>NTHP01000039.1:269412-334254 GCA_003416845.1 Oplegnathus fasciatus
CTACACGCTTGGAAAGGGAGGGATGAGGGCAGGAGTATTCAGTTGGTTGCAAACTGCAACCTCACCGTTAGATGCCACTAAATCCTACACACTGGTCCTTTAAAGATACTTTTCCAAACAAATATGCTTTGCTTCTCTGAATGACTTTGATTATTTCTGTCTTTAGAGAAGGCACAATATATATATAACAAATCTGCATGCATTTCCCTAATTATAAAGGTAAAGGCTGTTCTAGTGTTTCACATGCACTGCATTCTTTGTCTTTTTGGCACTGGCATAGTTGAGGACCACTGTTCCAGTCTTCAGGGTACATACTGTATAGGGATAGATGTTTGAGGTGGTGATGTGTGTGTGTATGTGTGTGTGTGTGTCTGCCTGTGGTCAAAACAGGACCAGCTGAAGTTTATGACCCTGCAGTGCTCTCTGTTTTCTCAGGGTGACAGAGAGGACAGCCGGTCTGCAGGGGGCAGAGGGGGGGTACATTACAGCAACACCTGGTCTGCGAGTAAAACTGGAGAATATTGTGGGGGTGGGGCAGGATTTGGATTTAAGTTTAAAACAAAATGTAGCTGAGTTAACAGTAAATGAATGAATGCTGGGCCTTGATAACGATACAAGAACATATACCAGCCTTCCTGTGCCACTGTCCAACTAATTATCTTAATTATATCTTACGTTAAAAACAATTTATTTAAGTCGTCTTATTTTAACTTTTTTTGTCAGATGTCAGGTTTGCTTTCTGATTTCTTGTCTTTTGTCCTTAAGAAATCTGTCTGTTTCTTTCTTTCTTTTTTGTTAGTCAAACTGTTTCTTATTAACTTCTGTCTCAGACCTGTAATACAGACTTTCCATCCTCCTGCACCAAATCAGTGAGAAAAGCCTTCGTTTTAAGATAAGGAAAGGAACATAAATAATAGCCTATCCCCGACATGCTACACACACACACACACAGACATTACATTCAATAAATAATACAGGAATCCATCAACTCAATCCTGTCTGAGAGCATCAAAGGAGGAGAAGATGAGCAATTTCCTCTGTAGTTGTGTGTGTGTGTGTACAAATTGGAGCGTCTGTGTAGTCTCTGTGAGGGTTTTGTGTTTATACCTGAAATAGCGAGAAAATAAATGGGTCTAGTAATGCAGAGGCAGCAGACACACACCCAAACAAACTGTCTGGTGGTTACAGACAGGAAGTGCAGAAAGAAATATATATGTTTGAAAAGGGAAAAGGAAGAAGAATGAACGCGTAAGCCTGCGCTGACCTGGTGGCTCAGCAGTGGCAATGACTGTAACTTTTTAGAACTGTGTGAGGAACAATCATAAGAGCCTAAAAACACAATTGTGCTAAAACAAGGCACTGAACTCCAAACTGTGCATGAAATACACACTGCACTACATCATTAACAGGATTCACACTAAAAGATATTTATTTGCCAGGTGTAAAATTGTACTTCTTGTGCAGTCGATGGTGCCAACAGTGATTTATGCCGTAATGCCAACCACTGAAGAGGATCTTTGACGTTAGATGGCAGCAGAACAATGAATAATGTGAGGATCCGTGGTTTGGGTTTTCAGCATCTGTGTGATTTATGCGGGCTGCAGTCAGCAGGAAAAAGGGAGAGCAGGGCCTTTGACTTCAGGGATCCTCCCTTATCTGACAGAGGGAGAACAGATCATAGACAGCTGGAGATGAATGAGAACACATGGGACAGGATAAGTCTGTTCATGCCAGAGAGGAAGAGACAGTGAGCCAAGGTAAGGTCACTGCCCTCTTTTCATTTCTCAGTTAAGACTTAAAGGTGAGGAGAGAGTGAGTCTTTCATGCTATCTGCTTATCAGTTTCATACATTGAGGGCAACGCCAAGTACTTGCCTATGTCGACCTTAGTGAAATAGGTATGGTATCAAAAAAATAAACAAATAAAACAACATACATGTCACACTTTTATTGATAATGCAAAATATTGCGCACAAGTACAACAGAAACCTTTCTGAAAGTGAGGTTTTGTTGTTCCTTTTTTACATCGCATGCAGTGTGCATACATACGTTTGCAGTGACACTTAGTCACACCCCACCTCCTCATTTTCGCCGTGACAACATGCCTGGTTCACGGCCAGGTCACGTCACAGCACAGTGTGCTCTCTTTAAAAGTAACTTGTTTAGTCAGACTTTTTTATCTGTTTGGAGGTGCTTGATTGAAGCTGCGTGATTTTGTTCTTCTTTTTCTTTCTGTCCCCACAGCACTTTATGTCACCTCATTTCCATATATTGCCTCTACTGAACTATATGCTAAATCAGACTATGATGGGAAATTCAAAGTGTTATGCAGATAGGTAAGCACAGGCACAGAATGTTCATGAGAAGGGCTTTTGTCTAACGTAACATTTATCCATTATGAAACACCCTAAGATGAAACATAGTCAAAACTACAAAGGTGTTATTGTACCTGTGCCAGTGTGAATTTACACATTATACATATATGATCTAAATCCTAAACATTTAAAAAATATGACGATGGATATATCATTTTAGAAGGAAATTTCTTCACATGGATGGCATCTCTCCCTGAGAAATCCTGAGAATTCGACCCAGTGCAGGTCACAGCTGTGTTAGATGATTGTATCTGATGTTAGCCTGCCCTCTTCTGGGAGGAGGGCCAACTACATCTGGACAGAGACTTGATTCGGCAGCTGAGAGGTTAACTCCAGTGCTGTGTCATCCAAAGTGCAAAACAGTTTGATTTTACAAATTAAAATCACTTCTTTACAATCTTATATCTTTATATTGTAACATTAAATTCCCAATACATAACACATTACAGATTTTTAAACAATAAACATCATATTACACCTTCAACTCTTTAATGACATGAGTAGTAGTAACATGCCACTTGAAGAGATATGACAGTATGTTGGGTACTATTCTGTCGCCAAAACACAGTTTACTTTTCCAAAGACACAAAGAATCCTTGGGCAAATATTTATTTAAATATTGAGGAATTCGGCACATCAAAATGAGGCCACACCAAACATGTTTTTTTACAGTAACACTTAGTTGAGCTTCATTTAATCAGGAAGTCTCATTGAGATATTGAGATAAAGATCTCTTTTACATGTGAGACCTGAGAACAAAATACAGATATACATCACAACAACACAGTTCAGTCACACACATACACCAAAACACAAATATTATTAACGATATTACAGAGTACAGCTTTAAACTCCCTCTGAGTAATAAGTGTCTCTGATCAGATTTTTTTGCAGTGTATCCAAGTATTGAAGTGCATAGTAGTGGAAACCAGTCTTCCCCTGTTCAGTGTGGGCCTCAAAATAATGTAATAATGCAGGTGTCAGCTTAAGGTCCCTGTGATTTCTGTTTATATTGTGCTTTTTGTGGTATACATACATATACACACAGCTAACAAAGAAATTTGCGATCTACACCACACAGTGAAGCTGGAGCCTTCTGGCCCTACGAGGGTGTGGGGCCCTGGTTCTGTGGCTCCAGTTTTGATTTATGTGCAATCCAAGCCACAGTAGATCGAAGAGAAGCTATAAAAGAAAAGGTGCCACAACTGAATTTCAAATTCTAGCTGCCACAGGACTGCATGAAGTAAGACATGTGCTTAGGAAATAAGAAAAAAAGCTATTTGTTTTATAAGAGGAGGGAGGACTTTTTTTTTTACCTGCTATCTGTATGTGCGGACTCATCTCAGTCATTCAAGTAGTGCGATACCAGTTCAAAACAAAACATTCAACTAGACTTATATTGTTAAGATAGTAGTCCACTGGAGTATTTTAAAGAGTTAAACCTGTTCAACATGTAATAAATATGCTCCATTTTAATTTATTTTAAATATTTATTAGATTCTGGTGGCCACAGGATCGCTTTCATAACCCAAATATAAACGAAAGGGTCACCCCACCACAAAAAAAAGTCTAAATTCAGTCTTGGTAAACCTGATAAAGTTCAGCATTTAGCTTCTGGCTGTCTGCTCCTCTCCCAGTAACTCATCATCTGTGGGATGCTTGTCGTTGTCACGGCGATCACTTTTGAAAGGCTGCAGCCGCTCAGAGGATGCCTGGGGTCGACAATAAACATAGTCTTTTCAGGAGGGTCGGTGGGGGAAATGCCCAGGCGTTTCAGGCACATACCCAGGTAGACGTCTTCAATGTGGACAGGTTTAATCTGAGGAGAGACTCCCAGGATCTTCCCAGGCAGGTCCAAGGACATGACGTAGCACATGCCCAGAGGATATGGGGGGTACTCTGGCTCAGCAATCACGTCTCTCGGCATGTAGAACTTGTTGAATGGGTTTCTTAAAACTGGACTGTGCCACCACACCAAACCTGTCATGTAGTTTTGTTTGGCCGTGCTGGGATCCAGTAACAGCTTAACCAAATTCTGGACATGGAGTAACATATCTGAGTCAATCTTCATGACATAGGAAGCTTTGACACAGTGCGCAGACAGCCACTCCAGCGACATCATAGTCTTGATGGTCAGATTGCGGTAGCTGTCCTGGAAGTTACTCTGGATCAAGTCTTGGTGCTGTAGGTTCTCCTGTTTGAGCTTCTCCTGCTGCTGCTGCTGCTTAGCATCAGCTCCTCCAGGTAGGCCCAGTATGAAGAGAGTCTCAACCAGCTGACCCAGAACCAGTTTCTCATTTCCCCATGTCTTCCGGATGGCGTCCCGAGCTGCCACGTCACTGGGCGCAACCGGAACCATCAGAACCAGGAAAGGAGTCGTGCTCTTACACGTTGGCGTGTCATCCATGATGAATTTGTAGTTTCGTGGGTAAGCCACATGATACGGTCCAGGATCCTCCCATTGTGGCTCTGCTGATGATGATGGCGGTGGTGGTCTTCTTTGACCTGGAGTGTCCCAGACCCCTGACTTTACGTCAATTTTGAGATAGATGAGGAAGACTGTCACTGCTCCCAGGATGCAGATAAAGATGCCCTTTAAGCGTCTCCTCGCGTTCTCCATTAGAACTACACAGAAAAGAGACTCACATTATCACGATAGCAGCACTTTTCTCAGCAAATGTAATTCAGTTAAAACAGCACAGAACAAACAAATACAGCAGTCTATACTTGAGAAAAATGTAATCACAAAAGCTGCAAGAAAATGGTGCCCAATATCTTTTTCAATATACAGTATTACTTTGAGAAATACAGCAGGTTTTTTTCTACAAGACCCTTTTTTCCATGTAACAAAAGAAGCTGCACCTCTCAGATGTTATCTTGTTGTCTAAACACAAACAGCTGTATGAGAACTTCAGTTCAACTTCAGTACGACGCTGAATGTGCTGTGGACACATTTCAATTGATACCAACAAAATACTGAGGTTTATAGCCAGCCCTATCCTGCACATGTAAACCAGAGCAAAACTGGATGACGTGATCCAAGTGCCAAGCTCCCTCGGGACATTAAAACAAAAGCATGTAAACACAAGCCATGACAACCAGCCCGAGACCACAAGTACTGTACAAACACAGCATTGCTCATGTCAAAAGGGCTCAACCATAAGGATTGCCCGGGGCAAGTAAAATGCAACGTCTGGCTAGTAAATCTAGCAATTCACTTGCCCAATCGGGCAAGTGGTAAAAAAGAATTGAACACATTGTTACACAAGTAGCAAAGGAGTGAGCCATCTCTCTTCCTTCTCATCTCTGTTGAGAGTTGCACATGCGCAGTATCTGCTTAGGCCGGCCAGCCAAAAGTTGGCTTAAACAATCACTGTAAGCACTGGTAAAATGGTGTAAATCTCTCTGAATGGGAAATAAGTTACTTGGGCTAAATTACTATAGCAAGTTCTGTCTTTAAGCTTTTTGGGCGTTACAATAATGGTCCAAAATGATGTGAAACTGCATAGTTTTAAGTAAAAAACCTTACAATTTTCTTGGGGTCGGACCCTCAACATTATGCAGTGCATAAAAAAGCATCAAAATAGAGCTTGTTTATTAAAAAAAATCCTAATCCTAAACATGACAATTAAGTTTAGTTTTGTTGTTATTTGATAATCACTAATAAATAAAACAATTTGTATAGGGGCAAGTAAAATTGACTTCAGGCAAGTAGATTTCTGACCCGACCGGGCAAGTGTAGAAAAAAACCATTAATGTTGAACCCTGTATAGTGTACAAGTTCTTCAGTTACCACCACAGCACTGCCTTCAGCCAACTGGCTAACATTGTTACATCGACACATATCCACAGATCTGAAAGCATTATTCTTTCGGGTGTGGCAAGAAAATAAGCCTATATTACTTGCAAATATTACTGGTACCTGCCTTGGCTCAAACTCCTCAGTAAACTGTGAGGAGTTTGGAAAGCAAATGGAGAGCAATGTACTGCTTGATTATAGTGTGTCATGTTTGTTTTACGCAAATGTTTTGAGTATTTTTAAGATTGTACCGATGCAGAAATGATAAAAGTCAACAGAAATTTAGATTTTGAAGTCATGATTAAATTTAATCAGTTCTTTAAGCCTTAATGTGTTTTCATACAATAGAGGCCACTGTCTACATGTATAGTACCGTTGGTTAGCAGATAAAAGTACAAAAATGAGCTTTGTAACATTATAACAATAACTTTACATACCTCCAGTTAATTGTGTCCTCTAGCAGTTGAACCTATCTTTTCAAATGGATACCCTTTTGGAATATAAAATATTGCCTAATCATCTCAAAACTGTGCAATCCACGTGCAGGTCAAGAGGTCAAAAACATGAACTGTCAGGTTCTCTGGCATTACCTCCAGCACTAAATGTCAGTTTCCTCATGTATACTGGCATGTGCATAGTCCACTTGCAAAAACTTAGGTGTTGCACAGGCGGCATACTAACTGTATGTAAGCTATACATTTAAGTATATTTAAGCCCGCCCAAGTGCGTTATATAGAGTTGGAAAGAATTTTCAGATTCAGTATTTGAAACTGGGGAAATACTGATATACTACATTTTTAATGGAGTTACTAAAATGTAAAACATCTTAATTCATGTCAAAGTACAAATATCAAATCCTAGTAAGCTGAAATACTATTAACTCAAAAAACAAGATTACACAAAACAAAATTACAAATTTATGGGTTTTTTATCCGATTGTGAACTTCGTGTCCAGATACAGATCAAATGGTCCGAGAGGGAGAGATACACACCCTATCAACCCATTCTCAACACATTTTAGCAATTTACCATTCAGAGATTTATTACACCTCAACTACATTTTAAATCTGTGGGAAACACTGCTATGTCAACAATGTGCACATTTCTTCAGTCTGAAGCGAAGAAATGAAATGTTGCCATCCTGTTAATTTTAAGGATAGTAGCTCAGTCCAGTAGCTCGCTTTTTTTACTTTCACTTAATAATTTCATACTCACTGCGCTTTTTCCACACCACACGCAATATTTAACCCATGACAGCAATATAAAAACATGAAGTAAAAAAAAACAATAGTACAAACTAAGCGGCACCAGTACTCCATCAAGAAAGCTCTTTGCTGTGACCACAGAATTAGACCACTTACATCCTGTTTACGTTTTACAGTAAAGCAATCTTAGTTACGCCTCTGCCCTCCTACTCTACTGAATGATGACAGCATGCAAGCAGATGCTTACCATTTAGACACAAGAGTTAAAGAAATACAAATCAGTATTCATCTATTCAGGGTAGGATTCCATACAGCCGAGGAAACACCTTTTTTTAGACAAAATACAAGACATTTAGAAATATATACAAAAAATGCTCTACCAGCTGAATAAAAAAGTGCTCAAGTGCAATTTTGAGAGATGTTTTAAACTTTTAAAAGAGTCTGCAGATAATAACACTTTTTATGGTGAGGTGGATTAAAACATATACTGTGTATGATCTCCTGAATCTCCATGTAATGTGCTTACAATCAGCTTCATCAGCCATACCAAGCCACCAGGAATCTTCATTACCTTCAACCCATTTCCAGGACGAAGGTCACGGCACGGCAGGTCTTCTATGCAACAACTCAAACAGAAGAACCAATCACAGTTGAAGACGACGTCCTGACCCTTGAAGAAATCAGAGGTTGCCGTGCCATGACCTTTCTAATGAAGATTATGGTGGCTTGGTAAGTTGCTGTCCGTTGATCTTGTCTGTTAACTTTTTTGCTGACTTGGGCTTCCTTACTATGTAATGTTAATTTTCCGTTTTTCAGTCATGTGATGATCAACAAATGGGAAAACTGAATTAATATTTGAGGTGAAACAGAAAATCATAGGCAGCATTAAGGATTCATGCCACCATATACTCAGAAGTCTGCTGTTGCTCAACTGATAGCGGGCACAGCATGAAAACTTCAGGAGATGTAAAGAAGTGTCTACCCTATAACATATTAAAAAATGAAAACAATCAGACTGTTTTTTTTCACATTAATATTTAAGAACAAAATTAATCACCAAATTTGCACATCTATTTATTTTGGACTAAAGTATTGAAATTGTGGATAACCTTGTTTGTAAGCTTTCTGATAATCAGTGAATCATTCTGTGATGTTTATTTTTGAAGAAGATATGTGTGTCTTTAGGTGGGGTGCGAGTCCAGTATGGGTCAACTTTGAGGGCCCCTGTCTCCTGGATTGGTTGGTCATTCTGGTTGATCAAACCACATTCCAACACTCTCTCATATTGGTTAACATGTAGGAAAAAATGTGTTGAAATCGAAAGGGGTGAGGTCAGAAAGTGATTGATTTCTGACAAATGTCCCCACCTCTACTTCTCAAGAAGCATACTGGCAGCCTGTCATTCTGTCTTCACGGTGCATTTACATGCACACTGGTATCCTGGTTTTGAGTCTTATCCAGTCTTTGATCATATTCAGGATATGGCGTTTGCATGGAACATGAAAAACCTGGTTTATCCCTGTATCTAGAGCTGCAATGTTTAGTCAATTAATCGTTTAGCTGTCAACTATTAAATTAATCGCCAACTATTTTGATAATCAATTAATCATTTTGAATCATTTTTTTCTGAAAAAGTGTCCAAATTCTCTGATTTCAGCTTCTCAAATGTGAATATTTTCTGGTTCCTTAGTCCTCTATGACAATAAACTGAATATCTTTGGGTTGTGGACAAAACAAGACATTTGAGGACGTCACCTTGGGCTTTGGGAAACAGTGATCAACATTTTCTGACACTTTATGAAACAAACAACTAATCAATTGACCAAGAAAATAATCGACAGATAATCGATGATGAAAGTAATCGTTAGTTGCAGCCCTACCTGTATCATAACGGTACCCAACTTTCTGATCATCTGGCTGCAGGCATGTCTTGATCTCACACCATGTCAGCTACTGTGTCCAACAAAGAATGATCAGAAACCTGGATGAGGTGATTACATGCCGCAGCATTCTGGTTACTCCATGTAGCTCATCCAGGTTTCCCAAAACCAGGATACGGTCTCATCCAGGTTTCTGAAACCAGGATACGGTCTCATCCAGGTTTCTGAAACCAGGATACGGTCTTATCCGGGTTTCTGAAACCATGATAAACCGTTTACATGTGCAAAACATAACCAGGATTCTCCAAAAACCCGCTCATAACCAGGATGCTAGTGCGCATGTCCACGTTGATGACCGTCACTCACCAACATCCATGCATTCAGCTGAACTCAGCTGAACTCAGAATTGAATGAATTTTATCTCTAAGTTTTTCGCAGCGGACGCCATCTGACCGAATCACGTTAGCGTACGGAGTGATGAAGTCACCATAACGCTGCACACACCTTTACAACTTACCTTTTCTTTGTTCGCGTCCCTATTGAAAAGCACTTCCCGTCTCCGCCGTCTTTTCTCTTCTGCAGTAAAACTCCAGACCCTAAACGGATCCTACAGACCTTTTTGTTTTTTTGGCCATTGTACCGCTCACCTTCACCTGAGACTAAACACCGCCCACATTAACCGCCAGCTCCTCACTTCCTGTTTACCTGCCTGCCAGTGGAACCCAATCCGCCGGAACATGAACCCACCCAAACTTGGTCAGACTTCTTGGGGAGTCAAATGACACCGGAACCGTAAAATATTCAGATTCCATAGACAGAGATTCAGAGCCAAAACAACCACTGAATCGACAGAAAATGAATCTTTATAATCGATTAATCATTTAATTATTTTTTTTGCTTGCGCACATTCTAAACAAAATTGGTTCCAGCTCTTAAATTGTGAGGATTTGCCACTTTTCTTTGTCTTATGTGATTTATTTTGTGTTAAAACACGCATTCCCACGACATCAGCTTAAGGAAATCATGCCAGGCCTTTTTAAAAATATATATATTGTCTGACAATATTAAAGACCAAAAACTATTCCTGATCATGAAAATAAGTGAGTTGCAGCCCTAATTATTTTAATTTTCAGAATTTTCCACCACAAATGTGGGGAAAGGAAAGCTAGATAGTAAAGCAATAGTTCTGAGGCTGTTATTAGAGGCTTGTTAGGTTAGTTGTGTTGAGTTAAAACTGTTGATAATAAATAACAAATGCATTAAATTGATTTTTCTATCTGACATACCAAGATGTTCATTTTAGGCCCCAAGTTACAGAGCTTAATTATGCAACCATTGCAGAATGTAGGTGTACAAGGTGTACGCAGAGGTACCTTTTGTAAACATAATGTAGAAACAATTTCTCACCTATTTTTTGAGTGTGAAATATCCCAAAAGTTCTGGACAGATTTAGAATCTCACTTTTTTGAACCTACTAACTTTGTCTACTCTCTTAATCTTAAGGATATTATTTGTTACTATGATAATCCAGATGATGGTCCTCTTGAATATCTGATTAATTTCTTTATTCTACACGCAGAAACAGAAATTTGCTAAATCACTACTTAAGATTTTTCCTTTTCTTCTAGAGCTGAATTCTTTACTTAAATCACTCAGTTCACTAAACAACAAAAAAAGTAACGAGCTTCTGAAACACTATCGCACTTTAATCCCTGAAACCTCAAATTGAATATGTCTTTTATTTGTATATCGATGTTCCCTTGGGCTTTATTTTATTTTCATTTATTTAGTTGTAAATGTCTTTTAATACTTTATTCATATTTTTCATATATTTTGTCTCATTCATATTTATATCTGTATATGTGCTGCAACTATTCTCCCTTAATGTTTGTATATATGTTTTTTGCCAATAAAAAAAAAAAAGGTGTACACAGAGGAATCTGTCAAAAAATATTGTCTGCTGATGTATAAATCCTATCCTTTACTCTATAGTTAAAGTACTCAGTAACACTACAGGTCGGAAAGTTTCCTGGAAAGAAATATTGAATTTGATACTAATTCTAAGGAAATGGAGACAGAGTTATGTTATTTCAGTTATTTTAGTTAGAGTTTATGGGAGTTTATAATTCGCTGTTGATTTCCAGGAGAATTTCCTTGAAAGAACTGCTCCATTTAAAGTAAATATTCACTCACTATGGACAAGCAGAGACTAATGGTGTGTGCGTGTCAAAATATTTGGCCAATAAAGTCTGAAAGAATTTTAATTCTGCATTTATTATTGGAAACTTTAGTTTTCATATATGTTTCATTTTATTCTTTCCTGTAGTCAAATTTCAAATGTTTCATGTTCACTGCTCTAACTAAAAATACTCTCTAGATTAGACTGGAAATTAATTAAGTGACTAGTTGGAAGTTTACCAATTGAACATATTTTACAGATAATTAGTGCTAAATTACATAGTTCTAGAAAACAAGCATTACCAATTACCATATCTTAAGGCATGTAGGTTCTTAAAGGTTGTATTTCATTCATGGGTGGATCATTGGAGGCACTTGCAATTAAGGGGTTTGTTTGCCTTTTGGTAATGACTTTCATGATAAATTATGGGCTATTAATGTAAAAAGCCCTGTTAAATTCCCCCCAAACCCATCAAATGATTCCTAACATATTAAATGAAATTTCAGTCAATTTTGGGACTTGCTTTTACTGTAATAGGCTTTTTCCACCACTAGATGTCGTACTGTGTTCAGTGTTAACAGTTTCTAATCATTGTCACAAGATACAGAATTATAGATATTGTACAGCTCATACAAGTCAAATGAGGGTTTCTTTCGTTTGCTTGGTTTTTCTTTCTTTTTTTTCACGTGCACCCAATGCAAAATAAAAATAAGTTTAGACTTTGCATTGAGTCCAAACTTATTTCTCAAATGATATTTATTCAAAACCCAGCTGTCTGCAGACTGTAGAGTGTTATTCAAACATCATGGTACAAGGACAACATTATCTACAAAGAGCAGTGATGCTGTTCGAGCGTCACCAAACAAGACACTTCAGACCTTGAACGCAACTTGATATCCTGTCCATGAATGTCACAAACAGCAGAGGTGAAACAGCACACCCTGATGAATATATAAACCTGATGAAAAAGTAATGGTGAAACATATTAGCTGTGCTGAACAAAGATTTTGGGAACACCTTTTAATTTTTTCATAAATTGCTTCGCCTTTTTATGCACATCTGACACACATTAATATATGCACATACTATGTTGCAGCAGCATAAATACATATAAGCATAACCAAGAGACAGCTTAAAAAGTAGATTTCCTTTTTCTGTAGAAGGAAATGAGAACGATATCCTACGGTGCATCTCACATGTATTGTTTTAAAAGGATGAAATAAACATCCTCTGTGCCAAGTGTACTTTTCCTAAATGAGTCACTGCAAGATGCTTGTACATGAAGCTTTTCTTAGGAAAGTTGTGGTTGGCGTTATTGAAAATACCTCTTCTGCCCAACCCAATTCAAGACCAGAGGAAAAAACACTGAGCATTATACTCCAGTTACACCATACCCACGCTGAACTTATAATGTGAGAGTGTAGACTTTGCGGATGATAAGAGACACAGACAGGACAATAGACCTCTAGAGAAAAGTGTTCTTCATGAGCTTATTATTTTAGCCATGTTAGCCAAAGAGGAGTGAGTGGATGGCCTACTAACAAAAAATGCTATCTCTGCAAAGATCTTGAACCTTTCCCTTCAACGGTTACATGGCATCTTGATCGACACAGATCTAACTGCTCTCATATTGCACCCTTCCGTCAGTTTATCCCACATTTGTTTTTCAAAACAGACTGAAGTAAAGGTTAGACTTGTACAGTAAGCAGGTAGAAGGAGTTTCCAAAATGTTTGAGATCCAGGACCATTTTTAATGGAATCCTATCCAAGTATTGTAGGTCTGGGTCATACAGTACCAGCAGGGTGGTATATGTATGAAATCTGCAAAACAGTCATTCTCAAAGTGTCATTGCAAACCTCTATGGAGTGAAAATCATTTTTTTTCCTAGTCTGTCTTCATACTGACATGCCCATATGTACACTGGAAGAGTTCTTGGTCACTGTAATTGTTCCTCCTCTCCATACTTCCTTAATCTCTTCCCAGAACAACTCCAATGTAAGAAATGGGGGACAAAATCCTTGTTCCGTGCAAAAAAATACATTCTGGCCTATGTTCAGCTAAGGCTAAAATGGGGCTTCGGCGGGCTGAATTAGCCAAATCAAACATTTACATCCCTGTTTTAAGCCTTATCCTGGTTTTGAGCGTATTGGTGTTTACATGGAAGATGAAAAACCTTGTTATTCATATCCCCGTATACAGTCGGTGTGCAGTTTTGTCTTGATTCCTAAACATCTCAGCCACTCATTTCTTCACCAACAGAATGTTCAGAAAACTGGATAAGGTGCCACACTTCCTGGTTTCTCAAAACTGGGATATGGTGTTTACATGCGCAACACTTAACTGGGACACTGCAAAAACCTGATCATAAGAGGGAGAACAAAATATAAAAAGGAGTAATTGGTTGAGATAAACCATTACCAAATCGCAGTATTATTTATATAATAATTTTTCTCTCTTCTTTGGAAAAAATCTATTAGTGAAATTCTGATTAAAATCCTTCAACAGCGACACCTGCAGGCGAGAGGGGACAGGGCAGTCTGTGTGAAGTGGTGGTTGGGGGGGCAGAGGAGGACGGGCTCCTGCTGTCCTCCTCAGGATCTCTCATATCAGTTTAATGTACTTCAGTTTTTTCATGCTAATCTGTGATCCTCCCTGACCAATCAACAACCAGAACACAATATTGACATCGTGGTGGTCCAATGAGAATTTCCAGATTTCATCTTCAACTTTCTACCACAGGTTCCTAGCATATTAGAATAATAATAAATTATAACGCAAATTGCGAACTACTTTCAAACACATCACTATCTCGGTACGGGCGACGGACTGCTGCACGGCACGGAGGATGTTCAGGTGAGTCACAGCTGAGATTTAGCGTTACATTTTGGGATCACTTTATTAGATAAAGGTGAAACACACCGCTTCTAAGTCAAGTGTTTTCAAGTTGGGTCCAGGGACTAATGTTACAGGGGTCCATTGAGGAAAACAGGGAAAACAGGGAATATGCCACTACAATTATATTATAATGAATCGAATATTATCTCAGTAACAGACAAGGGATTTATTAATTGTAATCATGAATTTAACCCTTCATATTTACAACAAAGACAATTTTACAATCAACCAAAACAAACACATTTCATCCAGGTAGCCTGCAAATGTTTGCATGCCAAAATATAACCTTGCTACATTTCAATATACTTGATATAGAAGAAGAATATTAATTTTGTGTTCTAGATCCTCCATATTATTATTATTATAAATATTATTGCAATTGGTAATATGAGATGTTTTTCTTATTTCTTTTTAAGATGATGACAACAGCCACTCTGCTGTGACCTTACAAGATCCAAAGAAGACAGCAAGCCTTTACTCTACTCTTGCTCTGAAAACCGGATGCAACAACAGGCGTCACAGCAGCTTTGAAGATGATCTCCCAACATGTAAAGTGTCTGGACCCCTCCCACAGGCAGAAGAACTCATAACACTTCATTTTTGCTTTGTTTTTAATAATTCCAGATTTCCATAGTTTTTGTTTTTCCTTTTTAAGTCAGAGGGTGTTGTGTAAAATTCCCACTGTAATGTACTGGGTGCTGCGTCAGCCCTCGTTGGACTGACAGGCTTCTAGGGACACATTACGCACACACCAGGTTCATTCCCATCCAGCAAGTCACCGTCATCAGTCACCACACTTTCCTTCAAAGGTGTTGAACACTGACCTGCTTCTTGTTACATAAATACTCTTATCTTCTGCATTAGGCCTGTATGGTTATTCTGGAAACAACAGGATTGAATAAAATTATGTTGTTTTTAAGAAATCTTGTAAGCCATCGTTTTACTGCTTAAGTTTTTGTTGGACATAAGAAAGTAGAGGTAAGTAGCCAACTAGTGTAAAATAACATGACGCCGTGGGTTGGTTTTCGTCCTGTCCTCCCCAATTTTTTGAGCCACCAGCCGCCACTGAAACTCACTCGCTGTAGCGGCGTTAGGAACGGGTCACTTTACTGCCAGGAGAATCATGTCAGTAACCAATAGCTTAATGTACATATTGGCATACATTAAGATAGGCTCGAAAAAATCCTTTAAGGACCTGAATTCCACATTGGGAACCTCATGGATAGAAAACTCAGAAAACAGTTCAGGACCACGCTATGCTGCATGATAATATTACTATTCAACCCCTTCTAGCTACTTGCTACCAGAATACAAGATTTGGTTCTGAAAGAAAAAGAAAAAAGGAACAAAAACGTATTACATTCAAAGACAATGTAGTAAAAAGTGCATCTTCTATGAATATTAAGTCAAAGTTTTCAATAGTTTAGCTTCTTTACTTCACATCAAGACAAATAAACATTTCCTTCATAATTTTTTCTGTTGGCAACCTGAAGGAGTTTAAATACACACAAGTAAAAAATGGGCTTCTTTTCACCATGTCTATAGTGCAGTTCTTCAGAAGACTCTGTAACCTTTCCAAAATCCCAATTCTCATCTCTGAAATGAGGATCGTGAGAATTATATACCAGAACAGTAGAAATCTATAAATAAATTAATCTCCCAATTCCCTGCCACTCAACCCCTTCCACCAAAGTGATTTCTCAGTGCATCTGTAATCTTCATTGTCCTAACAAGGTGGTCCAGGCTTCTTCAGGTCTGTCCAGTATTTCACCAACTCTTGTGAAGACCCAAGAATGTAGGTGATGACTTTAGAGTACTCACAGCGATCATATCTTGTGTTATAGGCCTTGAACTGGGAGGGATTTGGTGGTGATGTGGGTGCAAGTCCTAGCTTTTTCATGCACATTCCAATATAAGCGTCCTCTATGTTAAAGGGTTTGATTGATGTTGAGGCCTGCACAAATTTCTCTGGAAGATCGTTGGAGAAGATATATCCCATGCCCAGAGTGTAAGTCGGGTATGTGGGTTCTGGGTACATCTCTTCAGAGACGTACCACTTGGATGTCTTTGAACGCACAACCGGCCTGTTCCACATGAGCATCCCTGTCAGGTAGTTCAGCTTGGGAATGTTTGGCTTCTGTAGCATGATCACTAAATTGTCAATGTTCAGGAACATGTCCGAGTCAATCTTCATGGCGTATGCTGCTGTAG
This sequence comes from Oplegnathus fasciatus, assembly GCA_003416845.1. NCBI lineage: Eukaryota > Metazoa > Chordata > Actinopteri > Centrarchiformes > Oplegnathidae > Oplegnathus > Oplegnathus fasciatus. The sequence continues at coordinate 285,957 of NTHP01000039.1, forward strand.
GGCAGCGCGTGGCCAGCCAGTCCATGATCACCATGGTTTTGATGGTCAGATTGAGGTAAGTGTCCATGAAGTTACTCTGGATCAGGTCGTGGTGTTGCAGATTCTCCTCTTTGAGCTTCTCCTGGAGCTGCTTAACATCACCTCTTCCAGAGGAGCCCAGCATGAACAGAGTGAGCACCACCTCACCTTGAACCAGGCTGTCTTTGCCCCATGTCTGCCGGATGGCGTTTCGAGCTGCCACGTTATTTGGTGCCACCGGAATCATCAGGACCAGGAAAGGGGTCTTGGACTTGCACACCTCTGTGTTATCCATAATAAAGTGGTAGTTGCGCGCGTAGGCTTGGTGGTACAGAGTACCTATAGGTGGTATAGTAGGGAGTTCTGTGGTTTCATGGATTTCACTTGGTTTAACTCTGTGTTTTGGATGAACACGATAAGCAGGAGGCAGATGAACCTGATTGGTCTGACTGAAAAAACTCCGATAGTTCTCGTAGTGTGAAAAGCTCTCCCACCATGACAGAGAGCTGTCGGACAGGGTGTAACACAAGACAAAGAGCACTAGACAAAGCAGGAGCAGGAACTGGAACAAAGGCTTCTTCTGACGACACGGGCTCTCGACAGGTTGTCTAAAAGGACAAGAAAGGCAAAGTTAAAACTGGTGAGAACATATTGGGGGATCTAAACAATAAGTATAATGTTGCAATGGACTCAGTGAGTTAGTAATGGGCTTCCACCGTTTTTTGTAGCCTACATTTCAGCAAATTGACACCATTAAAAGTGTGTCGAATTAGCTATTAGCAGTTCCTGTTGGCAATTTACACAGGGCTGTACAGACAACTATCACGGGATTACTTTGATACTGAAGAATGCTTAAAAACATGATTCTCAAGCAAGTTCTGGAGTTATAGAGCATCTTTTTTTATGAATTCTAGTGGATTTATGGACGATTATTCGCGATGGTTTTAATGATATTCTCAGAAAGTGTAAGTCACACAGAATCTAAAAATATGTGTTCAGATTTTACTGAGTTATGACTCTGAGGAGTATGATATCTGGTGCAAATTGCAGCAATTGGGTGCTAAAGGTATTCCTTCACTGCCTCAATGAGCTGTGTGTCAAAGCCACTGCTGGTGCTGAACTGTAGACCAAATCAGGGAGCACCAGCATGTACCTGTCTCTTTCACCTCACACAGCATCTTTGTCTCACTTCTCCTTCTGCCTCACAGTTTGAAAACCTCTGTTCTAAAGAAACAACTTAGGAATCAAACAGTTCCCTAAAAGTGGAGAATAAGGCTCATTTGTAAAACAACTCACTCCTACTTACAGCGAAGATTAGGAGTAACTTTAAAGATTAGCTCTCAAGTAACAGCTGACCAAAAAAAACTAACGATTGACATCTTGGATTAATTACAGGTGTGCTACGAAATGTTTGACTGTTTCTTTCAGAGACAAAGATTTAACCTACCTCTGCCCTTTATTCTTTTGATTTCCTTGTGTTCTATAAACTAAGGATTAATCAATTGAGAAGATAATTGGATGATTAATCAATAATAAAAATAATTGTTAGTTCCATACTAAAGGTAAACTTTATTGAGGGAAATTCAAGAAGAATTGCATCACAGGTGTATTGTGATGGTTTCTCCTGTAATATAGAATTATAGAATTTATATTTCCAGCAAAATGCACAAACCACGACATAAAATACTACAAGAAAATGAAATGGTAACAGCATGATAAGACCGGATGAGGATTGTAGCAGCCAACAGGTCACAAGACAGACACTAACCCCCCCAACAAACCGCCCGGACACCTGCCACCAACAGGCACCTGCAGCAAATCTTAAACTACCCTAGAAAGCAGCCAGCGGCCTCAGAGCTTACTGATGTGAGGCAGTAATCCCCTGCACCTCGGCGGAGAATAACCCCAAGAGTCGCCGTGATCCCAGCGGAGACGCGGACAGCATGGACAGAAGGACGCCGACCTCCGCCTTGAGTGCGCGTCTGAGGCGGAGAGCTGACACGAGGAACCGCCGACGGGTGAGTGTCACGACAATGGCAGGGGCAGCACCAGGGCCCGCCGGGGGGACAGCACGGTCCGCGGAGCCTCCCTGCAGCGCCATGAGTGAAGTTGTTGGTTGTCAGGTTTCGAGTTTACAGAAGTTTCAGGCGCATTGTTTGTGGTGATGTTGTCAGAGGAAACACGAACAGGGCCTGCTGGCTTAAACAGACCGCCACACGAGGAAGGGTGCGTTGGATACAGCCTATGTTACAATGGGTGGGGTATGACGTGTGAGTGTAGCGGCGGGTGGTTGGCGCAAATGACATTAAAGAGCCAATTCATTAAACTGACACAAATCTGACATAGACGCCCCTATAACTTAATAACATAATAGCTAAATTAAGTTCAATGTATTCCCATAATCAACACCAGCACCTCATTATCATAAAGGAGAAAGAACTACAGAAATAGCCTAAATCTTGGTTTATTGTGCTTATATGGTGCATATCCCTAAATACAGCTGTGCTTTGGGTTCACTTATCAAGAGAAAGAAGCAAGCTAACAAATGCTACTGTATACATATGTGTCAAACACAGTATATCAGATATAAATTTAACAAATTAAACATACAACGCAATCCCGGTCCAACGGCGTTTGGCACCGCTCTTGGGACATTTTAATAATAATTACATTAGTATAGTATAATTTCGCAACACCAAAGAACACAAATAATTAACAGTTCCGTCTATTTTTTTTACTTTTAAGGAGACATATACACTGTGACTACACTGTAAAATGCACCGTTTATGGGACACATTCAAATTAAGAAAAAAGTAACAACCTTCAGAGTGCTCTCAGAGACTCTGGGAGAACCAGGAAGCTTGAGAGGCGGGTTTTCGTTAAGGATAAAATTATCGAGATAGAGCCACATTACATCAAACAGCAGAGAAAACGCGTGGCGGTGTCTGTGGCTTGTTTCTCAGTGTGCGGACTCGGAGGTGAAGCGGGAGTTGGCAGTGGAACAGCTTGGGGGTGAGGGGGATACTAGTTGATGTTTGAGGCTATACTGAAAAATTAATGGCTCGGCTGGGTGTGGCCTAAATGTTGGATATAATTTACAAACAGGTAAACCGTGTGTTTGCTTCTGCTTCTGTCCTCAGCTCTCCAAAATGCGAGCAGGTACAGTGGCCGAATGATCCGGTGTGCGCTTCCGTGCGTAAAATACGCACCTGAGGAAACGGGTTTAAATGGGTTTTAAAAATAACTCCCATGGTTTTTATGACTGAAAAACCTAGTTTCCAATTCCAATTCCAAATAGCATGTGGGTCTCTTTTCCATGTCATCTACGCGGAAATTATAATACCTGTAGCCTTCCTCAGACCGCTGATAAGCAGTCGCAAAAGCGATCAGTTTAATTTAATCAAGATACAGTTTATTTCTCTTATGCTGACTAGAGATACTGATAATAATAACTCCCATTATTATCAGGCATACTTTTAAGTCTGCCTAAAATAAATAACAACGATAGCGAGTAATCTGTGCGTCACGTTCATTTTAAGCCAAAACTTTATTCACTCCACACCCTGATGGCCTATACTGGAGTAAAGTTTTAGTTTTTGTTTGAAGGGAGTTAAATGATTTTAAGTCCTTACCTTTTCAGCCCATTCCCACCTGAGCCAGTCTCTTTATCCCCCATGACTGCCGCGACCCTTCCTTCCTGATTATCTCAATTCTTCCCTATCTTCTATACTTCACTTCAGCCATGAATTTGTTAATTCGACTATGACGAGCTTATTACTAACTCACCATAACTTCCACGCATCATTAACTCCACTCCTGCCCACAGGAACGAGCTGTAAGACGGCATTTGTCCCTAGAATGAGAGAGAGGGGGGAAGGGAGGAGAGAGAGAGACTTTGGAAGAGAGGGAGGGAGGGATATTGTGTCATAAAGTTTTGGCCCTCTGGCTTTTCAAGTGTTCACCTGGTTTTACACACACACACACAAGGAGAATACTGTTTTAAGGTGGCCAAAGCTCAGAAAAACGGAGAAAATCCTGGTTTGGATTTTTCCCCAAATTAAAACCAGCTCATCTATCCACCACCACAACTAAACTATAATCTGAAAATTTATTGTCATGCGGTCTTTTTGGTATTTTCTGTATGTGTGTGTGTGTGTGTGTGTGTGTGTGTGTGTGTGTGTGTGTGAGAGAAAGAGAGAGGGGTTGGGGAGAGGAGAGGGCTTTTCCACAGTAATTAAGCAGATGGGAGGAGATGCACACATTCCTGTTGATGTTGAAGCTGGAAAAAACACATTACTGTCTATCCTCTAAGGAAGATGTTTACTGTTACAAATCCATGTGTGCACTCATTTAATAGACGGTAGTATGGACAGTGTATAAAAGTACTGTTGATTGATGTTTTGCCTCCAAGCTCAGAATACTGAATATTTCATCAAAATGCTCACAGGTTGTTTAATTGTGCAGGCAAAAGGAAAATGAGCTCCCTTTTGTCCCCCGCACTGACTTGGAGGGCTGTAATCTAGATTGTCAAAAACTGTGATGTTGCAAAATCTATATGGCCAGCCTTTTGTTGACTTACTGTGTGGCTCAAAAGAGAAAAGACAGGTAATCAACAAGAACCATTGCAGTTTGAATAACACTTCCTAGTTCAAGCCCTCTGAGGGCGAGCAGCTGCACAGAGGCTGCACTGAACGGCTGCTTATTCACTTTCTTGCTGAGCGTGACATGAGATGATCGATACCACTATGCGTGTTTGTACAGTCAGGTAGTGTAGCTTAGGATAAAGACTAGATACAAAGGGAAACAACTAGCCTGGCTAAGTCTAAAGAGAACAAAATCTGCGTACCTGCACCTGTAAAGCTCACTCTATTAACACAGACTATTTCTTGGCCGGGACATGTTGCCAGGCAGCCAGAGATGAGTCCAGGAAGTTAATGGTCCCAGTCCTAACTCTTAGCAAAAAGAGAATAAGTGTATTTCTCAAAATGTCGAGCTATTCTTTTAAGTGTGGGCAGGGGCACTATTACAGCCTACTAAAGGCCCTGATGTCAATGTAAAGTCTTACAAGTATTATGCAGTGACATCTACAAAGTCACAGTACATCATGCTTCCTCTTTGTGCTTTGGCAACCTCAGGACGGAAGTTAACCAGATACACAGCTACATCCAAACATGGGTGTAAAGACAACTGGTTAAGATATCCAAAACTCCAAAACAAATGTGAGGAAAGACATACAATCAGCGCGTTTGTTAGACCTCAAGGATACACCCAGTGGGTTTTAATGAGATAACTTTGTTTGTGCACAAAAAACTCCACAGTGCATATACAGCAGGTCAAACTCTAAGGGTGCAACATATTTTATGAGGTCAAAGTATGCTTTTGCACTTGAAACTCTTTTGCAAGTGACAGGAGTAAAAGCCCAAGATATCTCAATGACTTTAAGATTGTAAAGCTACTTGAGCATGTATTTCATTGATGTTCCTGCTCAGAGAAAGGCTGACATAATTACTCTCATGAGAGGTTAACACGACTTCCTCTAACCACAATTGGACAGGCAGCTCTTCAAACATTCACAGGTTTAATTACAAGGTGTTACACCAGCCAAATCGTTCACTCCATTCATCTAATACGAGCCTCTGTGACAGCTCTAACGTTTTGTGTGTGGTTTCTGGAGAAAAAACACAAACCATGGCTAAAATAATTTTTTTGGTATGTGAAAAGTAGTTGGTTGTATATTATTGTGCTTCATTTTTATTTACACCAATAAAGCTATACTGTATAGGGTATAGAAAAAGAAATGATTAAAAGTCCTTAACACTGTAGCTCTGAATCCAGTCCAGCAGGAAGTTTCTGTTAGGTAACTCTGGAGAATCTACACAAAGACGTTATATCATTTTTCCTCTGCTGATATCATAACACCATGATGGGTGGGGCATTTCTAAGCTCACTAATTAACACAAAATATTTCAAATATTTAATCCGTACAATAACTAAAGTGTAAAAACAAAAATTAGTGGTTTAACGAGGGTCAAATTAATATGGGGGACTATTTCTTGGCTGGCAGCAGTAGCTTCCTGGAATCTTGTTCAGAGGCTCAGGGAGGTAGGCAGATATTGTTACCTTTGGACAGAGTCAGCCATTTACCCCTGTTTCCAGTCTTTATGCTAAGCTAAGCTAAGCGGCTGCTGGCAGTAGCTTCATATTTAATGGGCAGATATGAGAGTAGTATCAATCTTCTCATCTAACTCTCGGGAAGAAAGGGAATAAGCATATTTCCCAAAATGTCAAACTACAGAAATCAAACAGAAGCAGCAGTTCACACCTGAGAGCCAGCTGAAAGGAAAGTCGGACTGAAAGTGAAAAAAATTGAGTTAGTAAATGAAAAAAATGGAAAGAAATACTCAAATTACATACAAAAACACAAATGTTTCCTGGGCCAAGGAAATAAATTTTTCCAAAGTTCTACAGGCAATTACATTTAAATTAAAAATAACTTGTAAGGCAGGTTTTGCCACACAGACAGACACAGATACACACAGCATGGGATGTAGTGACATCAGAACACAACCGGAGAAACAAGGTTTTTTTTTTTTCATTTGTTCGTGTTTATTGACATAGTCATTGTCATAGTCAACACTGGTGACTTCCTTGGAAAGTGTTGCAGGGGCCCTGATGTACAAATCACATCTGTTGTCAAGTTATTAAATTTCAGTTTTCTAAAATGTAATGAAAAGTAAATTTATACACTTAACATTTGTGTAAATATTGTTCATATATTGCGTGATATATTTCCGTTGAAACACAAGGCACTTGGACACCTTTGAAATACTGATTAGGATAAATCAATGTGCAAACAAGAATACAAGATAATTCAACACTGATACTGGCCACATGTGGCCATTGTCAAACATTCACCCTTCAAAAATACTTGAGACAGTTTTTTAAACCATTGTTTGGCTTCTTCTTTTGTACCTTTTTGTGTTTTAACATTCATATGAAGCAAATGTGTACTCATTGTCTAATACACACCTTTGTCTACCTTGTTCCTACTTGAATGTTGTTTTCAGGTGGTCTTGTCTAAAGGACAGGGCTGATCCTGTCTAGATCATTGTCTTAGAATGACTGATTGATAGAGCAAGGGATTAGCTAAAATAAACTGCAAGCAAAGGGATTTACCTCAAACCTACATTCAGTTGCATCAACACAGTTTTTTTTTCCTTTCTACTTGCGACTTGAAAAATCACATGGTCAAACAGATAGCTCTGTGTGGATTATAATATTTTGTCACACGTAGTAGTGTCGTAAACGTCAAGGTTAGTTAAAACAAACAACAGAGCTGACAGCCACACTGAGATCACTTTATGAATAGTAAATCAGTGAAATACCCACGTTATGAATTGGTATGTGTGGCAGCGTTAGGCCTCCTAATGGGACTAATTATTTTGTATGCTGTGGACTTGAAAATGAAGCAGGTAAACGGTCATCTCAGGTGCACATGTTGCCCATAACAACTAATGTACCTGATTAAATCCACAGAAACCTTCTTTAAATAACAAGGCTGTGAGTCAGACATCAAAGGGTTTGATTCCAAATCCATTTTGTGACCAGATGACTATGTAAAACCTTTTTCAAAAACACATAATTATCTTCCCAAAACACATAAATATTTTGTAAACAGTTGTATTGAAATAACAAAAAAAAAAGTGTTTTTAATGCCAGCTGTCATTTTATGGGAGTCAGTGTTGAATTTTTAAAATAATTAGTTTATTATTTTGAAATTTACTTTCTAAATTGCACAAACTCTTAACTCTGCCTGAAGGAGAAATGGATGTAACATTGGTAGATCTTAATGAAGTCTACAACGTGTATTCTTTAATGTTACATTAAATTATTGTGTTTAAACTGTGTCTCTCATTGCTCCCCATAATCCTGCTTTTCCCCATATTTATTTGTCAGTAAAAAAAAAACGTCTGTGGAAGCAGTCAGTGGGGGTTGTCGAACATAAGAACTACAAAATGGTTAGTGCACCTGCTCTTTTCATGACCTGGTTTAGTAAATCTAATACAGGTGATTGTCCACTGTAAAATGTTTTTTGACAGTGAAGTCAAGGTGAAGATGAACGGGAGGAGATGGGTGAATCAGGGAGTATTAGAGGGTCAGTTCACCCAAATCACACATTTTCTCACTTGTGTGGTATCAAGCCATGCAGATAGGTGTGGTTTTGTGTCCCGAGGTTTTGAGATATCCACCTCTAAAACATCTGCGGTTTTAGTTGTGGGCCGACCAACCGGTTCAAATAAAGAAACTATTCACAGTGACGCCTGTGGATTGTCCAGAATACCAGGAACTCTGTTTGTGGAAAGACAAGGTACAGTTGAATTGTTTTCAGCAGAAACCTAAGAAGGATATCTGAAAATGTCAGATAAAAATGGATCTGCATGGCCAGATACCAAGTTTTTTTTTTTTTCTTTGTAATTTGGGTGGATAGGCCCTTTAAAGTTTAAGACATCTCAAACATAATGGTGCAAAATGTTTTTAGCGACCCAACACCCAAAGGTCTTGTTTAGGTTTTGTACAAAGACTTTTCAGTCTTTCGGTCTGTCTTCAGTTGTTTCTGGGCTGGAATGACTGAAGTGCTTTTTATGGCTCTGTAGGTGACAGCGACCTTTGATCCCTCACATGCACACACACACACACCCACAGTCATCACAATTATGTGTGTATGTCTGTGAACACACACACCCAGACATACATGCATGCAAACAGGGACACAGAAAAGGACAAACATCCTGGTTCTATGCATTGCTAAGTGCACATCCTAGCTGACAACAGCTGGTTTCAGGAGGAGTGCCCTCGGGGGAACAACGACCCAAGACAAAGGGTTTCTTTGTCTGGACCCTACCCCTGCAGACAGGTTCAGCACTTCCCCCTCCTCTCCTTCCTCCTCTTCCTCTTCGCCTTCCGTGTCCTTCCCTGCCATCCGCCCCAGACCTCCCAGACCTCCCAGAGCTCCCAGCCCTAACATCGATGCTGCTGAAAGTCCAAAGTGTAACAAAGGAGAGTCCGAGAGGCCAAGCGGCCCCATGCCGCTGCCTCCTCCTCCACCCATGGAGAAGAGTGGTGCCCCGTGGTGGCCTAGGGCTCTGGCATGGCAGAAAGCAGACAGAGGCAAAGAGGTCCCAAGGCCCCCAAGAAGAGCTGCAGTAGCCCCGGGGATGATGATGTGGGCCCCACCTACGGATGGTAGTTCACCGGCGCTCTGGTGCCCAGGGAGGCCCAGCCCCGCTCCCAGCCTGCTCGGAGTGCCTTGCTCATGGGCAACAAAGTGCCCGTGGGCCTTGATGTGCTTACGTAGTGAGCTGGGATCTGTGTAGCGCTTCAGGCAGCCTGCCATCTTGCAGTAGTAAGGCTTGTCAACGTAGTGGGTGCGGGTGTGTTTGAAGCGGTCGCTAGAGTTGGAGTAACGTTTGCTGCAGCCTTCATAAGGGCAGATGTAGGGTTTTTCTCCTGAAGGAGGAAAAAGGGAGAGACAAGGACAAAAGAAGTGAGAGTCAGAAGGAGGGAGAATAACTAAATGACTTATATACAAATACAAATAAACCCAGAGACGGCTAGTCTGAATAGATTTCACCGCAAGCAATATTCAGTTATATGTTGTGATAAAACATTTTGAAATTCTGCACTACTATGCGAACTTATTATGTGCGTGAATTTACGATGCTCGGTTATTTCATTTGAATTCTACAATACACAACTGTTCTCACAGGCCAAGTAGTACATCTCATGACGAGATGTGTAAAATCTTGATGTGTGACCCACCACTTTACAGGAAAATGGAAGAGAATACAGCGATAGCAAGAGCACACTAAGCTATGTTTTTTTTAACAGATTTTTTGCTTAGAAAAAATGGAAATTTGAATATCTGCAATTCCATTACAACAGGACAAACTCAAGGTGGCAAACCACTGACAAATACACATCTATATTTCTTCCCTTTACAAGAACAAATAGCTTTCATACTTTTACTGGTACAGTTCCTGGTGTACATAGTTCCAGGGGAAACATGTATTTGTACAAGCTCTGTGTACTGTGTAAATCTCCTTCATTCATGGGTGTGGAAAGACTCACTTATCAGGAGTTTCCAATTGCGTCAAGACTAGTAGATCCTGTTCATGTTGCAATTCATGCTTTATATCCCTGTGCACTACTTCTATGGTGTCAATCCATATTCAGAACATTGTAGTTTCACCATGGCAGATCCACGTCAATAACATCCGCCATCGCATAATTACATGGCCTAGCATAAGTGCAGTCGGATTCTCTTAGCACCGCGGTTGTCTTTTCCTAAGTCCTTATGAATTCTCCTTCACATCTTTCCTTGACCTCATGACGTTTTCCATCGAGGTCAAGGAAAAGTGGTTAGGAAAGGACATTTCTTTGACTATTCGACCACACCCTGTGTGGGGGTTTTTTAATATTATTTTTTGGCATTTGCCTTTATTTGACAGTGAGAGCCGGGACATAAACAGGTTGTAGGGACAGAGTTGTAGGGTCAGTGGTGGGCTCGGGCTGTCTGAGGGGCACAGGCGAAAAAATAGAACTGGCACCAGCACGCAGAAAGTCTGCATTTAAGGTGAAACATTTCCAAACCCTGGCTAAGGTTAAAATTGTTTTATTATGTGACTCAGATTTAAAGTATAGATAGATAGATAGATATGTTTATTTAAGTGTCCTGCACCATATGGTGCCCAGCCCATAAGGGCTTACAAGACTAAGTATAACTACTACACCCCTGTAATAAAAACACACTATTAACTATTTAACCATTTAGAGACACGTAGAGGCCTAGCATGTAGGGCAGCCTACTGTATATGGCACTGCATGACCTTTTCTCCATTTAAAGGGCACCCATTTGTGCACTGCATCACGTGAGTTCACCAGTAAGGGGTATGATGTGCAACCCCGGCTGGAATCAAGTTATAGCAGTTATATGGTATGTGTCGTAACCACCTGACACCCCCAAAAATGTGTTTTGCTAGCAAAAGAAACGGCAGAAAACCTAAATAAAGTCTTAACATTTAAAATGTTCACAGAAACAAATAAATATTAAGTGAATTCTCATGGTATGGTATATATTTTTCAAACTCACCAAATCTACTAGTACTAGTCTCTGCGAGTGTCACATCAGGTTTTTATTTTCACTTTTTTAAAATCATAAGGCATAAGCAAAATCCAGCAATATCACACAACACCAGCTAGCACGTTTTTCAAGTTTTTCAAAGGCTAAAAAAACACAATCTTCCACAACAACTTTGTCACCCTTACTGTCTTTAGAACATCGTTTCAGGGATCAGACACTGTGACAGTGAATTGAAACAGATTTCAGGTTTAAGCCAATTGTTTCAAGCAATCTATTATGTTGGTATACATGTTATTTGTGATAATGGGTGTTTTAATTTGTTATTCAAAGGGGTTGTATGTAACAATTTACATGTATTAATCGTTTTTTGTTGCCAATGTGTGAACAGATCTGTAACATAACTTAAAAAATGAGGGCTTTCTCAGTTGCCTGTAACACCTGTAAACTGATTTCTATGTAAAGGAATCAGGGCGTTTTTTCCGGGAAAATCCAACCGATGTGACGTTTATGTGCGCTCCCGGGTGCCTTGACTCTCTTCAGCTCCGCTACAGTGCTAACACTGTGCAACACTAGCTTACGTTAGCTCTATGATACTACTTCATATTTATACAGATATAATGTTACACAAGTTACACAATATGTAGATATCTATGTGTATAAACAATAACATCGCTGCTGTATTTATGCCTAATTTAGATGATGTTATTTTGAGTGTTGATGGAGCAGCTACAATGTGTTGAAGCAAACCTATGATTTGCTGAAGTGCTTATATATATATAAACAAATAATTAAAAGTACCTGATTGTATGTATATCTAACATATAAAGTGTGAAGATTATGTTTTAGCATGCAACATAAAAAGATCATAAAGTTTTTAAAAAATACAGTCTGAAAGAGCCTGAAAAATAACTGCGTCACAAACATGTCCAGATATGCCCCAGAGTGGAAAATCCACAAACATACTGGCATCAGAGATATGCCTGGATGTGCCCGGAAGAGGGTTGGATCATCCCAAATTTGGGAGAAATTACACCATTATTTACCTAGTGATAGATGATCATTTTTAGAAATAGGTGGAGAGGCTCAGGTTTCTCCACCAATGAGGGCATGGGCACTTGGACAATATAGGGCAGTGCACAAACAGAGGAACGTCAGTCAGCTGTCCGGAACTGGCTCGGGTTTTATGTCTGTGAAGAATAAAACTCTATTGCATCGAACTCTGATCGTCTCCAGTGAATTCTTTGAACCTGTTTTGGGACTCCAATAGTTACTCAATCCTGAAGAAAACAAAGTGTTGGTGAAGAGGTCCAGACTTAAACTCTGGCCCAGACCTGGACTTCTGATCTTCAACAAATGTTAGCATAGCCCTGATTGATCTGAACTCCATTCAGAAAACAAGCATTTCAAAAGTTGTTTGCTTGTCGTCTACAGACATGACAAAGCATGAAGTCTGCATCATGATGTAATTATTTCGGCATCCTTTTGATCCGTTTACTGCAATTAAATCACAGCAAAGTCTGTTTGTTTTGGGATCATACTGCTGTAAGTGGAGTCTGCTAAGCTAACGTCAACAAACGACCGGCACAAACCACAACACAGACTCACAACTCGAGCACAGGCAACACATCTTATTTATAATATTCTGTCTAGTTTGCTCACTGTTAGCGTTTTCATCCAGCAATTAGCTATGCTGACGTTCTGGGTGAAAGCTCAAGGATGTATTAGAAGAACTGGATACCGGATCCAAAGATGGCGCCTATTCAGTCCAATAAGAGTTGCTGGCTGGGCGCATATGCCAAAAAAGTTTCTAGCTTCCGGGTTTACTTCCGGGGTATGTGGCCCACTGAATATGCACAGTAGTGTTAATCCCATCATGCCTCTGGCCCAGCCACGCTGCTCTTATACAATGGTGACGTCATTCCGGAAAAAAAATACTTTTCTGGGTTTTGGAAAAGTTTTACAAAGATTAAAGCCCCATGGCTTAAAAATATACAACACAAACAGTAATAATTGACCATGTTTATATGGAGGTGTCCCGTCAACAGTTTTGCAGATGTCTCTTTTACAATGGTGGTCTATGGGGAAAATGCTTTTTGGGTCGCAGGGGGATATTTTCGTTACAATACCACGAGTGGCCACTAGGAAAAATTGGAAGCAAGGCTTAGCGGCGGCACCGTATCCAGTTCTTATAATACATTCATGTGAAAGCTAGACAAACAGTGAAAGACAGCAAGCTATCAACATTTTTGATAGCTTGCTAGGCACTTGTTAGGCACGGGCCTACCGAGTGCGAGCACACGTGCGAACCATAGACTGTATATCAAGATGGACGACATGACAGCTCCCCAAAAGTGAAGCCAAAGCAGCTTGATCGCCCCCTGGTGGCTGGCTGCAGTATAGGTCATAAATCCCGCCCCTCCATGTAAGCAGATGGGACATGGGCCAAAGTAAAAAATCTAAGTACACTCCAAATAAATTTTTCCCAAGGATGGTTTCTGTCATTTTGGGTAGTTCTTACCATGCTGGTGTTTGTTCAAGTGTTCATTTTTCGGATAAATTTGGCTTATATACTTATTTGACGCTATAAAAACGGAGTGAAACGTCATGATTGACAGCTGTCAATTACAGTCACGACTAACCACAAGTAGTCGCAGAGGCACCTGCAGACGTATTTTCGAGAATTGTACGTCGACAGGAACGTCGAGAGGAGATGTAACTTTAGCTTTAGCAGGTGATCGTTAGCTAGCAGTCACTTATTATTGATTACCCATCGAGTCCGGCAGGTCTATGGGCGGGACCTCGATATCACAACAACTTCCCGGATCACTGCTGCGCAGACGGACTGATCTTTGGGCTGATGCCTTTGACGTCTCTGCTGCAGGAGAGTCCAGACACACGAGTTTGAGTTTACTGGACGGACAGACAGTGGAGGGTGAGGACGGACAGGAACTGATCCCGAGAGAGCCGCCGCCACCACACTTCGAGAAATACACACAACACACACACACAGAGGTGGAAGACGTACTCAAGTCTTGTATTTAAGTAAAAGCAGCAATACCACGGTGTAAAAATACTCTGTTACAAGTAAAAGTCCTGCATTCAAAATTTGACTTAAGTAAAAGTACAAAAGTATCAGCATCAAAATATACTTAAAGTACCAAAAGTAAAAGTGCTCATTATGCAGAATGGCCAGTTTCAGAATAATGTATATGATATTATTGGATTAAAATTATTGATGCATTAATGTGGAGCTAATTTCAACTTTGTCTGCTGGGTAGCCTGTGTTTTCTCTTATCTATAATATGACATCATCATTTAGTTGTTGATTATATTTTGCATTATTAATCTGAATTAATCTGAACGTAACAAGCAGCCTAAGTTATCACCACCACCACCACCCCTCTTCGGAGGACTAAATTTACTTTGTTTTTATTCTTTTTCAAANACAAATATCAGTAGTAGTATTCATCATCATCGTCATAGAGACGACAGTATTACTTAAAAATAAAAGAAAAAAGCAGGGGCGGATAAGCCGGCCACTTTGACGACATGTAGACATTCAAACAGACCAAAAAACCAATAAACAAGTGGAGGAAGTGGAAACGCGTCGTCCATCTTTATATACAGTCTATGGTGCGAATCCCACTGGCAGAATACTTTCATATCTTAAGTACATCATGAAGGCTGAATATGACACAAAGGGACTTGCTGAGACAGATGATGATACAAGTTTATGCCAGTCTCAGTATTCAGTTTGTTTCATGTTTCATTTGATTTCTCTCTGCAGTTTAAAGGATAAACCAGACCTTGTGAAGTTGTGCAGGAAGTAGACTCCAGGCTCCTGCTTGTTTTGAAAACACAGAGATGATACCAAAGCCAGGCATGTCATGTAGTGTCTAACAGTAAAAGCACAACATTTTTTGGGGAAAAAAGAAAAAAGTGATGTATCTTATCTTCTTAGCCAAGGACCACTGTTTCACCTTTAAAGTAGCAGTTTGGGTGAATTGCTAAAGTCAAAGCTAAATGAATTAGTGCTGAGGAATTTAATAGCTTCCTGCAATAAACAAGACTAAGAGTCTCCAGCCATGCTAGCAGCTGTGTGAGGCTTCACTTAGACACACAACGGAGCTTGGAGCTAAATACTTGCATTAGCATGCTAACATGCTCACAGTGAAAATGCTAACATGCTGATGTTATGCTGGTTTACCATGTTCACCACCTTAGTTTAGCATGTTGTTAGCATTTGCAAAGCTAAGGCTGAGCAAAATGTCATTAGTTTTATAGATAATTGGTCATAAACCAACATATTGGACAAAAATGCATTTTGACCGGGTGATGGCACTGGATGAAAGGTCAGGAGATCAAAGGTATGACAATTCATCCTCTGGGGGCCCTGAATGTCTGTAACCTAATGGTAGCGCTAGAGTAAAAGTCAGGGAATTAAAGGAGTCTGTAGGATTCATCATCTGAGCACCGTGAATGTTTGTACCAAATTTCATGGCAATCCATCCAAAAGTAGTCGAGATATTTCAGTCTGGAAGTCATAGTGTCATAGTGATGTCGTCATCGTTAGCAAGCCTGTTCAATGATAAACAACTTCAAAACGAAAAATCCTGTATTACAAACTGGGGGTGTGGGGTTTGAAAGATGCAGGTATTTACCAGGCAGGGATGGTCTAATGACAAGACGCCTGTATAGTGGCATTGTGGGAAATGCAGGATACAGTGCTCTTAGAGCTTGACGCAAATTAGGGGCTAAAAATCAGGATATTTCGCCCTCTTCTGCTACCATTCCTTTTTCCAATTTGTCTATCACAAGCCCCCCAAATTTATGAAAGTACAATAGTAAATTTCATTTTCACATTAATGTGACATTGTGTGCCATAGCATAGTCCTAAAAAGACAAAGGTATTGCACATAACTTCAAGCTTAGCCAGTAAAACCAACTATAAAGTTCTTCATACATGGACTGCTAAAACACACTGCTGCTAAAACCATAACCCCTAGTCTCTAATTTTAGTTTTTTAAATACAGTTTTTCTGATTGAAGTTGCCAATATATCATCTTTTTAAACTTAGTGATGCTCTGGAAGATTAAAACATTACAGCATTTCTAACTCTTCTGACAGATGCTAGAATGACCATGGAGAGCACGATGAGGAATTGAATCGGACTGTGTACGTCGCTAAGAGACAGATGCAGGAGACAGCTTTAATTTTTTCCTACCATGTCTGTGACTATCAGTCCCAAGCCCACTTATTCCTCCTGAAGAAGTAAATCTTCAAAAATGAGTAATGAGAATATGTACTTTCATCTAAAAAAGACTCAGTAACTTTCTAAAACAGCTGGATACCACAGTTTTTAGCAAACATTACTCAAACATGACTAAATAGTGTATTTGCTGGGGACTATTTTCAGCCACAGATTTGGTGCAACGGCGTGTCTCATTGAAGTGTTTTTAATAGCTTTTGGACAACACTGGAGGTCTATGGCAGAGAGGAATAAGCTATATCAGGCTTTCCATTAAAGCTGCCTGGTTGCATTTTATTTCTTTGTGAACTCACCTGTGTGTGAGCGGGTGTGTATCTTCAGGTTCTCCAGACGTGAGAAGCTCTTGTTACAGGTGGGACAATGGTGTGGCTTCTCATTGGTGTGTGTGCGGATATGAATCAGCATTTTATACCTATAAAACATCAAACAAAATCCTGTTAATAGAATACACACACGCATACAATACGCATTGCACGTTGCTTTTCAAATGTTCAGTATCTTTTCTGAGGACGTCACTGCTGATGTTTGAATTAGAACCAGCTGTGTTACCATACGTGGCTACTACAACTGTGACACAATCTAAAAGGTCATGGTCCAGTCTACAATCTGCCTACCTTGAAGCTTTAGCCTTACTTAACTCTCATCTCATTACTAACACTCTTCTTCTCACTCTAGTGTGTTTACTAGAAAGAAGAGTTGGTTCTCATAGTTCACAAAACAATGGGAACTGGGAAACGAGTGCACTTTTATGTTGCTTTGCATGTACACTTTGCATGAAGACAATATAAGCCAAATTAAATAAGGTACAATATAATACAACAGATATGCAGTCCATAAAGTTGGTATTGTTTGCAGTGTTGTTAAGCAAACCCTCTTTGGTAATAGAACTTGGCCTGTCTTTGGCATTTGTCCTTATGATTTGGATTTAAACCTGACACATGCCCCAGCAATTCAGACAGCTGTTGGACCGCTTTCTGTTTCTTGGTTTATGTTGCCTTGAAAACTCTCTTTTAAAAATAAAAACGGTTGGACCCCCATTAAATTGATACATACAGATAATTACAGATAATTACTTTGTGTTACAAAACATCATATTACAACACACAGACACACATACACACACTGTTCATTATTATTATTTTCATATTGTTGCTGATATGCATCAGTTATGCTCAGCTTCCTGTTCTTGCTATTTGTATTACAAATATTGTTGACATGATTTTTGTTTTTGCACTATAATATTAACATAATGTTTTATTGTTTGCATCTTAAAAACTGTACTTTTCCCCATTTATACCACCTTGTACAATGTGCTTTGGCAATACTGTGTTTCAATATGGCTCTTTGAATTTGAATTTGTATTAAACTTCACCTGTTGAATCTCACTAACACATTCAACTTTATTTTAAATGTTAGTGGAGATCCCAAAGTGTCCAAAGAAACCAATTATTTCAGGGTAAATCTGGAGGGGGGGTGTATAGAATGATGCACAAGACATTTACAACATTCTTATTAGATTTGAAAATTTCACTCAGTGTAAACATCAAGAAAAAGCAGATACAGAATATGATACTGTCAGACAGTATAGAACAAATGGATACTAACAACCTTAAAGCTACTAAAGGGGAAATATAAGGTGCTGGTGGTAGTAATTTTTTCCCTTGTTTATGACATTTTCTAAATTAAAATGTAAATCAGTTAATCAAAAACGTATCAACAATAATTTATTGACAATAATCATTAGCTGCTTTTGTAATTGTGATTTTTCTGGACATTTTTTTAAACAATTCTGCAAACTACAGCTTAAAAAAATGACTTCAAATTAAACATAACACTTAAATACTATGTTTTCTTAACCCACAATCGGCACACAACCATTTACTAATAACATTAATTTTGTTCAAAGGCAACACAAACCAGTCAGTACATATTAGACTTGTGTTCACAGTAGGAGAGAGTTCTTTGACAGTCCAAGCAAGATATTTGCATTAGAATAGTTTATCTAATATGTTAAGTGAAGTGTGTTGACATTTCAGCGTGAGCATACCTGGCATTGAAGCCTCTCCCGTTTCGAGCACAGCCCTCCCATTGGCAGCAGTACCCAGAATCCTTTTCAGGCTTGACATGGAAGTCGTTGATGTGATCCACCAAGTCCTGCAGCGAGTCGAACAGCAGGTGGCACTGGAGGATAGAGACGGAGAGAGAGATTACTCACTGAATGAATTCAGCTGATGAAACTGAAGATGAACAACACTGCAACTGCTCCAACCTAAATTTGTTTAGCAGGCAGTTATTCCAAATATCATAAATGTTGTATGTAACTTCCCGTCAAGATTTCTTTTGATTTAAAAGTTAGGATTTCGCTTGTATCACAAGTGTGCCAACCTGATTTATTTATTTCGACTCAGTTTTCTTGAATCCATTAAAACATCAAAGCCCTTTGATACTATCTTAAAACACTTTAAATAAAGACCTTGTTCAATGCTACAGTAACGTATTTGTTTACTTGTCATGTTTGCAACTTTAGTCTTTAAATTGTCAGAATATACTGTAAAATTACAATTGTTTACAACAAACAATCCAAAAACCCCAAAATATCCCATTTCCAACGATAATGCAACAGAGAAAAGCAGTAAACCTTCCCATTTTATATGCAAGAACACATGAATGTTTGGCTTTTTCTGCTTGATAAATGACTACAATGATTAATCGAGCATCAGAATTGGGTTAGGGTTAAATAGTCATTTTAGCACCAATTTTTAGTATTGTAAACTTAAGTCATCTCCATCCTCATCCTCTGTTTTTCTGACTGCTAGTTGTACATATATTTGATTCTCAGCACCACCTAGTGGTCAGAGTAATAGTTGCAGTTTTTTTCACACAGCCCTTTATGTTACTCATACAGTAGAAATTCAGTGCATCTGATTGACTTATTGTTATTGATTGATGAAGACTTTTTCGGACTGTTTCAAGACAATTTTTGTATTTTGTGTGAGATTATTATAAAGCAAACCTTATGAGGCTTGTGGCAAAACAGATGTAACTGCACTTGCAATTTAATAAACATAAATTTGAGAGGAATACTGACACAAGCCCCTCAGCATGCATTGATTTGTTTTTGGTTTCATAATTATATTCACCTTCATCCAACGGCAGGCCAGCTGACCGTCCAATGAGGGCTCTGGTGAAACTTGCTTCTCTCTGTTCTGACCAATGAACATGGAGGAGGGAAAGCTGTATGCCCTCTGTGGGCTTCCAATCGGCAGATAAAACGGATAACCCTGTGGTGAAGCTCCGCCCTCCACACCTCGATGACGAGTTGGTTCCTGAAAGAGAGGAGGATGGAGAGAAAGGTCACATCAGCCAAGGAGGACAATCTAATGCCGTGTTCACGTCATATCATTCGGACTGTAATTACAAGAAGGCAAATTATGTCAACCTCTGACTTCTGATTCCAAGGCGAAGATATTGGGTATTTCTGACAACATGGCTGCAAAGTCACCATTGCTGGCAGATACATCTAAACTAGAATTACCACCCTGTGGTTGTATGCCTCTGCCAACCAGTCAAGTTGCAGTTTACATGTCTGTCCAGACTCATAATATATGTAGTGAAAACTTTGAAGGAATTTAATGAAAGACATATGTGTGAAATGTTATGTTATGTTATTTTGTCATAATTAATGTATGAATTCTTGAGTTATGGCCAAAAATGTGTTTTGTGAGGTCACAGTGACCTTGACCTTTGACCTTTGACCACCAAAATCTAATCAGTTCATCCTTGAGTACAAGTGGACATTTGTGCCAAATTTGAAGAAATTCCCACAAGAATATCGCGTTCACGAGAACGGGACGGACAATTTTTAATACCATCTATGAGGAGCTATATACTGTTTGTTTCTATCTGATTTTACTCATTTAACCACTGAAAATATGTAACACAACAACAAAAAAGCTTATATAGGATATTTATCTGGTGTGACTACAGTTGGGGTAACATTCTTAAAATAATGCGTGACCACTCCCAAGTTGACATAACATAAGTTTCCCTTTCTTCCTGTTCTGCTGGTATTACATGAATGTGGCATAAACACAAACACATGGAGAGACACATGTGCATTAAGTTGGACAAAAATATGTTAAGATTGGGTATTTATTTTGCCATTTTTCTTAGATATTTGGGGGATATATACATTATGTGTCCAGTGCACTCTGCAATACCCTGAAGTATATCTAGAGGCACTGCCATACTCCGCCGGTGGAGACTGACATGAAATGGATCTCTTGTCTCTGGGAAATTGCCACAGTTTGTTAACAGAATGACACATGGTCACAATGTGTCATGGGTTATAATTTTTAAAGCAATTTCCTTGACTGTTTTCTGTGCCTGCTAATCTATCTACATAATCACAGTAATCACTAAACTGTTTAAACAAATGGGCTTTAAACTGGTATTAATCTTTTATTAAAGATCTTAGTATTAGTAAATACTTGACTTTTGACTGTGGAAGATGTACCATAAAGAGTCCTAATAAGGCAATGTGAAAAAATGAAAAGCTTCCTCCAAACTAGATGTGAGTGAAAAAGACAAAATTCTGATTTATGTTGCATTATTAACAGAGAGACACATGATTGTTGTTACTTTCTTTTGTTTTTCAAAGGTCAGAAAGCATTCATAAATCACTCCCATGATACTGGCTACCTATATAATACTGGATGAGAGAAAAACAAAGTTCAAAGTAATTTCACTATGTTGTAAAAAATCTGTAACATATTCAGCACTGGCAGAGAAGAACACATTTTAAAGCGACAAGGCTGTTTATTTTCTTAGCTCTTAGCAGGAACATGGCAGGATAACACTGGGATAGCAGTAAAAACAAATATCAATTTAGATGTCCAAGGCTCCACTCTGAACAGTGAGAAAAGGACTGGGCCTAGTATTGAACCCTGTGGTACCTCACCTTTGACCTTATTGAAAGGAAGACTGATTTATCAATGTTAATTGGAGAAAGTGATACAATAAAATTATAATGTTGGTGCTGTGAAATCTACTGCCTCTGCTCTTGAAATATTGCTAGTTTGTCTTGTTTAGTTTGAGGACTTAGTTTGATTGAGTTTGATCACTGTTGCTAAAGCTTTACGATCTGTATAGTATTGTCAGAATTGTTGTTTAAGTGCTACACTGCTTGGCTAAATACCACTGTCTTTGGAAAACAAAAACAACAACAACAACTTGGTCTGTATTTATTTATGGGTGATGGAATCAAGGTGTTTTTTTAAAGATGGTGTGAAGTTCTGCATGCATTAAAACTGGAAGGGAAATTTACACAGGTCAGAAGCGAATTATTATGGACAAAAAGCTGCTGCTAACAGTTTCAAAGACATCTTTGAAGTATGCCTGGGGGACATAATGAGTGCTTCTCACAGTCCACTTTTAAAGTGTTAGACAAATTAAAATTGGTACTTTCTGTGCTAAAAGATGAATCTGGGCCAAGAGAGGAGATTTGATGCTCTAACAAAGAAGCTGTGTGTTTCATGTTTTACCATTGAAGCATGGCTAGAATTTGATTTAGACAGAGTCACTAGACGGCTGTGTGCTGTGTGCAGACACTGCACCAACAAATTAGATTCACTCCCAGGATCCCAATTCAATTTTATCTTGTTGAAGAAGAGTGGAGCACATTCAGCCACAATCAGAAACTGGCTGGATTACTCTGAGAAGACTGTGGTCATGGATGAGATTAACTGCTAACATGAAGATACACACCTACACAGAACAGTCTTCCCTCAAGTGTACCTTTATGAAACAGAAGAGTTTGATTCTTATGATAAAATTTAAAGGTGCTATAATCTTATTTTAATAACAACATATCAAATGACAATGTGTAAACAATGTGAAAAGGATCGCTCGTAGTGATGAACTTACAGAGAATAATCAATTGAATCTGCAGTTCCCCTCGGCTTTACGCAGAGTTTCAGCTCATTGTTTAGCTGTCCGGCCCGCAACTCACCGCTCTCATAGCGTCATTTTTTGACCACTGCAGACAACTGTTTTTAGCGGGAAAGCTCTAAAAAGCCACTGTACACTACCTGAAGCTGGGAATAGGACAGTGACAAATTCTGAAAAGTTGGTTATCTTTATATGATGTTAAAAAGTGAGCTTTAGAGGAGCTGGGAACCATATTTTGTTCCCTTTGAACACAGCCAGGCTAGCTGTTTCCCCCTGTTTCCAGTCTTTATGCTAAGCCAAGCTAAGTTAACCAGCTGCTGGCTGTAGCCTCATATTTTTAGTACAAACATGAGAGTGGTATCGATCATATAACTCTCTACCAGGAAGCAAACAAGCCTATTTCCCAAAACGTCTATTTCTTTAACCCGCAATGACACCAGTGTGTTACAGGTATTCTTGCATTTAATTTTTTTATTTCTTAAGGCGAAGAAGAAAAGCAGGCGCAGCTGTTAAAGTTATTAATTATCTTGGGCTGTATTCATTAGAAGTTTTGAGAGAATTACTTTGTCTTCTCTCTTTATCTTCCCATCTCTGCACAGTGTTTTAATGTACTTTGCACCTGTCAGCCTGACCATATCCTTATCTGATATGAAGGATCGTTGGCTGAAGTTTTAGTAATCGTTTCGATTCAGTTTTATTGCCTTATCACTCCAAGACATGTTAACTGACTGGACTAAAATTCAATTCAGGGGCCTGTTTCACCAAAATTGCAACATGCTATGATTTGCATGCATGCTATGATATGAGTTAATTTCCCATTTTGACATGTTTCACTAATCAAAACAAACACTATACCTTTGACATTTGCATGAGCATTCGAGAACCGTTAGGACTCCAAATCTATTTGCGAGCGACAATGACTTGTGATCAGCGTGTAACTGTGCTCACAAATCACTTTTGTGAAACTGATCTCTCTTTCAGATCTTCAAACCAGATATGGAGGTGGTAAGGCTCTTTGTGTGTTCAGTATCCTTCATGGGAAGTCAGTCTTTGTGATCAAATATAAAAATCCACTTTAAAATGACAAATGCAACTGTAGCTATAACTATCAGATCTGACGGTAATGTATGTGTGCAAGTTACACAGTATGTTTATGATTGGAAAACGGCAATTATTAGTGAAGTCTCACTGTGAGAATGCCAGGACTCACCCGTACGAAGAGATGTGGCTGAGGGCTACTGCTGCTGTGAGGGGACTCCAGGGGTGAGGAAGGGGAGGGGGAGGAGGGGGAGGAAGGAGACGGGGAGAGGGAGGAGGCATGGCGGGAGGAGGGTGACAGGCTAAGGTCCATGGCTGGAGGACTGAAGCAGGACCTGGGTCGTTCTTGAGAGGAAGACTGGGAATCTGGAGATTAGAGTCAAAATGGGATGATGTTACATTTGTCGCACTTAAGTGAAACCTTTCCGTTAATGGCTCATAAGCAATGTTGAAATTGTAGTTAACTAGCTTACAGCTGAGGTTTAAATGTTGCTGTCAGGGTACATTTAGATATTATAGCCAGTATTTTGACGTCGGGACTTTAGCGCTCTATTAATTATTATGGGTCACTTACTTACTTTAAGAGCAGTATTACTCACCTTTTTGCCCATATAAACTTTAAGAAAGAAATGTGGGTCTTTAGCTGCTAGGTGTTTGAATATCTTTACTAGTTGCTAACTTTGTCTGCCGGCAGTGTGGTGCTGGACCGGCGGTGTACAGTGGATTTATCAAGTTTCTTTTGTGCTAAACAGCTGCTTGCTACGGGAAACAATGTTGATAAAAGCGCTGAGACTAAACCATAAAGCAAATTTGCCCTAAAGACAAAACAATTAAGAGGTTAAAAATCTAGGGCTGCAGAGTTAAACTCGGTCAGTCACTATGAAGGACAGTAGTCATTCGATGTTAATATAAAAAATAATATTGATAAATATTGCTTTAAGTGCAGAGATTTCTAGTACAGCCCATCTTGCTGTTGGGAATACTCTCGAAACCATGGTGTCCTCCATTTGGGAACATTAGCACATTTAGCTACACAGAACCAAAGAGGATGCTAGGAGGCACGCAAATGAAAGGGGAAAAGGGCATTATTAAACAACAACAAAATACAGTACATAGAGTAGACAATAACAGCCATAAAAGTATGAAGTTATACAGTCCATTCACACTGTCACAGAGGCCATGTTGTGGTTATCTTCTGGACTCATGTCAGAGTCACGCTCTTCTTGTTATGAGCCACACTGACAAATCTGGGGACAATGTATGTCTATTGGAGGGCAGAAGAGAGCTGCTATTCATTGGATTTACAATATTAAGTTACTGGGAAAGTGAGAACACAGAATCTACTTATTATACTATTGCATTACCACAGTGATAGTCTTAATCACTGCAACATGGCATCAGCAAAGCCATGTCATGTGTGTATTAGAGAGAGAGGAGACTTTGTCGATATGCCTGTTGATAAGAAAACTGTATGTTGTGTTTTCCTGGTTAGCTCTTACCTGGTGAGGAGGGTGGAGACGGAAAAGTTGTGCATAGTAGGCGTGGTCGCGTGGCGCTGAGAGGGGCGCAGATAGAGGAAGGACAAGCTCTCTTTCCTAATCTCACTGGACCATCTGTCCGTCCTGAGGGAAGCTTCAAGTCCAGCGGCTCGTCCAATGACAGCATGGCTGCTGGTTACTCCTGAGGAGAGAGAACCGTCATGTAGTCAGGTGGTCATAAATAACTATTCATATCCATTTTCGATGTATGTATGTTATCTTCGGATCTTTGCTTCAGTTTTGCACAAAATGCCTTAAGCTATGTTGAATAGCATGCTAATGACTAGCTATGACTGATTTCAGTTTTTAAATTTTGCACAGTTCTGTTGTAACCAAAATGCATTTTTGTTTTTGGATTCATGCTTAGACCAGCATTAATCATTACAACAAGCTGTAAACGCAACAGTGACATATTGTCATCATATAAACTTGATATGGTGAACTCAGCAAACAGCTGTATATTCACACATCCACCAGACAACGAACAACATGAGCGATTAATTTGAGGTCACTATTCACTCTCTTTGCACTCAGTTTTTGGTCTCCACCAACTCATGAGAGAAATATCTTTAGCTGCTAAATGCTCCAGTATGTTCACCAGCTAGTCGCTAACTTGCTGTTTGGTTCTGGGCAGGTAGTGTAAAGTGGGTTCATTAGAGCTTAGTCGCCGAAAAAAGCTGCCTGCTGCTTCTGAAAATGACACTTAAATAAAGTTACCATAAAACCAATATAATGAGTTAAAGGAGCTAAAAAGCTCTATAAAGTTGAGGGAAACTGCAGAGTCTGGTGATAATTCTCTGTGGGTTCACCACTACAAACAGCATCTCTCACATTACACATACTCATTTGCGCCATTGTTATGAAAAATATTGTTTAGAGCAGCTTTAAAGTTATAATCTCGAAGAGTTTCATTTAAATAAATGAATGAGGTAACACAATGGTGATTGAGCCTATGGCCCACTAATGAAAGCCCTTGCATTTGCTTTATTACGACCCAGGTGTCGGTGGTGACTTTACCAGAAAAATCACAAGCGGTGCACAGTTAGGCCTTTAACAAGGCTTTTAACACAACAGGCTCGCTCTTCAACTCACTTGTGTGTGAAGGGGCGTACTTTTTTTTCCCAGTCTCTGCTAGCATTGTGAGTAAATGGTTACTATGGCCGAACAAACAAAGAAAAGACAGATGACAACAGACGATGAAACTTGGGAAGTGAGGTCCAAAAACACACCTGCAATTACTGATTATCACCATAAGTGCCACGAAAGGCGACAAAATGAAAATCTTCGAGATTATAACTTTAAAATGAGATTTGTCATATGTTTTGTTATAATCTTGAAAAATATAAATGCCGCTTTTACTAGTTGCTAAGCTAATGCTGAGATAACCTGTGGAAAGAATGAAGAGCGAAATAAACAAAATCACTTCTGATGCAAAGGACTGAAGTTTACATACAAAGTAGTGTACTCGTACAAGTACTTTGCTCTATGCCTTCCATAACCTTTACATGCTCTCTCTCCCTCCCTCTCTCTCTCTCTCTCTCTCTGACAGGGATCCACAGGTCTCTTGTGGGTGTTAACCGCTACAGGAAGTCTGATCCATCAGTCAAAACACGTCTGCTACCTAGTAATCAAAACGACCTCATGAACAGTCTCGCACAGCAGGACATTGACCAATCAGGTAAGTAGAATTATTTTGCACCAATCTGCCATTGACATCAGTGCAAAGCAGAGTTAGATCGGAAGTGTGACTGTGTGAGGAAAACACTTGCTAACAGCCAACTGCATTTAAATCTTCTCTATAAAAAAAGTCTACTTTGCTTAAAAGACAGCTGAACTGTCATTTTAGTTGTTTGCTGTTCTAAAAATCAGATTGGCTTTTGAATTATTGTGAAATAATATTAGTCACAGCTACAGTCAGATCCTTTGAGATCCTATTAAATCATTATTCAAATGTTGTGGATTATAGACAAAATGAACCACATGAAGCCAGTGTAGTTGCAGTGGGTAAACACAGCATAAATAACTTAAAGTGACAGTTTAAGATCAGCTGAAAGCAGCCTCAGATATACTTGAACCAGAGAGTACAACATATTCAACATGATATGGCTCTCCAGATTGTACGTTCAAATAAGTTTACATTAATGCAAATTTTACTTTTGTAAGCCTGATTTCTTGATGTGGTAGCATTCTCCACTTACTCGTAACACCCTTTCCCGTTACACACAACCATTCCCCATAAAACAACAGCAGATAGGAACTAAAATTACTGTGTTAAATAAAAAAACTTCAATGTTACACATTAACAATAATATGGAGAGTTCTGTAAAAGATAATGATAATAAAACTTCAACAATCCCAAAAAATATAGTGAAATTATTCCAGCTAAAACATATTATTTACATAATTGAGTATGGTAAACCAAAATGTAATTTGTACCGTAACTAAGGTTATATAAATATAAAGAAATGATACATCAGTAACCTACAGTAGACAGATGTGGCAATTAACTCTTTCAGGACCACTGTAAAAAAAGGCCTGTCATTATGTATCAAATGATCAAATGTGGTGTGTTTAGTTAAAATTGATCTCAACTGAATATAATTCAAATTATGGGCCTGTTTTACTCCTGACATCAGAAAATACAATAACCTAGATTTAGCTGTTGTCCTGTCCTAGTCCATGTAATCTAAGGCCATTCAGTGAATTTGAGAATGATAGCAGGGTCCAATCCTGTGTTGTGAATTTTAGTTGTTGCTCAGTTCCTCCTGAGGGGAAAAGCTCTGAGAAGCATTATGATGTGGGTTTGTTATTGCAATCCTCTACATTTCTGTGGTCGGGCTTCACTGAGGGGCTTAACGAGATTTTGCAGTAGTTTTCCACCCACCGTGGTATGATACTCTGGGTGAAGCATGAGACAAAAAGCTACCCTGGTCCATGACTCAACTCATAAGTTCTTGTTAGACCGAATGACTCAAGACCCAGATATCTGCTTCAAAGGAAAAGAATCTCACAGGAGGAAACCAAAGGGGAAAAACGCTGCAGTGAAGTGGACCAAACCTGCAAGCAAATGCTTGACAGCTGCTGTGAAAGTTGACACAACACGCACGACATTCACACCTGAGAGTTGCCTGGCACTTCCTCAGTCATCTGCTTGTATAAGAGCACCACTGCAAGTCTAATATCTGCTCAGTTTACTCACTTTTTGTAAATCTCTTGAAATATACCTAGCAGAAGCTGCCATTAGAAGAGACCAGAGCCTGACCGATACACCGGCACGGCTGATATTATCATTTATAAATGATTGTATGACTGTGATATATATTTCTAGCTTATCAAGTCAGTTGACCAATAAGTAACAAGAAATTAAGAGTGCAAAAATGTCAAAAGATATATGTTTCAAGTAATTTAGAAAACAGGATTGCAATTACATGTTTGTCCATCAGACAAACTACGATTTACAGGTTGATTTCTAAACAGTAAAATGTCCTGATCAGTTCATATCTTGGTCTTAATTATCTAATAACCAAATTCAACCCTTGTGTTTTGTTGCCATTGGCTTCACTTTCTAACCATTTTTTAAAATATATTTTTATTTCTTCTGCCCTTATTGAATCCCAACATGTGGAAAAGTATTAATGTGGTAATGAGCATAACGAATTGTTATTACCCTATTGTTATTGTGAATGTTATATGGGGTAAGAATGACCAAATATTCCTTTTGTTTGCCAAAAACTTATTTACAGACAACAAAATGTGCAGTATGTTATCCTACATAGTGATGTTACTTATGTTCATGAGAGGTCAAACTCCCTGTTGGTGTAGTACTGTGTAAAAAAGTACTGTAAAAACCAATCACAGATCAGTTAACCAATCACCCATTTTACTATGTTTAACAGCTGGGGTCTCTGAGACCCTTCTCGTTATTCACTGCTGTAAGGCTGAGACAGTCAAAGAAATAATTTGACATTTCTGACAAATATGCTTATTCGCATTCTTGCCAAGAGTTACATGATTGATAATGTGAGGTTGCTATAGGCAACCAGCAAAGACTCCAGGAAGTTACTGCGCCCACCAAGAAATTGTTAAAGCCAGGCAAGCTGTTTCCCCCTGTTTCCAGCCTTTACACTAAGCTAAGCTAATCACCTTGTGGCTCTAGCTCCATACTTTACACACAGGCATAAGAGTGGTATCGATTTTCTTCTCTAACTCTCAGCAAGACACGTATTTCCCAAAATGTTTCCTTTAACCTAAGTATGGAAACAAATCTACCTTGCAGACTTTTCACTTTCACTTGAAAGCTTACACCCACAGCACCAAAATGTTTTCAGATATCTGTTTTTCTAGCCAGTTTATATTTAGCCAGTATTTGCCTGCAGTGGAACTCCTAAATGGCGCCAGACGTGGGTTGCAAGTAGATTTGTGACACAACTGCAAAACCTCCATTGGGTGTCTCACTATATGGCTCTTTAATGATAGCTGGCAGTAAGAGCATTCCTAATTTACTTTCACTGGATTTCCAAACACAGTCTGGGATTCAAACTGGCAACATCCCAGTTACATGTACACCTCTTTAACTTCTAAACTTGCTGTCACCACAAATTCTTCCACAATCACCGACAGGATCCCCCGACATAATATGAGGCAGAGGCTAAACCACAATAAAGTCAGTGTTTAGGTCCTTCTGCCGGCCTGCCAGCTACCTCACCACACTGGTTTCACATTCCACAGCAACCTCGCTGACTTCTCTCTCACACACACACACACATGCTGTTATTTGGAGGTATTGTGACGGCACGCACGCACAGGACCATATGTATCCAGGCACGCATGCAGACTGCAGTCACACCAGCAGGCATGCGCAAAACTCATAACCACACGTGAGCCCCCCACCTCCAGCAGCTCCTCCCCCTCTTTTCCCTCAATGACCTGCGTTTGGGCAGCATGCCCGGACCCTCTTATGGATCCCCTACTGCCTAGCAAAACACATACTTTGACTATTCGCACACTTGCACACATGCATGCACACACAGCCACATATAGTATATATTCCAAACACATGTAAGGAGTAGCACTTTTCACGCACAGACAGTAACACACACACACACACACACACACACACACATATATCTTTCTATACTTGTGAGGACTCTTTCTGACATAATGAATACCCTAGCCCCTAACCTTAACTATCACAACTAAATTCCTAAGCCCAACCCTTACCCTTACCAAAACCTTAAAACCAAGTCTTAACCTTCAAAAGGTCCTTTGAATTAGTGAGGACTGGCCAAAATGTCCTCACAATGCCAAAATGTCCTCACTACAGTCATTTAAAACTGAAATAGGTCCTCACAAACATCACAATACACCACCCCACACACACGGTTCATGTGCATGTGCATTTATACACTGGGTAACACCCATATTCTGAGGGCCTCAGCCTTTTAGTGGACTTACACAACAGTATACACATGCATACACACATGTACATGCAAATAAACATCAATTCACATGTAAGCAAACAACATAAGCAGAAACTAAACACTTTACATACACAGCAACACTACATTCAGAGTGTTGCTGTAATGAACATGCCTACATATATACATTCAGTCACATCTGAATTCTGGGCACTGGAGCTCTTTAGTGCACACAGTATACACATGCATATACACTTGCACCATGCAAATACACACTAAATGTCACTTATAAATGATAGAAACATGCTAGAAACAAAATATTTTTTCACACAATTATATGTAAAACTGTACAGACAGACATACAGATGGATGCCCCCCTCGGGTGCAACGCACAACACACACACGAGAGAGTCATTCCTCCTCACAGGAAACCTTTGCTTCCACAGCGCCCTGATCTGGCCTCTCCCTCCCCATTTTTTTTACTCCTCTCTCTCTCTCTCTCTCTCTCTCTCTCTCTCTACTTCCCTCCCTCTCACTCCTTCCTGTGGTTTTCCTCTCCCAGTCCTCCAGCAGAGCATACCTCTCCTGTTCTCCTCCCCTCTCCTCTGCCCTCTGCACCTCCCACTCCCTTTTCTTCTCTCCCATTTTTTATTCTCCAGAGCGTTTTTGAACTCCCTTTTCCATTTTTCTTCAGTTTCTTGTCATTCTGTCGTGGCAGAAACACATCGCATTGCCTCTCTGTGAGAAGTCATTCCCGACTTCAGGGTATATTGCTTATGTATGAGTTTTTAAATAATATTCTCCAAACGCTCTTCTTTCTCTCCCTCTTCTAAACAGAGAATAAATCTGATAAATTAAAAAAATATAAATAAAAATCGAAAAGATAGAATCAAGTTGTTCAAATCCTGAGCAGGATTGGAGACTGAACTCTGTTTTTAAAAGTTGGTATTTTAGGTTTTTTTTGAAGAAGAGGAATGGATTTCAGTGGGAGGGAGGAGCGACAGAAGACGGTCCATCACTCCAGGAACGATGTCAGCTCTTGTTTTTTAGGGGTTACATCCTTTGATCTTTCAATCCCACGTCCTTATAAGGTATTACGCAATGCCGCTGTAACAGCGAGGATGACAGGAGGCTTTGTTTTCGTGACTTGGAGGCATACGGAGACAGGAGGGGAGAGCTGTAAAGGCTGAGGTGGGATTCATGGGAAATTGGCTGAAACTGGACACCTGTTTGAACAGCAAATAGCAGGGAACATTTCAATGGACAAAAACAAAAAGACAGTGCGGTTTGCGTTGAGGAGAAAAAGGGATTCTAAGGACATAGAGAGGGGTTGAGAAGCATGGAGAAAACAGCAGGGGGTTCCACTTACCACACAGACTGTGGCGAGATGGAGGCAACAAGAAAAACATACTGTAGTTCTTGGAGGCAAAAGTTTTTTTAAAAGTAGGAAGACAAACAAGAGTTCCTTTTTTTCAAATTAAAGTATTTTTCAAATTACACAATACATTTTGACTGTTTTCAAGGGCCCAAACCTACATAGATCATCCAAAACAGTAATGACCATATCACGTTTCAAACTCAAGTCACAAAAACAAAACCACCGCCACTGCAGTTAGGTGGTTTCTGCCGCCACGGCAGCGAAAGGAAATTTACTGTCAGTGTTCACAGCTTGTGAGTGTGTTGAACCACTGTTTTATATTATGTCAGCTCTGATTCACAGCATGTTCTCAGTGCCAGCACTCGGGAGAGTGAATTTCTGGATGAGAAAAATGGCAACGTACGGCGAGACAGAGAGTGAGCAGGCGGTGAAAGCGGCAAATA
Organism: Oplegnathus fasciatus; assembly: GCA_003416845.1. Classification (NCBI taxonomy): domain Eukaryota; kingdom Metazoa; phylum Chordata; class Actinopteri; order Centrarchiformes; family Oplegnathidae; genus Oplegnathus; species Oplegnathus fasciatus. The sequence goes on from NTHP01000039.1 coordinate 318,147, forward strand.
GAAAAACTGAGAGAGAAGAAAGGAGGGAGGGAAAGACAGAAACTGTGGGAGTCAGACAGGGGCTCCCACCCTTTTCCTCCTCACACTTTTCCCATTATTTGTCTCACTATTATCCTCCCTCTTTCTCTCTCTCTCTCCCTTATGTCTCGGCAGCACTAAGTGATGCAACTCTGCAGAGCAAGACTGCAATAGCCACCAGTAGAGCCTGCAGCGTCTCTCGCACTGACACTGGCGTCTTTACCATTTAGGAGGGGAGTGGTGGCGGTGGTCGGGAGAGGAGGAGCGGGGGAGTAATCTCTCAAGACAGGGATTATTTAGTTCTTCACTGAAAAAATGCTCTTTCCAGACTTTCTGTACATCTCTAAACTTTGAACGACTGTAAGACTTTTTAAAAGTTATAGCAGCAGACAGACTTGATTTTTCTGAAATAAAAACACAATTGGCTGCTCATTACTTGCAAGGGTTTTGTCAAAAAAGCAGAGCATTGTTTGTAGCATCCACTTCAGGGCTGAATATGCTCCAATACATCAGAAAGGACACCCAAATTTCTTATTCATACCAGAGAAAGGGGGGGTTCTCTCAATTTTCATGAGTCCGAAATTATTGACAATAAAGTAGCAGGAAGTCAACTTCGTGTCTTGCACACATTACACTATTTGAAACGTCAGGGACGGTGTTCCTCAAACAGGCTAAAACAAAAATGTCGGAGGCAAACAGGTAGGATCCTAGAAGGAAATTACTAGAGAGTCCATTCTTGAACAAACAGGAGACACAAGACAAATATTTTGAGTCAGATGGGAAGGAGATCAGTTGGGGTGGGTGGAGTGATGCAGCAGGGCTGTAATGAAGGATAAACTCACCTTATCCTACTTTATCCTTTTGTAGCTCAAAGATGAACTTAACCATGTATAGTCATGATACACAAACTTCAAGCTGATACCATTTTGGAGCAAGTTTGTTTGGATCATCTTACTCCCTGACTAAAGGGGTGGCTGCGTCCTTCATGGAGGACAACAAAGTTTAATCATTTTCCCAAAGAGGAAAACTAAACTGAGCACCTTTTCTTCACTCTACTCTTTTAAAGCTGCACTAATCAGTATTTCTATATTAACAATGGATCAAATTATTGCATGTAATGTAAAAGGTGTCGCTCGTAGCGGCAAACCCACATTATGACCAAACTCTGCACGTCCCCTCAGCTCTACTGAACTTTGTAGCATCTTTCTGCTCATCGTCTTGACTTTACTGTTTTGGTCCACTCTCACTACTCTCATAGCGTTGTTTCCAGACGCATCGAGCAGCTGTTTCCAGCCAGAAAGTTTTGTCAAACCCACTGTACGCTACCTGTCCAGCAACAAACGCCTGGCGGACAAAGTTAGTGACTACCTGGTGAACATAATGGAGCAATTAACCTCTAAAGAGCCAGATATTTCCTCAGGAGTTGGAGAGTAAAACAGACCTTCAAGGGGTCGGTTAGCCAAACACTTAAATGAATGCTAATGTTGCTCAGTGTTTCCTGAATGCGTAAATAGGCAATTGTTTGCTAACACGTTCAACAAAACAACTTAACAACTATAAAACAACAAAACAACTATATGGTGATAATATGTCAATTTTGTGTTTACAGCTTGTTCTGCTGCTCCCAAGCGGCCGAAAGAATCAGTTATTGCTGCTTTAAGGTTTCAATTCAACACATGGATAACGTCAAGCAGCTAGTGTTGACTGCACTTTAATATAGTTGGTGCACTGATTTAGAACAGTTGACCAGATCTTTGTTTGAGGTGTCCTGTTATATGATTTTAACAGACACTCGCCAGCCAATCATAAACTAGCATTTCCCATACCAAAGGTATAAACGTCCAGGGTAGAAAGGTCCAAAGGGTCTTTTAAATATACAAATAAATACGGCCCTTAAAGTACATTAATAGTTATATCATTTTCTTTATATCATCACTACAAACAGGGAGTTCAGGAGGGACATCACAGTCCTCTACAAACCCAAATGCTTCTGGTCCTGGATGTACTGAAGGACAGGACACACTAACCAGATCACAGCAATTACACCACTGGGGGGTGACACAATGTGCAACGATGGCATGCCTGTATTTATTTCTGTCGTTGTGTTTCATCTAGTACCTTGAAACCTTGTTTTTAAGCGACTTAATCATATTTGATTTTTGTCTGAGCTGCTGAATTAAGTCTTATTGTCTCCCACCATGACTTTCTTTCTACTACTTTTTTCTTTCCACAGCAGGAGATCTTCTCGTCTCTTCATTTATATCTCACTCTATCCCTTCTCCTCACTCGTAACCCCCACCCATAATCCCTTGCACCACCACCACTACCACCATCCAGCCGTTTGGCAGCGGGACAAGGTCAACACAGAAACCTCTTCACTTCTCCTCTCTGCTTTCCCTCCCTGTAATTCTTTGCATCAGCAAAGCAACAGATCCCTCCCCCTCCCCGATCCTATCATCCACCGCCGCCCTCCGAGGAGTGAGGGAAAGAGAAAAACTAAAGATGGAGACGAGGACGAAGGAGAGGTCCAGGGATGGTGAAAAAGAAAGAGTGCAGATTTTCTGGGTTAAAATATGAAGACGGGAAGGACGAAGGAGGGAAGGAACATTAGGAAATGAAAGACAGAGAAAGGGAGGAGGAGAGTTGGTGGAGAGAGACAGAAAGACTGAGGGAGAAAAGTGTTTTTAACCTTTGTTGTCAGGCGAGACAGACGAGGCCAAGAGCAGTCTGCATCCCAGAAATCAATCTCTTTTTCTCTCTGTCACTCATTTTCCTTTTCTTTCTTTCTGTTGTGTCTCTCTCTTTAATTTTTTTCTTTTTTCTTTCTCTCCATCCCTCTTTCATTCCCTCAACTCTGTCATCCAGACCTAAAACACACAAACACATGCGCCTCACATTCCTACGTGCAGAGCAGATTCACCCAATTTGTTTCCACTGCGTGTGTGTGTGTGTGTGTGTGTGTGTGCCAAGCCAGTAAATAATAACCAATCCCAGCTGTACTGTAGGCCGTTCCTCTCATTCTCGGTGGAGAAACAAAGAGGGAGAGAGAGGAAAAAGGCTCCATCAAATCATGAGCTGGAAAAAAGTCAGCAGAGAGTTAAGCAGGAAGAATTAATAATGTTTTAATGCTAACAGACATTATGGGTCCTGTAGTGCTGCTAGCCAATGCTCTCCACGTATAGGAGTTACATGCCATTTGAAAAAAATCCAATTTGTACTCATTTCAACGGGGAGCTTCAGAGTCAAACCACCTTAATGCTTTTCCATCCTCCCAGCAAACACTTTTTAAGGGGGGAAAGATGCTACACAGGTAAACAAACTCCACAGTTTCCTTCCAAATTCAACAATCACTCATTAACTTGGCTTCCTCACACTGGGGAAAATAACATTCCAATTTCATCCTGATTCCCTGGATTTGTGTGAAGTAGCTGAACCTTATAGGGCCTGAATCTTAACAAAACAGAGTAGTGTTTTTCCACCTTAAGGGAGAGGAAGTTGATGAAAACAGGACATTAGGGGAGAACAACAGAGGCCACGGAAAGTGACCAAGATAGATGAAGCAAGAGAGACAGATGGATATAAATTGAACCAGCAGAGAAAAAAGTTAACTGTTGAAAGTTAAAAGCTGACTTGAATGCATCATTTACGGTAATATATTATTCAATATGCTGAAATACAAATATTTTACCCTTATTGGGCCAAAGCCAGCCCTGTATTAAAAACAGCAACATTTTTAACTGAAATCAGTTCATTTTCATGGGATTGCTGTGATTAGCAGATTCCCCCGCAGAGGCAAAATAAATTCAACTTTGGGAAACTTTAACACGCACATACGCAACATGATTGCAAATTGTGTTGACAGAGCCAGCGTAAGACAGGAATCAATACGAATACATTTCTGAAATTAATTATGTTAACTTATTTTCTGGTAGCAGCCAAGTTCGCTTACTGGCAGTTACAATAGCAAACCATTCCTATTGAGACTAGCATGTTCCCAGTTAGCTCAGCAGCCACAATAGCTCACCAGATAGCACCTCATGATTTACGCTAACAACCAGTGCCAGTGCATAAAGTAGTACGTCCTCTGTGTAGCGAGGAGAAAAGTACAGGTAAGGTTTGTCTTTTTATTAACCGCATCCACAATCATCCTAACCAAGTGTTTCCGTTGCCTACCCTTAATCATTGCTTATTTGCCTTAACAACACCTTTCCAGGACCATGTAGCAGATATTGTAGAAAGCGAGATTTAAAAATGTAGGCGCTGGATGAAAAAAGATAAAACACTGTCACTGAATGTAATCCAGGGATTTGCCGAATTGTCCAACTTTCTTGTCCGGCAGAGGGGTTGCAACTAACTCAACAAGCGGTCAAGCCACCAGTCTTCCAGCACCACATACGATATTTTGTGAGGATATCATTAGCGTCACTATTTTACTTAATGCCTACTGTAACCCATAATTCAAGTTAATGCAATCATTCATGCCAAACATGTGAGTTTAAATTAATTCACTAAGTGGAGAAAATTGCTGATATTCAATTAATCATGAAAGTCATTTGTCTTAAGCTGGTTCCAGCTTCTCAAATGCGATGATTGATTCTTTTATCTGTTTTAGCCTGTAGTCAATGAAATATCTTTGGGTTTTGGACACTTGGTCGGACAAAACAAGCAATTTAAAGACATCACCTTTGGGTCTGGGAAATTGTGATTGGCATTTTTCACAATTTTCTCACATTTTATGGACTAGATGATTGTGGTTGCAGCTCAATTGGAGCTAAAACCTTGTTGAGGCTGACACCAAAGCAATGGGAGAACATCATCAAAGAAGCCATGAGAAAAGAGAGTGATGAAAGAAGAAGAGTAATAAGCTAACAGTCTGTCCATTGTAGTCCACATCTTTGAGCCACTGGGACACAGAAGAAGTCCATTTCTGACTCTACGCCCATCTGCCATGGCACTTGATCCCTCTTTACAATCATAATTCCCTTCCTTGCCAAGACATCTTTTTTTCTTTATCCATTTTTTCCTCTCCTTCTCTACTCCCTCTCTTTGTCAGGCCTTTTTTTCGTGGAGGCCAGCAATTCGTTTGCCTCCTTCCTCAAACACAGACCAAAAAGAAAGAGAGTGAGAGAGAGGGGAGGGGAGAATAAGAAGGGGGAGAGAGGGAGTAGGGGAATGATGGAGGGGGATGTCGGGGTGGGGTTTGCGGAATTTGGTCTATGTTTGGTTTGGAAGTAAAGGCCCCGGCGCTGGGCTCTCAGGAGGATAATGGAAAAGAGAGGGAGAAGAAAGGGAGGTTTATGGATGTGTGTGTACCCTCACAGGTGGTCGGCACATACTGATGGGGGGCCTTTTGTGAGTCAAAGTGTGTGTGTGCATGTCTGTGTGTTTACTGAATTGTGTCCGCATGTTGGCAAAGCTATATGTGCGCTCAAAGCATGTGTGTACATTTGTCTGTTTATTTGCAGATGTTGGCAGGGATGCATGCTGCATGCAGCTTTTAGCATGTAAGAATCAGAGAAGGAAGACAGAGAGAGGAGGTGAATAAGACATTCCTAAGATGGAGGAGGAGGAGGGGGGGGAGATGCAGGGAGCCAGTGGTTAGTTAGTGGTTAGAAACTAAGAGGAGAAAAATGAATGTCTGGTCCAGGGCTGGGCCCAAAAACGATACCACAACCAGCCAACGAGCCATGCGAGGAGGGGCAAGGAGAGGAGAAAATAAAGTCAAAAAGAGTAATGTAGAAGAGGAGAACCAGGGGAGGCCTCCTCCTCCACCACCACCTCCCACCCTCCTCCCATATGAGGCCTGCTAACTCCTGCCTCTGCCGCAGGGGAGAAAATGGGGGAGTGGTGCTTTTATAGCTGAGCTGAACCCACTGAACCCATCATGTGCAAACAGCAGGCAAAGTATGGAGACAACAGAGGGCCGAGGCCAGGAGCCACACAGGGGGCTTTGGTGGGGGGTCTCAGGTTGGGCTGGAGGTGTGAGTGATGGAGGAGGAAGACAGGAGTCATTGCAGGTCTCCCTTTACCCTTTTCAACTATACACCACCAGTTTGGGTTGGGGTCTTTCTTTCACTTATTACTTATTTCTCCCCTCCTTCCTTTCTTCACTTTCTTTCTTTTGCTACTTCACCTTCTTTTACTTTTTCCTTACTTCTTTTTCATTTCTCCTTTTCCTTATTTCTCTCTCCTGCCTTCTGTCATTCCTTCTTTTTTTCTGCTGAATTTTCTGTCCTTCATTCCTTCTTGCTGCCATTGTTTGTTCAATTTACTTTTTTCTTTCTTTTTTCATTCCTTTCTTTCTGTCCTTTCTGGCATTGTTTCCTTCCATAACTTTTTTCTTTGCTTACTCCACTTTGTTTCTTTCACTTGTTTTTCTTTTGTCTTTATTACTTCTTTCATATATTATTTAATCCTCCCTTCAGTCATTCTTTTAACTTTGCTTCCTTCATACCTTCTGCCGTTTTTCTTAATCTACTTTATTTCTTGTTCCACATTTTCTTTCTTCCTTCACTTTTATTTTACCTTAATTCTGCCATCCTTTGCTTCATTTGCTTTCTTTGGCTTCCTCCCCTTGTTTCCTTCACTTATTTCTTTCTTTTCATTACATTTTTCTTTCCTTCTTCCATTCTTTTTTCCCTATCTATCACCATCTTTGTTTCCCTCCTTACTTCCTTCCTTACTTCCTCCTTTCTGTCATTCCTCCTTTCTTCCATTGTTTGCTTCCTTACTCCACTTAGTTAACTTCTGTCTTTTCTCTGGATTACTTCTTACATTCCTTCTTTTGCCATCCTATCCTTCTTCCTGCCAGTCTTTTCTTCCTTCAGTCTTTTTAAAGGTATTTTATGCCTTTACTAGAGATTTGAGAGATGACAGAGAACAAGGTGTCTCTAGCCGGACCATTACAGTTGGTTGGCACTTACCTCTCTTCTTGATGTCTTTCCCTCACTTTCCTGACTTTCTTTATACTTTCTTTTGCCTCCTTTGCTTTCTTTGGCTACCTCCCCTTGCTTTCTTCGCCATTTCTTTCCTTCCTTGTTTCTTTCTTTCTTCTTTTTTTTGTTCCCTGGCTGTCTTCCTACCTTCACTTTCTTCTTGCTCTCTTTATATCTTTCCTATTTCCCTTCCTTCTTTACCATTCTTTGCTAGCTTCCTTCCTTCCTTCCTTCCTCCCTCTACACAGACTATTTTAACACTCACACATACACACACACACTCATATATGCCATATGTATGAGCAACACTCCCACACTGCAGCAGACAGTGTGGGTGGAAGTGGGCTGTAAGGCAGACGCACCCAACAACAACAGGAAAGGAGTTTGCTTGGCTCCGGGCCTTTTTTAAAATCCATCCATGAGCGTCTGTCCAACCTTTAGAGAACAGCATGATGCAATGAGCCTGCAATCTGCACATCGCTGCCGTCACACAAAAACCTCACATCCTCAAAAACGTTTCACCCTGACCACCATGATGCATCTCAAAAAACTAAGGAAGGGGTTTGAGTGGAGCTGACGCACCCATGGGTCACTCCTTAAACCTGCCCGGCCTCTTGGGACTCTGTAGAGTTTCAGTTTAAGTAAAAGCATGAAAGCCAGTGTAGCTGGAGTTAGGAAGTTTTTCAAATGGGGAAGTGCACTCAAACTTTAGGGAGCATGATCGGTGATGGGCAGTGGTGTCATGGGGGTGGAGGACTAGTGGGATTTGATGAACCAGGAGGAAAGGTCTTTTCTCCACCTTGTTTCACTTGGGAGTTTGTACAGTGGGGGTGTACGCAGGAGTGTGAGCTTGTTTATGTGTCAACTAAAGGGTTTAAAACTTATAAATTGGGTTAACTGTACTTTTACAGGTGCACCAGTTAGTAGCTTAGTGGCCTTGTAGTCAGAAAGACTATCTCATACACTGAGGTCCCACATAAGATCACTGATACAGACATTTTGCTGATCTGGCACCCATACTGGCAGGATGAAGACACATTAGCAGTACATTTTTCAAGCTGAGGTAACTAAAACCACTCTGTTAGAATTAGGGAAAGATTGAGGTTAAGGTGGAAATTTTTTTTTACATATGTGTATGTTTATGTTTGTACCATCAAATCAAATATATTCAGTTTACTGCCTGGAATCAGAAAATACTTTGTATTTTGTTTGAAAAATTATCGAAAGTATTGCTGATCAATTTTCTTTTGATTGACAATCAATTAATGATTTCCATGACATTAATGAAATACATGTACTTGTCTTCCGCACAGATACTGGGCCAATACCAATCAGAAAAAGTTTCTGTATTTATATACCAGGCTTATAAGAAGAATAACAGAGGGCCCAGGATAGACCCTTGAGGAGCTCCATATCAGTAAAGAGCTGTAGATGATGAGGAGAATGTAACACTTTTAATAGTTTTGAAATGCCATTAGAGGCAAATTAAAACTAAGAGTAGAAAAATAACTCTCCAGTTGATTTGTGGCAACTTCAAATTACTGTCATTGACACTACCAGATGTTCAAAATGACAGGTTTACAGTGAGGGGATCCAGTGGCTCCGTTATGCTGTGGGGGGCATTTTGCTGGCATGGTTTGGGCCCACTTGTCCCCTTCGAGGGAAGGGTCATTGCAAATCAGTAAAAAGTTGTTCTGAGTGATCACTTTTATCCTATGATGAAACATTTCTATCCTGATGGGAGTGGTCTCTTCCAGGATGACAATGCCCCCATCCATAGAGCAGGAGGGGTCACTGAATGGTTTGATGAGTATGAAAATGATGTGAATCACATGCTGTGGCCTTCGCAGTCACCACATCTTAACCCAATTGAACACCTATGGGAGATTTTGGACTGACGTGTTAGACTGCGCTCTCCACCACCGTCATCAAAACACCAAATGAGGGAATATCTTTTGGGAGAATGGTGTTCTTCCCTCCAGTTCCCGAGACTTGTAGAATCAATGCCAAGGAGCACTGAAGCTGTTCTGGCGGCACATGGTGGCCCAACACCTTACTAAGACACTTTATGTTGGTTTTTCCTTTAATTTGTCACTCGTCTGTATAAACCACACAGTTGTGCTTCATATATCAGAGGCTATTCATATGGAATATATGATATTATGTAAAGGTTTAAATTAATAACTCCCCATATAAATGTCTAATCATAACTAATATAATCAGATAAAAGCCCACTAAGTGTGACAACAAACTCATAACTGAGCAGCACATTTAAAACAGTAACAGAGGAACATCAAGATTGTTATTTTGGTTAGGATTAAAAAGGAAGCGACTGAATCTCATTGGGATTTACCTTACAACAGCCTGTAGACAGTGAATCAGCCTCCTCTGCTCCCTGTAGTCTCTCTGAAGATGCTTTCGAGCCTCCAATAGACACAAACTGAGGGCACAAATTACCTAAATCAAGCGAGTTTGTCCGTCGTTTCCCGTACCATCTTCGATTAAGTTATCAGTTGTCTCTGGCTGAAAATCGGTATTTTGAAAGCAAATCCTCCCACAGGGGATCGTTCAAGAGGAAAAAATGCCTGTTGCAAGTGGTCGGTTTTCAGATAGAAAACCTTGTCCTGTGAATAGTTTTCTATCAAAAAGAGTGGCGTGAGCTAAAAAAAAATCACTGACGAGGGGTAAAAACTAAATGTCATTCAGGTGTGAGGATGTGGATCTGCGATGGGAATGGTAAATCCGCCGCAAAAAGGTAGAGACTCTCTGGGAGGCGCATCGCCCAGTTGCGACGCTGGTCAACTGAGCTTCCAGCTGCGGAGGGGAGGGAAGAGGCTGTCTGGGTGGGAGGTGGGAGAGAGAGGGGGGCGGAGAGACACTGCGAGAGAATGGGCGAGAGAGAGAGAGAGAGAGAGAGAAAGAGGTGGAGAGACTTTGGAAGTGAGAGAGTTATGCCAGAATAGAGATCCGACTTCCTCCGCCAGCTGTTGACTCTCAGGATAGTCTGAACTGTGTTGTGTTATGTGTGTGTGTGTGTGTGTGTGTGTGTGTGTGTGTTATCCATCCACCTTCGCATTAAGTTGTGTGACACACAATGCTGAAGAAAAACTGAAGACAGTTTCAATTTGCTTTATTGACATGTAAAGATAGCTATCTGTGTTGCCAAAGCATATAAAGAAGAATAGCCCAGTGGACAAAGAAAAATAAAACAATGGTGATTATACTGTAATACAAACTGGCAATAATACAATGTAATAGCAATAGCAATATAGCATGATCATGGATCAAGGAGCTGCAAAGGGAAGATAGGAAGAATAGTTTCCCATTTTTATTAGTTATTATTAGTTATTGGTTGCCGTAAGTCCCCCTCTCCACACTGGCTGNGTGTGTGTGTGTGTGTGTGTGTGTGTGTGTGTGTGTGTGTGTGTTATCCATCCACCTTCGCATTAAGTTGTGTGACACACAATGCTGAAGAAAAACTGAAGACAGTTTCAATTTGCTTTATTGACATGTAAAGATAGCTATCTGTGTTGCCAAAGCATATAAAGAAGAATAGCCCAGTGGACAAAGAAAAATAAAACAATGGTGATTATACTGTAATACAAACTGGCAATAATACAATGTAATAGCAATAGCAATATAGCATGATCATGGATCAAGGAGCTGCAAAGGGAAGATAGGAAGAATAGTTTCCCATTTTTATTAGTTATTATTAGTTATTGGTTGCCGTAAGTCCCCCTCTCCACACTGGCTGCGAAAAATCCTTCCTGACGGGTCTCCAATATTAGAAGTGGGGGAAAAAAATCTCCTCTTTTCATGCTAAAATGCATTTATCTTTATGCATCTTATTTTTGTTGATACAAGGCTTCAGCAGTCTCTGTTAGACAAATCAAGTTGGTATCTTCCATAGTTAGTGTTTTTAGTACAAAATTACAGTAAACAATAACTCAAACACACGTACGAGTTAGTTTATTTGGAAACATACTGAATTCTTAAGAGCTGAAACTTATGAGTTGCTTTGTTACTGAAAATATGGGTTCTCTTAAGTCCTTTTAACAAATGAATGTGATTATTTTCCTGGTGAGGACTACATGCATGTGCTCAAAATCAACACTGTATGTGTGTGTGTGATCTGGATATCAGTGTTTTCACCAAGCAGAAATGAAAGAGAACAACAGAGGACCCAGGATAGAACCTTGTGGAGCACCATAACTGACAAGAGCTAGAGGAAGAGGAAGATGTATGTAGGCCTACCTATGAAAACAGTAAAAGTGAAAGTTTGTCCAACCTTTTTAAGTGCATGAGAGTGAGGAAGATGTCAGTCAAGCGCAGTCTGTACACTCCTTCACAGTCCTGAGAACAGGTCTCATTGTGTAAAATAAGTGAAAACACCTGTCGGGGTGAACTACAGGTGTGTAGGGCCTTTAAAACAGAAAGATGATGACTTATTCATCATATTTGGCAGCTCAATATTGGTCAGCCACTATTGCGGCGCTCCTTAACTTCTGTTTTACTGTAATGTTTTTAATATATTACATATCACCACTTAATCAATTGGCTACATTGCAAACTCTACCACAGTCAGAAAAAATACAAAACAGCGGCGTATACCTCTGATGGGATCGAACCTCATACACTTGGCCCTGCTGCAGTCTAACAGTGTGTATTGTCTCCCTCTAGTGGTTTGAAGTGGGTACCTTTCAAACACAGCACTGAATAGTTTGTTCAGATTGGATCAGCCAATAATAATTATAGTAAGTCACAATGAAAGAGAGTCACCAGTTAGGATTGAAATTGAGTTGTGATTATTTTTCAGCAGTGGGAAGTAACAAGCAAACAATGTTTCTAAGCAACTTAATTTGATGAGTTAAGTGAATGAACAGGACATTTAGTCAATTCATAATTTCAAGTTACTAAACTTGAACATGTGCTTATAAGTTCTGAAATAGTTTTGAATGTGATGCTGTGTGTGATCGACAATTTAAGTAAGATCTGACTTGAAACTGACAATCCAACCAGTAATTTTGACACCTGTGTAATGAGAATTCTGTTTATCACTGTCAATCCAGACTCAGTGCACTACATAATCTCTAAATTAATTAAATTAAATTTAAAAAATTGTGCTAAAAGGCAAAATGTAAACAGATACAGTACACTTAAATATACTAATGATTTAAAGAAGTTATAATTGAAGATGACGATGGAATGTCAATGTGACAAAGTGAAAGGGGTTGCTCGTAGTGATGAACCTACAGAGAATTATCACCTGCATCTGCAGCTCCTCTCGGCTTTAAACTTCAAATTTTTAACCTCATAACTATGTTGCATCGAACAAACAACCTTTTAACAGATTTTCTACTTAGTTCCTCTGAGGAAACAGTAGGAAGCTGTGACTCTGCCCACCCACTAAGGACACTTACCAAGCATTAAGTTTAAGGATTATGTAGACTCAGTAGAAGGAGCAGACATATGCTTCAATCATGAGTATTGTGGTGACTATAATTACACTACAGACGCACCTACAGAATACAATCTCATGTGTTCTTTTTTATTCTATTGAAAATGATCATACCAGTAACACAAATCTCACATCCATCTCTTCACTTCTTGGAAAATCAATGGCAGTAATTAACACAGTAAGACTGACTGTTGCATTACTGATCCCGATTCCTCTATTTGTCTTCTGGCTGTGGATGAGGTGAATACTTGAAAATCTGCCATCTCTCTTTTGTATTGAAGTGTTCTAACTGACTGGATGGTTTTGTTTTTAACAATAGTAATATTTATTGTCTGACCAACTAAATACAGGAAGAAGAAAACCACAAGAGCAACAGGACATCACATCACACAGATTGAGAAACTGTCTTATTCATTAATGCTTCAGTTGGCAAGGAATGATTTGAGCATTGCAAAGGAACCTGTAAACACAAAGCCCCTGCAGTTTCCAGTTTAAATAGCATGCATTTTTTAGCAGGCTTGTAGTAGTGTATTTACATTTTGAGAGGGAATTTGAGGCTTACATTTGTCAGGTGGCCAGAAACATGACTCTAAATGAATGCTAATTTGTTCTGTGTCTGCTGGATGTGTCAATAGGCAATCATTTGCAAATACATCAGCCATAACACTTTAGTCCATAATATGTCAGGACTTGTTTTTGAGCTTTTCTGCCAACAAGTGGCCCAAAAAAATGTAGCTTTAATATTTTACTGTAAGGTTTGTTGTATATCTGCTGCATTTACATGGTAATGAAAATTGGATTGGACCAGATAAAGCAAATTTCATTATGATATTTTTTGATATTTATATTTCTCTTATTATTGTTGTTTTTGCTGCTGTTACTTTTACAACTGTGGGAAATCTGCTATTTAACAAGTCTCACTGTTTGTAGTGTCAGGTTTAATTTCTTTCAATGACTGAATCGAGAAGAGAGAAATTCTTCCTTGTACATCTTTCTTTCTTTCTTTGTGTATGAATTAAAAAACTATGTATCTTGTTCTTTATCATCATGTAGGTGACGCAGGAGTTATGTTATGTCTTAGGAAGTTTGTTTGCATAGTACCTTTCAAACACAGCGGTAATTCAAAGTACTTTACATTGCACAAAGAAATGCATTAGAAGCACAATAAAGATGGAAACAAAATCATTTAAAACAAAATGAAATTCAATAATAATTTCATAATAATACCAACCTGTGCCGAAAATGGGTGGTTTTTTTAAGTCACAATGGTGACATCTGCTGATCAGTGCTTGGTATTGATTAATTGATTAATCGATTAATCGCTCTTTATAATATATCACCTGTCTTCCTAAAGCAGAAAGACCTTGGGTGAATACTTTGACCTAACCTTTCCGCATCAACAATAGCTTGCATTAACGTTAACAGCCAGTGGGTGGCGCTTGACTACGTCCAGACCAGACCAGACTTGCATTAACGAGAAGAAGGGTGGCGCACAAGTAGGTACAGAGGGGTGGAGCTTCACTATAGATCCAGAGAGGTCCACCCATTTGGCTCTGCAGTGAGCACCACGTGCTTCAGTGGGTTCATGCTTGCAGATGTGATAAACTCGTGGTCGTGGTACTTATCTTCAGCATCTAAGTAGCTACAGAAGGGGAGCGAGTGTAAACGGGGTTACTCTTTTTCTGAAGTGGTAGGTAATTTCAAATTTAAACAGAGCTCAAATATCACCAAACACACAAGCTGTTTTATGTGCAACTATAGCTACTGGTACAGGGGTAAGGGGTGCGAGTCTGAGGAGCATAGGGTGCCCTCAAATTGAGTATTTCCCAGTTAGAAAGTACATTATTAACTTTAATGTGTGATAACTTCTCTCTCAAAGATGGAAAAAAGAGAGGACAGAAGAGGAAATGACAGATTATTTTCAAGGGTACTGCTCACCAAATGACATTTGGTGGAACTGGAAGAAATTTAAAGCTTGCATAAGTAATGTCATTCATTTTAGAATTTTTTAAAATCAGACAGTGGATATACATATCCACTGCATGATTTAAAAAGAAAACACAACTAACACTCATTTACATACATTTAAAAATCATGTACGTGTACATGATGTGTTGTTGAAGTTGTCTGGTCAATTCATATTGTGAAATGTCTTTGACAATAAATTAAATGATAATCATTTTTTGTTATTCAAAGGCTGTGTGAGAATACGGGACAGTTTAAACAAGTGCAGGCTTTGGAACTGGGTAGTTTACAGTATTGTGGTAAAGTTTACGGTAATGGAGTAATTTGGCCTGGTGCAGGGCAGGCTGTGGTATCCATGATCACTGTTAGGTTAGGTCAAGGGTAATAGTAGTAGTTGTCATCAATTTGAATTTAAGGTGGTGATTTCATTTTGATTTGATTTTTTTATTAGGATCTCTTTTAGCCCAACTGGGCTATTCTTCCAAGAGTCCTCAATGATGATGATCTTTAGTATCACTTGTGACTTTTATGCTATGACTAGGGGTTGGAAAGCAGTCATGATAGTATGATAGCCCATGTAACATCTGCTAATATATTGTAGAATGCAGTTGGCTAAATCCACAAAGAGCTGTAAATCACTATAGATCCAGAGTGGTCCACCCATTTGGCTCTGCAGTGAGCACCACGTGCTTCAGTGGGTTCATGCTTGCAGATGTGATAAACTCACGGTCGTGGTACTTATCTTCAGCATCAAGGTAGCTACAGAAGGGGAGCGAGTGTAAACGGAGTTGCTTTTTTCCTCTTTTGGAAAGTACCGGGTTAGGTGGGATTGACTGGATACACTAACAGAATGCACGGTTCTCTATGCAAATCCTCCATTCATTTTTCAAATGGTCATTTTCAGATAAGGTTAAGTACAAATGTTGTAAAAGATTTAATCTGCAAGTTCCTCTTTAAGATAAATTTGCTAGTTAACAAAGTTAACTGATTATCTACTGCAGATTTTATTCGATGTCCATGACTGCCANAGGCAGTCATTGGCAGAGTAGCCTGAAACAGCGACAAATTTGAAGCTATGAAAATGTGTTGGAGAAACACTGTAAAGAGAGTTCTGCAGTTGTGAAGAAGGAAAACTCAAATACAAAATAATGTTTACAGGGATTTGACATTTTTTTCAGCCTATCAAAACATTATGCAAGCGTTCAAAACTTAGTTTCAATCTTTCAAAACCTGTTTTATCAGATTTCAAGCTTTCGAAGCTTTTTTTTTTCAGATACAAAATATGACACTATATTCAGTGGCGTGTCCAGACTTTTTTGACTGGGGTGGCCCAATTGGGGCACTGACTTACCAAACTGGAAGGGGCTCGTTTAGTCTGGCAAGATAGTCTTAGAATGTATAGGAAGGCTCTCCGTAATAACAGAGCAGCCTATTACTCATCATTAATAGAGGAAAATAAGAACAACCCCAGATTTCTTTTCAGCACTGTAGCCAGGCTGACAGAGAGTCATAGCTCTATTGAGCCATGTATCCCTTTAGCTCTCAGTTGTAATGGCTTCATAAGCTTCTTTAATGATAAAATTAGTAAAAGTATTAGAGTCAAAATTCATCACCTCCTGCCCTCAACCGGGGCCGATTTATCTTTTGACCCAGGGACCTTAGAAACTGTGGTAAAACCTGATATATATTTAGACTGCTTTTCTCCCATCAACCTTCACCAGCTAACTTCAGC
>NTHP01000039.1:370002-392334 GCA_003416845.1 Oplegnathus fasciatus
CTCTATGAGGACTGGTCTCCCTGGTACCAACAGCTGGTCAGCAGTGAGGAAGCAGTCAGATACTCCTGTGCTATCAAAGGCTACGAGGATCTCAGAGCCCCTGAAGTCTCAGTGGGTGAGTGATGTTACAAAACCTCTGGCTTAACATGTTATACTTTCAAGAAAAACTCAAACATTCAACTGGAACTGAAAGTGGATAAATCTTACGACATACTTTTATTAATTCAACAATCAAAGTGCTGAATGCTATTATTTTGTCCAGATTCTGTCACATCGACCTGCTTTAGTGTGACCTATGCTAAAGGGAGAACGTGTTCTTATAAGCAGTCATCAGAGGATGAGCCCTGCTCCATCACATATCCCAGAGGTTATGTTTCTCAAACATTTAAAAACATGAGAACATACCTCTCACCCCAAATATATCAGTGATTGATGAAAAGTGTGTCTATCATCTCCCAGCAGAAGTCCACATTGAAAGGAGTCCTGTGGAGAAGTATGTCACACTGACCTGTACCCCCAGCTGTCCTATGGGGGACCCTCAAACTGCCTATAGGTGGTACTGGAACAGACAGTTATACAGCCATTGTGAGAATCAAGATGTTACATTTTTCCACTCTTATTATGATATCTTCTCCTGTGCTGTAAAAGGCCGTGAAGATCTGCACTCTGATGAAGTCTGTGAGTATGAACCAACTTAAGGTCTCTTTTAACTTGGAACAGGACATTTCAGTATTAGTACGCAGAAATATGATGATTTGAATGATGTTCAAACGTCACAGTGGGTGAAAAGGAGTGCAGTACTCTTTTGTGAAAAAAAGAAACTACTTTCATTTATATTTCAGGTGTTAAGAATGGGAGTGTGAATCATGTCAGCAGGAGAATCTGTGCACTGGAAGGCTCTCCAGTGAACATTACAAGTGAATATTTGTATCCTGACAACCAGCAGCCAGAGTCTAAATTTTGGTGCAAAATAAAGAGAATGGGCAAGGGAGATGCTGAAAAGCTGACTGAGGTTGCAGGTCGTGTGGAGTATCATGACAACATGAAAAACCACCACATGCTGAGAATCAATAACCTGATGAAGAATGACTCAGCAGAACATACATTCAGACGCCATAGTTTGTACGAACAACAGTCTTATTCACCTTGAGTGGCTTTAGTTGTCACAGGTGATACTTTAGATGAAATACCAGTATATCTTCCTTCACTACAGTATGTGACAGCTGCCAGCAGCAGGTTATACTCATTAATGTCTGTACAAAACGATTTAAGTCTGGTTCATGTAATAAGATAACTTTTGCAACATAGTGCACGCAAATTATCTAAAGGTGGCATGCTTCCAAAAATGTTTTTCCTTGTATTCTCATGACAACTGTGCCTCAGACTAATCTATATACTTTGCGAGTTCCCGTAGAGAGTCCCAAAAGCCATTAAGCCTGCAGTTTTCATAAATGATGTAAAATATGTAGCATTTGTTACCTTTCAACCTTTATAGTCTATTATAACTTTCCCTCAGCCCAATTTATGTATTTTTAGCACTAAAAAACTGTGTAAGAATTCATAATTACTCCTTGTTTTGGCAAATTTAGATTCAATGGACACAAGTACACAACCTGATCCATGGTCTTTTAACCTTTCCAAATTTTTTAACATATCAAATTAAATTTCCAGAGTTTGCCTGAATCTTTAGTCCTGTGTCCTTAGTCCTTCTATCGTTTTATTAAATATCCCATGCATATTATATGTTCTCTGAAATAATTGGTATCAGGTATTTTGATGATTGCAAGCCAATTTATCCAATAGGCACACAAAAGCTTCTCTTTTTTTAAAAATTGATCTATCAAACCATTTTCAGGGCTGAAAGTGACGTTCACTCCTTCTGCAGTGGTGACAGAGGGTCAGAGAGTCACACTGACCTGCAGCACCAGCTGTCCCCTGACTGACAACACAAACTACATCTGGAAGTTGAACAGTCGACCTCTGACACTGCCAGAGAACCATAACAAACACCTGGTTCTAGACCCGGTCAGCAGTCAGCATGCAGGAAACTACTCCCAGAAACATTAGCTCCCTCATAGAGACTCTCACTGTCAAAGGTGAGCATGGCTTTAAATTTTAGTTGAACACTGGTTAGATTTTGAAGCACTTTTACAGTTTTCGAAGTACTCTGTGACATGAATTACATCATTCACCCACTCTTAATTTACTTTGATGAAATGTATTTCAACATAGCTGTGTTCCACTGTACAGAAATTATTTCAAAAGACCTCCCCAAGGGTCAAAACTAAACAAAAGGTTGCCGTGACTCTACCCACCCACCAAGGACACTTCAGTCCTGAGGATTGTGACTTAAATACAGGGCCAAAACCTACAAAATACAATTCTGTTTTACTTTTTAGTTTTTTAAATATGTTGCACTGGTAACTCACACCTTACATCAATCTCCCTCCAGCTCGAGGGAAATCAGAAGCGACAGTGAATGCAGTAAAACTGGCTGTTTTGTCACTGATCCTGCCTGCTGTATTTCTCTTCTACCTGATGTTGAGGTGATGTTTAATTTCCTGTATTCAGAGTCTTCTTGTTGACTTAATATGTCTGTTTTCAGGATTAGTAACTTGCATAATTTGACTAATAAAATCCAGGAAGAAGAAAACTCAAACCTCCACTGCTGAGCTAAGTGACAAAGTACAAACCGAACAGGTGAGTACAAAACATGAGACCTTGAAATTACTGTTTGTGTGTGTGTGCGTGTCCATGTGTGTGTTCTCTCTGTCATCTGTTTTCTCTGCCCTTCAGATGCTGTGCGAGAGCATCGCACTCGTGGCCATGAATCGTGTCGCACAGACCGAACCAGCAGAGCAGCAGGAAGACACTGTGTAATATCAGCTTGGATTTTAGATGACCTGTGTGGGTCAAATGTGCAGATAAAATGTCTGTCTTGTTCATTTAGATTCAAGTTGGCAAGACGTGATGTGAGCACTGCAAAGGCACCTGTAAACGGAGAGTATGCGGTACAGCCAAACCTGGAGGTCACAAAAAGATACAAACATTTTACTTTTATCTTTTGCGATATCTTCTTCCTGCCTTAGCAACCACTGGGGGTTTGGATGCAAGGCTCTTATCTAGAGTTGATTAACACATCTGTTCCTGAAGGCCTACTGCATGTTTATACTGCTGATGTTGGTTCAAATTTGTCAGATGAACTTCCTGTGAAACAAGTAGTGAATTGTTGCGTACTGCTGCCACCATTAAAAAACAAATGTACACAGTTTTGCATTATAACAGTTTTCATGTTATGATTAAATATTTTTCTTGTTATACTGTAAATGTTTTAATGGCATACTTATCTCATTATTACTTATGCTGGTTTGTTCTGCCTTGTTTGTTTGGTAATAATGCCTGATATAGTTGACTGAATGTCATATATTTATATAGCCTACTGGGGATCATTTGTAAAAACCCCTTTGCTTCCTCCCTCCCCCACACATATCCATTTATTTGTATTACTGTATGTCTTTTACCATGATGTTTTAGTTGTGCAAATAGATTAAAACTAAGTTACAACGGACTGATTTCTTTTTTAAACTGATTTTTTTTCCTCTGTTACTGTTAGAGGGCAACTTTCTGCTACTAAACACTTTTTTTTTACTTTACAAGTTGACATCTCCTGACCGAACACCATCTGTGACATTTGTGAGCCTAGACCACAAACCGTATATAACTATCATGTATAACATGAGGGGCAGCAGAAAGGTTGAGATGTGAACTCGCAAAACTTTAGTTTGTAGCCAAAATCTTGGAATGGTATTTACCATTGAAAGACTGATTTCTTTTCTTTTTTATTGATATTTTATGTGGTCTTTTTTTGTCTTAGTTTGTTGCTATTAATTACCTTCACACCAGATTTTTACATAGCAAAAGAATCATGACAGAACATGCTGGAGTTAGACTGGATGACCAGCTATTTCTGCTCCTATACAGTTGCTCACTCCAAAGTGCTTGACACTGTAAACTGTGTTCCCAGGGAGCAAAAAGCTCTTAAGAACAGAGATTGTTCCCGCACTCCTTTTCAAAAGGTGAAAGAGACTGCTGTGATGCGAAACATCAAAGAGGCTACAAACTCCTCTGCCATTAAAGCCAGGAAAAGACACAGTGAGGTTTACTCTTTAGATTTCCTTCCTGCAAAAGGAGACCAAACAGGCTATTAACACAAATAAAATGTATGGATTATTACAAGCATTCACAGAGGCAGAATTTGTTAATAAATGAGGAGCCAGAGAAAGAAAGTCATTTTCATTTTATTTTCCTATTTATATCATTTTGTGCTTCTTTTTTATTTTTGTTTATGGTTATATTTGGCCAGCCTTTTTTTGTCTTGTTATTGACAGAAGTGCATTGTTACTGTTCCCACAATAATTTGTATCATTTAAATAAAGTCCATGTTAAGAAATAAGATGAAATAAAGTCTCTGATGTCAACAGGCCAGTCCAGGGGAGAATTATGCGGTGACTACCAGCGAGCAGATCTTCATTTGAAAGAATGCATCTTGTACATTAACTTTTTATAAGATTAGGATAGCTGTAATTGCTTATCAAAATGTGTGGAGCCAAAAGCAAAGAAAAGACATTTGGTAATTAGTTGATTAAAGAAAAATGATACATCAGACGAAGTGACCTAGAGGGCAACTTTTAATGTGGCACCTGATGATCGGCTCAATGAGATTTCCATTTACTTAATTTGTTGCTATTCCAACCACTTAATGTGGGCTAATCCTTTTAATTGGATTTATTGGTTGTTTATAGACTGACTGACACTGCGCTAACTTTATCTTTAAGTCTGATTCACTATTTCTCCTGGTATTTTGGGACATGCATGTACTGACACATACAAAAATGTTTTATAACACAAAATATCAAAGATGACAGCATGTTTCATTATATGGTCTCACAATGTGCAATACTGAGTATTGACCAGCAGATGTTACTATTTGACCGTATCAGATCCTTGACTGTAGCAATGTACCATTTGCATCAAAGTGATTAATTGTGATGGAAAGCTTTGTTTCCTCATTTGAATTTACAGAATATATATTTGGAATGAATGACTGACTCTTATCCCGCCTTATGGACACTAAAGTCTCCGCATTTTTCGGATTATTATCTCTGCCCATTGTGCCTATTTTTTTTAAACTTCCTTGGTCAATATTTTGCACTTTCTATCCTCTTCGTTTCAAACACTGTACAGCTCTTTTCATTTCAAGAACAGATATATTTTACTTTTTTTTTATTACATATTTTTTATTGATTTATTTCTATTTTATTTTATAGTGTTGTATAATATTTTATATTTTTTTTTACATACTTTAAGTGATTTTTTTTCTATTTTATTTAATAATGTTCTGTAATATTTTATATATATTTATTTTTATATTTTGAATACGTCCCTCATACGTGTGACGTAACGAGACCTTGGTGGTCACGTGATTTTTTTGCCGTGTTGGATCCAGTGGCTCCATCTCGCCGCTCTGAAGGAGCGATACTCGGCCTCAAGGCGTAACCGCTGTGGGAGCTACCGCTGCTCGTTTCGATCGGGTTGTCTGAACAGCACACTAACATACCATGGACAACAGAGGCTACGGTTCTGGTAAATATACACTGGCTATTAGGCGGCGCACTGATGTTATATAAGCTAACCTGTGGTGCAGATACCTTTACCGTGGCTGCAGTTATGAATTAGCTCTCCAGTTAGCCGCTTGCTTTGTTACCGTGAAACATAGCCCCAGTATGCTAGCCGTTAGCTAGTTCGGATGTTTAGCTTCCCAGCAACAACAACCAGTATAGCCGGCTGTAGCTGGAGACAAAGAAGTGTTAGCTAACTGCTTAGTAATGTTATTCTATCTGTTGTGTGAATAATCAGACTAATAACTTCATTTCAGTGCAAACGGGAATTCGTTAACTGCACACCAAGCGTGTTAGCTAACATTAAGGAAACATAGCTAGCTAGGTTAGGCACTTCGCCATCAGGCTGTTTATTTGCTAATATGCTAACATAGAGGGCTGTGTAGCCCATTGTTGTTTTGTTGCAGGGCGTGTTAAATGCTTTGCTAAAGTTAGCTGATCAATTCTGTTAAAATGGAGTCAGTGTGAGAATAACCGACTTTTAAAGGCTAGTTATTAAAATGGCCGCCTGCACCTAAATGCTTCCAAAACTTAATTTAACATTACCGTCACAAACACAGTTGTGAATTTCCCATTTGCACTAAGTTAAGCCAGTTAAACAGAAAGCTAACAGATTCCTTGTCTGATGAGAATCTAACGTTAAAGAAAACCCAGCCGGCTTGCTCTTGAAGAGTTGACCACTCTTTGGACATTTTTCAGTTATTTTATGATTGTACAACTCCAGTGGATTTTGCTTTATATTCTTTTTATATAATATGTTTTACTTGGATGAGTGACCACACTGCAGTATGGTCTTATTGGTGACCAAATGTCTTGGCAGTTTAAGTTTGATTATCAGCTTCCATTACCTCTGTTTGCTTATACCAATGTATTCTCTCTTTTTGTAGGTTACTCCAGTTGGGGAGGTGGAGGGTCAAGCAGCAGAGGTGAGGAAATGAGTGAATATACTCCTTGGCTGTGGCCAACACCAAGTTTTGAATCATCTAAATCAGACATGAGAGTAATTCTGACTGAATACTGCTTTTGATATTGTAGCTGTTTGTGTTATCACAACTTGCAAACTATTTCTAATCTAAAATAGGGAGGGATGAAACACTCTTACTCTGAGGGGACAAAGACAGTAGCTTTGGTCTGATCATCAGACAAGTTGATGCAGTAAGGGGGTGTGTCCACCAAAGTTTTTTTTCCCCAGATGAAAACACCAGGCGGCCTTCTGAAAACGCCCAGCTGGGAGTGTTTTGGAGGCACAGCGTTTTTTCAGCTGAGACGCTATGGTTGCTATTATACGGAATATCTGTGGAAGTATGTTTTGCAAGCATAGTCTGTATATTATATTTATACACAGTCTATGGTTGCAAGTACCAATTTTTGCAGATAGTGTGTGTTATCAGCAAATACCGAATGTAAAAATGTCGGAAGGCTGAAGCATGTAGGGAGAGAGGACGGACCCACCGGTCTGAGGAAACATTCTGGGGAGTACCACCGTTTGGTTCAAGAGCTGAAGTTCAACAGATCCTGGTTCAAGGAGTACTTTTACTCAGAGACCAGCAGTTTTAATTTCTCCTCCATTGTTGTCGTTGCTCAGCACTTGTACATGTAGGATGTAACTGCTGGTCTTTGTGGTATTTGTCCCGCCCTTCCTCCACTGTGATTGAAGGGCTGGGTAAAAAGTGACAGTGACGAGCACAGTGCTTTACCCAAAGTTGAACTTTTTCCAACTCTTGGTGACCAGAAAAAACGGCAGACGTGCAGCGCTCAGCGCAGAATAGACGCTCACTGCCTCATCACACTGCTGGTGTTTGTAGCATAGTGTAAATACGCGGCCCTCCCATTGCAAACAATTCCAAAAAATACACTGGCCTCAGAAAAACGCTTTGGTGGACACATTACCTAACTGTTCGATTCATTCAGCTCGAATAACCAAACTTCCAGATAATATTTAGTTTGACATCACAGTACCGGTGTGTAGATTATCATTTCATAAACTCAACTCCTAAAATCAATTAAAAAAAATCTTTGACCAACTTCTCAAAAATACACTATTTGATTTATACTGAAATAATATAAAAGTGAGCCACTATTTGTGTTTGTAAAGTAAGTAATTGTTCAATATTTTTATTCTGTTTCATTAAGACATTTGTGTATTAGTATCTGAACTGGTAATGTCGTTATCCAACAGCAAGATTTTGATTGATGAGTAGTGCTTTCACCATCGATCTATTAAGGGAGGTAATGGTGTTCATACTGATATCTTTTAATTCCTCACTGTGTTAGGTTCTGGTGGCTTTGACCTGTATGGGGGAGGTTATAAGGACTCAATGTCTGGGCTCGGGGGATATGGAGGAGGAGGAGGCGGTGGCGGCCACATGAAGAGAGGGCTCTCGGGAGCATCCCTGCTCTCATCCACAGGCACACATGCAGATGCAGTCATTGCCAAGATTAACCAGCGCCTGGACATGCTCACTCAGTTGGAGGGGGGGTTGAAAGGGGCTCGGGGTGACAGGTAATAATTTTTTTCCTACTTCTGCTCCATACTGTCTTCATCAGTCAGATACCACAACCACACATCCATGCCAGTGAGAGCTTTAAATTTCCCAGTGCTGTCTCTCATGTTAAAAGATGAAATAACATATTAATGTAGCATCTGGTTGGTTGAGATCTCTAAATGTTGCCTCATGCATGGACAACATCCAACCAGTTAAATGTTGCTTGTTTTTAGAGTTATCTGAAAAAGTATGTCAGTTAATGTCTTGGTTCACATTTTGCTGTGATATGAAAAGATGCTTAGGCCTTCTAATGCTATTGGTAATTTAAAAGTCAAACAGGTCTTGCCCTAGTTTGGGATTCTGAAGTGGCCCAGTAGTAGGACAGAGTTCTGCAAAATACAGTATGCAAAAATTAAAAACAAAGACCATGCCCATGTGGTTGGAAACTTGGTTGTTACTGTTTTAGATGGTCCGGTTGCTGGATTTAATTGGGCAGTCTTAGCCTGCTAAGGCATTTACTTACACTTTACACTCAGCCTTGTGAAGATATGTTTGCCTTAATTCCTGTTTGGGATTAGGGTGTGAGTTGCTCACAGGCTGCATTTGAATGCCTCAGCATCTGAGGAAGCTCTGAGTGCTCCCCATTTGCTATGTTGTGGTTTGTCTGATTGCTTGGAAGAAAATGTTGTTGTGATTCCTCAAAACCTTAGACGTCATGAAAATGCATGGCCCTCGTTGAAGGTGCAATCATAGACCAACTTTTCCATTTGTAACAAATTGACATCCTTGCACATGCCAGTCCATCTTTACCTAGCACTCCTTGAACATTGCCTTTGTCTTGACTTTGTTTTTATTTGTTCACACACTTTATTTCTCTCATCCTCCGTGTGACCTAACCCTGTGTTCTGGCTTTAGGTTACGCAAGAGAGATGAGTTTACAGGTGTTAGCTTGATATTACTTTTCAAGCCGAACTGTTAATTGAAGGCTGCCTGCTGTATCTACAAAAACACTCTTACCCAATGACAAAAGGCCCAGTTTATGTTTCATCCCCTTTCTTGAGTATTTACCATAATCCAGTCACTTCCCAGGATACTTCACTTCTTTCACCTGTCTCAAGACATCACTGGTTCTGATGGACCATGCCCATGTCTGTTCAAGGTTTCACAGCCTAAGAAACTGCATTGCCCCTAATGACCTCCAACAGAGAATGTGGTTGGATGAGTTTCTGTAAACTTAATGATAAGAGAAAAATCATTACTATATTATAAAAGACCACAAGCGGAGTGTTTACTTGTTTTGGATCATTCATTTCTGATCTAATGTGGTTTCTGAAATAAAGCTGGGAGTGACAAGAAAACAAATGGAGAAAGCGAGACCGTGGAGGAGAAGGAATAGCAGGTGGAGAAATCCAAACCTGACTGCCCTCCCTGCCTCCCCTGCTCTCTGCTCTTCTCTATCAACCCTCTCCCTCCCTCCCGCAGGTATGACCAGTACGAGTCATTCGACTCGCGCACCTCCTCCCTCTCCTCCTCCCGAGATCTCTACAGATCTGGCGGCAGTAGCTATGGTTATGGCGATGGCCGTGGGGACAACATGCTGTTGGGTCAGCGAGGAGGCTCGGGCTTCGGAGGGGGAATTGGGCTAGGGGGAGGAGGAGGCTTTGACAGCCCCTCCTCTTCCTATGGAGTCGCTAAAATGCGACAGAATATGAGGGAGTCCTTCAGCAGTGGCCAGGGAGGAGGTTCTGGAGGTGGAGGATGGGCTGGAGCAGGCCGACGTTCCCCCAGAAGGGGTGGAAGTGCCGGGGGTCGAGGAGCTGGAGGAGGGTTTGGAAGCCGCAGGTCTGACCCCACTCCATTAGGCGGAGGTGGGCGGGGAAGTGGTAGTGGTGGCCAGTCCCACCGCGGCCACTCTCCAGGAGGTGGTAGAGGCAAGCTCCCATCCCTCCTGTCCAACCGCATGTACCCTGAGAGTGGGGGCTTCCATCAGGGTTCCATTCAAGGGCCTCACGACTTTCCTGGGAGGCATTTTGGAGGGGGCCCACGGGCTGGCCGCCAGCGAGGCCGCAAGAGACCCCTCAACAAAGTAAGTACCTCCAGCCAAATAAGACCTCCTCAGACACTGGGCAAAAGTTAAGCCCTTTCTGATTCCCTCCTTTTTGTATTCTCAACCTACTGGCAAGTCAGCCTAAAGTGCTAGTGCCTGCTATGTGCCATGTAAAGCAATTTGTCACAAATAGTCCAGACACATTTGACACGTCACTTGCCCCTAACTCCGCCCAGCCCTTATTTAATGCGGTCAGAAATGCCTCATGGAACTGCCCCTTTTGTACAGTAAAGGCAAGTGACAACTATCCCTGCCCAATTCTTTGTCTTGTTTACCTGTGGGGGTGTTGAATGGTTTCACTCTGGTTTCACTTTTATTTTTTTTCCTTTTCTTTTGCCCCAATCCTGGGTAGTCTTAAGATAAGGCTAACACTATTGATGAGGAAATGCCCTTAGAGGGAAGACATTTCAAGTCTGCTAATTGGCTTTGAGAAGCGCTAAGTCTAGAGTTCATTAATGGGTTGATTAAAAGTGCTGGTTGTATTGTCCATATGTTTTTGTCAGAAAATGTATTTGTGAGTGCAAATTGATTTTGTTGATTGTAGCAGGTGAAACCACAGCGTGATGTCCAGAAGAAGAGAAAGCAGACACTCACAGCAGCTGATGAGCCAGAGTCGAAGATGAACAGGACAGAGAGCGCAGGGTCAGAAGCTACCCAAGGTACTTTCTTAAACAAATTCCTGATATACTCAAAATTAAAACCATTACGTAGCAGACAGCATTTCTGTCTATCATGACCTGATGTCGATGTGCTCTGTTTCCATAGAGCAAGCAGAGAAAAATGGTGATGACAGTGAATCAAAGACTGCAGCTCCGGTGAGTAGATTGAGCTTGTTTGACAGGAACTCTGATTCTTTTTGATCTGTAAAAGGCCCATAAAGTCTTAAATGTGCCCACATAAATACAATACGTGCTACACCAACACTTGGTGAAGCACATATTGTATTTATTTAACCCCATGAATAAACCACTGGACCACTTGATTTAATTGAACAACACAGTATCTCTTCAAGTGTCATTAATCAGTATTGTTTAAAAGGAAATGCAAATGAGGAAGAGATTACGTTGTTCTATAACTGCAACAGTTTTGTTGCATAAAAGACTCACCGACTCGAACGCTGACAAAGGGCCTTTTCCATTATCTGTCATTCTTTTGTACAGATTTGAGAGGGACACAGTGACTTTTATTTTGAGTAGAGGTGCTAACTTTGACTGTAGCCTTGGTTAATGGCAGAAAATGTGTTGACTTTATGTCCGCTATATTGAAGGGGCTATAGGTCTGACCTGGACTATTCCTAAATGAAAAATGTAACCTGTTACAAGTTATCAGTGCCTTTTTTTCTAAATTAAATAAGTAATGGGATACTTTGCTTCACAGGAGACAAAACCTACCGCAGATGGAGATAAAGGTAAGCTCAGCTACAGTAGCTCCTCACTGATTTCTTTTTTTTCTCCTTTCATGACACGCCATGCTTTGTTGACCTACATCACCTGCTTGTCTTGAACTATTACCCTCCCATGGAAATTGTGGCATGTCTAACTTCTGCTCTTGTGCTTAGCTTCACCCAAACAGGAGGAGAAGAAAAGTCCGCAGGGCAAACAGACCCCAGCCCAAGGTCAGGACAAGCATCCAAAAATGAGGAAGAGGAGGGGCTTCCTGGAAAGGTGAGAGGACATACTGGGTCAAGATTTACCACTTCACCCTCCTTCGTCTCTCTTCTTTCTTATTGTTTGTGAGATTGGTTTACTGCCTTTGTTTCACTGTACATTACTACATCCATGATTTTGTTGCATCCACTGAGCTATGATTGTGTAGTAATTTGGATTATTTCTAATGAGACAGTGTTTCATCACACTGTGCCTTTTTTTTGATGGGTTTTTTTTTCAGGGTGATGTTTGCATGCTCTGTGTGCAAGTTCCGTTCGTTCTACAAGGAGGAAATGGAAACTCATCTTGAGAGTCGCTTCCACAAGGACCACTTTAAGTTCCTTTCCAGCCAACTGTCCAAGCCCACCACAGACTTCCTGCAGGTGACTGAGATTTGTGAAACATCACACTTAGACACCCAGAGTTTAATATAGATGCATAAACAATCATTTATCCATTATAACTCAATGTAAGATTTAAAGAGCAACTTGCAGGTTAGAAACCCCAGTGAATTAGTGTGTAGGAAAATGATGTAGAAGCTAAATTTTCGTAAAAATATACTTATATATACACTACAGTGACTTCTGGAGTCGTTTTTGTGAGAGAATTTTACTTCCGCATCTGAAAACACCAAACCGGAAGTGACGTAACGTAAGGGAGAGTGGTCAAGTTGAACAATGGAAATGAATGGATCTCAAGCCAGTTTTGATGCTGAAGAGGTTGTAAATGTTTATTCATATGCATATGACGGACCACAGCCTTATAATTATGAGCCTGCTAGGCGTCCAAGAGACCAGGAACAGACCAGGGTTAGAAGGAATAATGGTCAGAGGAGAGAAATTGAGTTGTGGTGTGAGGAGAACCAGNATTGAGAGCGAGAGAGAGGTAGATTGAGAGAGAGAGAGAGAGAGAGAGGCAGATTGATAGAGAGAGAGGCAGATTGAGAGAGAGAGAGGCAGATTGAGTGAGAGAGAGAGAGAGGCAGATTGAGTGAGAGAGAGAGAGAGACAGAGACAGAGAAGGGGATGGCGGACCTGATGAAGCCGCCGTGTGCGCTGAAGGAACCGCAGCAGCTGTCAGCCTCACATGGTCTTGGCTTCGAAATCCCATCCTGAACTCCATCATATCGCCGGGAACATAATCCTCCGGTCTAAAGTGAGCGCCACATATGACCGCGTTTTTCATAACAGATGCAGCAGTGAAGTGCCGTCTCTTCACCTGCACAAAATGCACCCAGCTAACACCGCTCCTTTTCCTGCTCGGAAAACTGTGGACTCGATGTCCAGACAGGCTGGAGTTTGTGCAACCAGCACAAACACAATAATTCACCATGATGAAAAATGGTGAAATGCAATATAAAGCTACTGAAAAAAGACCAACTCACTATAACACGACCGCTCAGACTCACTATCGCCTACTACCGCGCATTGAGCTGAGGCAGAGCCGAGTACAACGACTCCCTTATGTTACGTAATATGACGCGATGTTGAAAAAAAGAGCGTTTTAAGGAGCGTTGCTCAAAACGGCCACTTTTTCCTCTGAATTTGTGCCTTTATGTCTTGTAAAACATATTAAATCCTACATTACCTTTTCAAATGCTCATTTTCAGACAAGGTTAAGTATAAATCTAAAAAAAAAAATTAACCAGCAAGTTGCTCTTTAAGGAGACTAGAACTGCTTACACAGGCATAAACTGCTGGTTTGAACGGTTCAAGCATGTAGAATTTAGGGGTCATGTATATCATTATCTTTGTACATGCAGCAGGGTCACTGAACTCCGATGAAATATCAGCTACATGAAGTGTAAACTAATAAAAAACTTTATGGCTTTGTTTTTGCAGGAGTATTTGCAGAACAAGTTTAAGAAGACAGAGCAGAGGGTTGGCCAGTTGGAAAACCACAGTGCTGCCATCTGCCAGGTGTACAAAGAGCAGGACCTCACCAGGGGTAAGCAGCAGCAGCAGCAGCGTGTGTGTAACAAGTAAGATGGGGAGGATTTAAGTGATTGCTCATTGCTGATATTTCTCAAATCTGTGTAGATCTCGGTATGGAGCACTTCATGAGGAAGGTGGAAGCCGCCCACTGCGCAGCATGTGACCTTTTCATTCCCATGCAGCCCCACCTGATACAGAAACACATCAAGTCTCCTGACCATAACTACAACCGGAAGGTATGGCAGATCGTCCCCAAATTGATCATTATTCTTTAGAAAACTAGATTTACCTTTCACCTACTGATTAGGCCCTGTGAAGATCCCGACAAAAAGCATTATAAGGAACTTGTCATTTTTTTCACGTTTGGCACAAACTAATGTTTAAGACTGCCAATACAGGCCTGGATTTCAATTCATACAAAATATTTGTAATTTAAATTCTAACATTAGTTAAATTGGGCTCAGACAGATATATTCCTGAAATCGCTGAGCCCTACATTAAACAGTAGTCCATGGGCCATAATTCTTTCTGTAAGAATGAAGGCATACAAACATGTAGTTTAATGAGAAGAACCTGAACTTGTGTTTTATAACATTACTTGAATTGGGTTAAACAATGCCAACACAGGTTTTTGTTCAATCCACTACTCTTTGTGCAGTGGTGTTAAAATTGACTCTAAAAGCCATAATGCCCCACACACCAGATGATATGGGAGCGTCTTTAGCTGGGCTTTGGTGTACCCAACCCAAGTCCTGTACTACAAATACTGTATTCAAACCTATGGCCAATGGTGGATGACGTTTTGTAATGGTATCTGTTCTTTGGATGTTTTGTACTCTGTCCCATGTTTGACTTGGGACTGTCCTCTCTTTGATTCAAGGGTATGATGGAGCAGTCCAAGAGGGCCAGTCTGTCAGTTGCCCGTAGCATCCTTAACCACAAACTCATTGGCAAGAAGCTGGAGAGCTACCTCAAGGTATGTACAGTGTCATGTACCTGAGCATGGGCTGGCAACCAGTGTACTAGTGTTATTGGCTTTACAAATAGGAATAAGGGTTTGTGGTGTCTGTGTAACTGCGTGTTTTTAACCACAGTACAAGTAAAACCAGAATACAGCCTTCACTAGTTTCATGACATCATGTTTTGACTTTGGTGCCCTTACCCAGTCATAATTCATGGCTTCAATTCTAATTTACTTTATATTGTAACACAAAGAATCTGAGATCATTTGAATACTATATATTTTTTTTTTTTCCTTTTGTGAAAGCCAATTTGTAGCAGTACTGTTCAGAAGGGGGGAACTGGAATTTCTGAAAGAGCTCCATGGCAAAATATAGGGCATTTTTAAATGCCACGCACTCATCATTCATAATGGAAAGCAGTTTAAGTACAGAACATACCATGCATGCACAAATTAAGCTAGATACACATATTTTGTATGTGTCTATGGATCATCTAGCTGCAAGTGCAAGATGGGCTTTTGTGCAACTGTACAGATATCGCCTCTGAGACACGCATATGTCGAGACTTGAATCTCACTGATTTCAGCCTAACTGATCCTGAATGCAAGGGCTCGTAGACAAACCAACGTACTTATAAACCTTCTATCGTTGTCAGGGTGAAAACCCCTTCACTGGTAACCAAGACGACCAGGATCCAGAGGACTCCATGGTGATGGACGTGTCTGAGCTGGAGTTGACCAGTGAGACAGCAGACAGCCAGATAGACGCGGCACCAATCAAGGATGAGCCGGTGGCTGAAGGAGAGACGGGCCAAGAGGCAGTCGAGGGTGAAGAAGAAGAAGCAGCAGCAGCAGCAACAACAACAACAACAACAACAGCGATAGCAGCAACAGCAGCAGCAGAGGAGGAGAAGATGGAGGAGGAGCAAGGAATGGAGGGAGAGGAGGAGCAGGGGAACCCAGAAGAGGAGGAAGGTTTTGAAGTTGGAGAAGAGGAAGAGGAGGGATATGTGGTGCACGATGAGATTGGCGAAGAGGGATTACAGGGTGAGCTGGGAGAGGAGGAGGAGGAGGAGGAGGACGAAGGAGTAGAGGCAGCAGAGGTAGAGGAGGAAGACAAGAATGATGAATGACTTTTGCACCCTGTGTGTGACTTCTCGACCTTAACATCTGTCCGGACCAGTCAATGACCCCCCCACATACCCCCCAATACAACCCATTTTCATTGCCAGGCATATTATGAAATATACATACTTGCTCCCAACATTTTTCATTGTCTAATGACTCTGAGTTTATATAATTTAATTTTCGTTAAAAGAATAATTCCACATTTTGGGAAATACTCATGTTCACTTTCTTGCTGAGAGTTAAATGAGAAGATTATCAAAAAAATAATTACACTACATAAATGTCTTATGTATGCCTACAAACTCTCGACTATGAACTTCTTTGATAGACTTTTGAGAGGGCCAGGCTAGTGGTTCCCCCTGTTTCTAGTCTTAATGTGACGCTAATCACCTCCCTGCTCCAGGTCCATACTTAACACAGACACGAGTGATATCGATCCTCTCATTTAAACCTCGGCAAGATGGCAAAAGTGCGTTATATATCCTAAAATGTCAAACTATTCCTCTTAATACTTTTTCTTGTGCCTTTGTTCAAGGTATTCTTAATTTAGATTTATTTGTTTAGAATTGTTTAAGAAATCTTGAGTATTGTAAAGTTGACAGATATTGTGTACTTTTTTCTTATCGCATTCTGTCCATTGCCAGTATTGATGATGGTGAATGGATGATTTTCCAGCCTGTTGGTCAAATCTAGAAAAGGGTGGGCTTTTTATTCTACAGCAGGGGAGTGGGGGGGGGGACTGAGATCATTTAGGGGACAGTGTCTGTAGAATAAGTATGGAATATTCAGAATGGATATCAGTCATGTAACAAACAACCTTGTTTCACTCTGAGTAAGAAATAAACTTTGAAACGTTGAACAAATCACTGTTTCACTGTTTTGTATCGAAGGTTTTAACGTGTCACTTGCTTGTTTTAAAGGGAATGTAAGAAAACTGTCGCTGGACTGACAGCAAATCTTGACACCATCAGAGAAAAAAATGAAAGTTCACTGAAAAATGTAGATGCTACCTCAATATTCAACTAGGTAAAAACGTATTGTCTAAAGGGCACAGCTTTGACTATAGTATAGCTTGCAGTTGGCAGCGATGGCATGCATTTACATCAAAGATAAAGGGTCATGGCCTGGAGACTTCTGTAGTAGAACTCAGACTGGTGTTACTTTACTGACATAGCAGTTAAACATCCATCCACGACAGCTTCCTTGGATTTAGCACCATCCTTGACCACTGGGCGGCGTACCAACTCCCTCCGGCCCAAACACAAATATCAAAAACATTTTGAAGATCGACATGTAATTGTGCACAATGATAAGATTTTAATTTTTGAAATGGCTTGTCGCATGTCGCCACTTACTGCCATTGTTTTTCTCAGTAATATCACATGGTAACCTTTTCCACACATTAATGTAAATTCACCGAAAAAGTTCTTTTTTTCCATGAAGAATGTGAGCAGTACTTGATAAAATCTTGAACTAATAAGAAAGCCGTAAACACTGTAAATGAGTGTATTGCTTTTAGTGGCTTTATTTAATAAACTTCTGTTACTTTGGTTACTATTTACTGTACATCATTTATACCTACGCACCATATGCACCCAATCACCTTACCACATAAAAACATGCATAATGAGTGGATTTCTTCTTCGGTTATTTACCTCACCTTTATCTAAGCAAACGGATCAAAGACATATTTTGTATGATAAACACCGACCTGTTTTATCGTTGAAATCATTACAAGGTATTGCATGATGTTACCCGGGGGAGGAGGTGGAGTTGTGGGTGACATTTCGGCTGACAAACCTTCGGCCTGCCCCCGTGCGTCTGACGTCATCGACGTCGAACGGGACTGTTTGTTCTGGATTTGGGGCGAGGAAGGTCTACGAGCGCTGACAACCGACTGAAGAAGGTAAAAATAGCATTTTATGTCTTTGTGTAGATGACATTGGTATATCAAACGAAAGCGTACAGCCTCGGGGATCCGGTTAAAGGTTTACAACGGGCATCGGGGGCGTATTTCGCGCGCTGTCAGTGTGCGCTTCGGCAAGCGGAGCATGAGCTGTCTTCGCAGGCCTTGCACCGGTTCGGGCACACGAGATAGATTAATTTTTGTCTGTTAAGTTGGCGCGATTTCGTGTTATTGTACATATTCTGTGTTGTATCTTTCTTCTCGCAATACTTGCGTTAAGGTCGTTTTCGTGGCATTTGACGCTCCGTGCTGTCAGGGTGCACGTTAGCTGCAGGTCGCTATCATGCTAGCCAGTTAGCTGCTAGGCTGTTTGTTTGTAGCCCCGTAGGCCGTATTCGTGACATAAGTTACGTCCTCTCGGCAGCGTAGTTTACGCGCGATGGCGCAGGAGCTCATGTGAAGTGCGACGTACGTCATTTCGAGAATATCAATCCCGTCCAAGTTGTATTCTGAAAGGCCGTTTACGTGCGGAGCTGTCACTTGCTCACAGTGGACATGGCGATGCACTGACATGGAAGGTTAACAAGGCAGAGGTGTAGAACAAAGTTGTCCTTTAATTAATTGTGTCTTTGTGTTCATTGTTGGTGATAAGAAACGTTATTCAGCTTCGTTAGCTTCTTTGCTTTCCTTAGACAACGTTACCGGTATTAGTATGAAGAACCTAGCTAGCGTTACGTGATGCGAAATAGTAGCAAAATGGCTGATACATTTTGTAGAATAATTTAATTCAGGTGTCAGATTACGTCCGTTAGCTTCAATGTCTAGACATTTGGCCTTTTAATTTAACCTAAATTAGCTGCGACATTCCTTTGCACCTCATGTTAGCTGCCAAGACTGGACAGACTGGGTTATTTGAGCCAATTTTAAGGTTGTGGTTGGGTTGTTTTTAAAGCCTCAAGCATCAGCCACAGTCTGCTGGTCAGTTTGAATTGACATTTGTATGTATTAATGATAAGGTAGTTTGGCACCTCAGTTTTAAAAGAGCATAAATCACAATATTGGACATAGTGTATTAAGAAATTTGTGTCAATGCACAGTCCACTTAAGATACTCTAGATTGTTGTGGTGTAGATTAATTTCCGGGAGCTTGTTGAGGTGTCTCGGTGTTTGTTTTGGTTTCTTTTAGGAAAGAGACACGATGCAGTTGAAAAGCTTTTTAACACCTTGTCATGGGGACCTGTAGCAGAAAACAGGCATTTGTCTCATAATATGTGCAAGTATTGTATACATGCATTTAACGTACACTGTCTCGGTTTATCAGTCTTTCAATATGGAGGTTTAGTTCTTTGGTGGAAGAAATTCAGCAGTCAGCAAGGGGGAAAAATGTCAGACAGACTTACGACAAGCTATTGACTATGTTTGAGCACAGACAGATTGTGACAGCATGGTGACTTACACTATCTAAAGGCATCTACAAACTGTCAAGGTTCAAGGTCAGGGTTCAGTGTATCCATCCATAAAACCATGGAAATTGCAGTACTCACATCCTTGTCGGCTTGCTTGTCTTCAAGTGACTGAATATAAATCAACACAAGATAAACTATAGCACAAAAGCCTATAAAATAGCAACAAATTGTTTACATGCACATGATAAAAAGTGCCATTTAAATTTTTTTAAAAGAGCCTCTGAAATACTGAGGATAATGTCTAATTCCCTGGGGAATGAAGAAGAGAACATACCAATACATTCTATATACATGGTCCATAATGTGTGCATCCTTTTTGTCCTAAACTTGGAGGAACAAAGTCCTGGAGGACAGAGATTGGAAGCAGAATCAAAAGACACATTCTCTTTCTGGCAGAGCAGATGGATGATTGCGCTACAGGGGTGTTGAAACATTAGACAGGAAGTAAGGTGAAGGGTTAGGACAGCTCAGAAACCTTTTATTAAGGTATCAAAACTAGGTCAAGAGGCTGTCATGGGCTAAGAATTGTGTGTATTGTGCAAGTTTTAGTTTATCTAGACAGTTCCAATTAGAGAAAGGCCATTTCCAGGAAAAAAATCCTAAACATATCTTTATATGTTATTGCACAGGAGTAATGAACAAAAACTGTGCAGCCTCAAATGAACCGGTTAGAAAAAAGAGGCGCAGGTGACATCAAAGCACCAACCACCCTCCAACATGTTATGAAGGAATGCAACACTTGTTTGTGCCATTCCTGTTCTATCGAAATACCTTTTGGTTCTTCACCTGTATTATGGGTTCTGATCACAGCTGCGTTGAGTTTTTAATGTTAGTGGGAAACAACCCACAGATTAAGTTCTTTATTTGTCATATGCACAACAATTACAGTGAAGCAGTCGTTGGCAATGAACATCTCGTTGTCAAGCCCCCTCCAACAATGCTCAAACAATATGTACAAAAGAAAATCCCACAAGTAAAAGGAGAAAAAAGAGAACCTAAGACAAAGACATAAATAGTGTAAAAGTTAGATATAGGAATAAAATATAATATATACATATATATAATATGAAATATAATACCAAGGTAGACTAGTGTTCAGTTGTGATAAAATGAATAAACTGTAATGTAGACAGGTTGTGCAGTAAAGTAGTAAATGTATGTGCTTAGTGAGAACTGGCTATGTAAAGGTAGGAACAGAATGTACACAGGTCTGCACATAAATATATACTGTGATGGTCTGCACATATACTGTAAGATACATACATACATGCAACAGTGCGGTGCAAGCAAAGTGACATAGTAATGAGCTCGAGAGGTATATAATCAGGCATCCTTCTTGTCTTTATATCTCCCTCTCTCTCTCT
Organism: Oplegnathus fasciatus; assembly: GCA_003416845.1. Lineage (NCBI taxonomy): Eukaryota > Metazoa > Chordata > Actinopteri > Centrarchiformes > Oplegnathidae > Oplegnathus > Oplegnathus fasciatus. The sequence continues at coordinate 390,679 of NTHP01000039.1, forward strand.
CAGGTGTGACACTCAGCCCTTTATCTGTGTGTTGCGGTTTACTTGCCCCCACAGCGTGTCACTGACAAACCTCTGGTGTTACCTCAGGAAATCGCAGCCTCACCAACTGAGATATGATCACACAATTGGATTAGACCACAGCTGCACAGCAACAAACATGTGAGTCTCCAAAAAATGAATTGTCTATTTGATATGAGAATGTGTCAGAATTAACCATTTGGTCTGTTAAGGCCTTGATGATAAGAACGTTGAGCTCATCAGTGGCAAATTTTGGCCTTTCCACACTTTTCAGGCTCAGTTTGGAAAGTAAAATGCTGTCATTCATTTGTAGAAAAAGCCACCATTATCCCCTTACATCAGCTTACACGATAAAAACCTGTGTTTGTCAGTACATCAAGATGATGAATAGATGCACTGATTAAGTTATCACACTAAATAATTCTTTCCTTTTTATTGGTTTTGATTGGTCAGTATCTGGTGTCTAATTGAAAATGTCCCCAGACTTTCTACTAATACAGACACATTTCTTAACATTAACTGTAAATTGTAAAATTCTAATGTAGAACTATTCAATAGGTTGGCCTTGCTGCTGCGTGATATAACTGGCTGCTCCTTGTGTAAATCAATCAAAGCTTTTATCCAGCACAGTAATTGTATGTTAATGTGTACTTGATGACTGAAGTGCCTGCTCACCTATTGCCATTTTCTCTGCAATAGTACCTACAGCCTACACTCTGCCTCCTGTCCTTTGTATAAAACTGGTTCTAATGTTTTTGATCAAACACAGTGAAATTCCCAACATGGAATAGATCGTCAATACCAGATGGACAGCATGCTGATACTGCTAACATTGTACGGACTAGTAAAAAAACTGCTTCTTTCTTTTCATGGCAGATGTTCAGCTGCTCTCTAGTTGGTGTTAAATGTTTCAGCCAGCTCCTAACTAGTGTCCTGTTTCAAACTTTTATCTGGTAACTGTTGGATGATCGTCTGAAAGAGAACTCAAGACATTTCTTCCCTAACTTTCTTCCTTCTTACTCCAGTCTCTACTTTTTACCCCGTTGTACATTATTTCATATTTTTACAGTAGCCTAAATTCCAAAATCTGAGCGTTGCATATGTTATGAATTTGAAGTTATACCTCATTATTCCGCATCTTTGACCATCTTTGAGCTGGTTGGATCAATTTGAATGCCATGCCAACATCATAGGGTGTTTCTTTACCCAAAATTGGATTGGAAGGATTTATATGCAACAGTATTAGTGTGTTATAGATGGGTGACAAATGAAAGAAAAAACCTGAATGCTTGACCCCTACAGTGAGGAGATCTGGTGGGTCTGTTATGCCGTGGGGGGCATTTTGGGTCCACGTGTCCCCTTAAAGGGGAGGGCCACTGCAAATCAATACAAAGTTGTTCTGAGTTATCACCTTTATCCTATGATGAAACATTTCTATCCTGATGGGAGTGGTCTCTTCCAGGATGACAATGCCCCCATCCACAGGGCAGGAGGGGTCACTAAATAGTTTGATGAGTATGAAAATGATGTGAATCATACGCTATGGCCTTCACAGTCACCAGATCTCAACCCAATTGAACACCTATGGGAGATTTTGGACCGACGTGTTAGACAGTGCTCTCTACCACCATCATCAAA
>NTHP01000039.1:407795-429114 GCA_003416845.1 Oplegnathus fasciatus
TTTCTCGACTCTATGCCAAAACCAATCTATTGAGTGCTGAAAGTTCATTCACATTTTTTACATGTAAAATGCATCTTCTTTTCACTTTATATTAAAGGCTATGTTTTTATTGCTATTTAATTTTCCTTTATCCCCTTTTAAATGCGAAGTTACGCAGCAGTTTGCTCTGTAATAGTTTGAAGAAGCGGTTCCAAAATCACTGTATGTCACTACTTTACTAGGCCCCATCATTCTGTAGCTGTTCAGTATCTGCACTTAACTGTTTCATTACTTACATCTTCTCTTTTTTTTTTAATGATTTCCTTTCATCATGTACATGTTTTTAGTCTTTCTTAGCCGTCTCGTCCACCACTATCTTCCTCACAGCTTCTACAGCCTGTATAATAGGATCTTGTTTGTCATCTTTATGTCTTTTAGTTTTTATTTTTGAAATGTTTTCATCGTCCATGATAACTGTTTGGGATGTCGTGTGCCATTGTGTTTTTCTGGAAGCGGGAGCTTTTCCCGAGTGTCCTTAGGTTGGCCCAGAGATCTGTGAGTGTTTTCGATTCTATAATCACTTTTTTTTTATGTTTCATTCATTTCTTTTCCCTTTTCATATTTGATTGTTTTGAGTTTATTTTGTTTTCTTTTCCCTTTGCTATTTTTCTCTGATTTATTTTACCCAGAACAACCTGTTGGTATGTTGGTGAGTGAGGCATTGAGGTCAATAGATTCATCTTGTTCAGATTATGGAGTACAACATCTTTTTTTAAGAAAAGTATTAAAATAATATTTAAAAAAATCTTTAAAAAATCTTGTATTTGTTTTTTGTCTTCCACACTGTGAGAGTTATTATCACATGCTGTATTTCAGTGGTCCACATGGTGCGAACACTGCTGCAATTATCAAGTTTCAGCCAGAGGGGGGAGCTATAACAAAAGAAGAGGTTAGTTTGGGCTCTCATTCACTGGTATGTATTCAACATACCCTAGAAAGTCAAAAGTATGTGGACACCCCTGTCCAACTTTGTGGCAACAGTTTGTGTTTGGCCTTTTCCGGTTTCAACATGACCATGCCCCCGTATATAAATGCTTTTCCCAGTTACTTGGAATGACTTGACTGACCTGCACAGAGCCCTGACCTCAACCCCATCCAGCACCTTTGGGATGAACTGGAACGCAGACTGTGAACCAGGTTTTATCACCCAACATCAGTGTTGGACCTCACTAATGTTCTTCTGGCTCAATGGGAGCAAATCCCTGCAGCCAGCATCTAAAATCTCGTGGACAGTTGTAGCAGCAGATTAATGGCCGTGGTTTTGGAGTGAAATGTGCAACTATCACATGTGAATGTAATGTTAATGTGTCCACATACTTATGGCCGTATAGTGTATATATGTCATTGAAATTTGAATTATTTCAAGTGACTATAAATCAAAACACTTACAACTACATTAAACTGTATAAATAGTTGGTGGACCGTAAGTATTTGACCTCCCGATCAGAGATCACAGTTCTGTTCCCAAGTGGGAATAAAGTGTGATAATAATAGGAAATACACAAACAAAAGAGTAAAGTGGACGCATGGTTTCATGTGTTAAAGGACTCACTCTGTAATTGGACCTCTGTGCAGGATGTACTTTTACAACAGAGCAACAGAGGATGTTGTGGTTGAGGCCAGTTCAAACCAGCCGCAGGTTGGAGAAGAAGCAGCAGGCGGATTCAAACGTCGTCAGTCACATGATTTTAACAGACTCAAAGCAAGTCTAGACACCACTGCTTTACATTTTAGGACAAGCCTCGACCCTCAACTATCACACGTCTGAAACCTTGGCACACACACTGCTAGTGATACTGTGCGCAATGTTATTTAAACTGTGTCCTAAACTGTGTCTCCTGTGGCCTTGAGTGGTCTGATAATGTGCATAGTACACAGATAACCCAGCTGTTGTGAGGATCTGCTCTGTTCAACCATTCTTTATCTATTGAGCAAGCAGAAAGCTTTTCCTGTCCATCGCCTTTGACTTTCAAATGAGTGCCTTGTGGTTTTTGCATAGCATTTAACTTGTTGAAATCAAATCCAGGGCGTGATAGAAACCTGCTGCATTTCCAAAACCCCCACTTGGAGGGGAGGTCAGTGAAACTAAATGTGGGAAAACTGCCAAGCAGAGCCCTGAATTTATCAGGTGAGGATGAGAAAAGGCCAACATAAAGATAAGGGATGCTGGTGATATGCTGCGCACGCTTCTTCCTTCTCTAGATAAGACTGGCCAAAACATTCAGCAGAAAAAGAGCATTCATAAAGAGTCTGGGAAAGTGAGAACCATCTGTGACAAAAGCTTTCAGCAGCTACCTGGAAGTGAGATTTAGAAATGTAACAGGGAAAAGGGAACCCTGGAGCATTAGTGGCTTCATGAATGAAGAAGTGAAAAAGCCAAGACACAACGGAGGTATGACAGGCAGAGGGATGACGAGAGGTGGATGATTAGCAGAGAAGGAATGAGAGACATTAGTTACTACTGCATGTGGCAACAGATACTAGAGAGCTGGCTCGATCGAGTAAGCTTTGAGTTCACAGAGCAGTCATGTGATCCTCTTATAGAGGGAGAGGAGCACAGCTCTTTGCATTCTTGACCTCTGTTCAGGTTTTATGTACGCCATTATAGGAGAAATGTACACTTATTCATTTATGTATTTAAGCACCGTTTTATATTTCTTTTCTTTTAGTTCTGTTTTGTTAGGCTTTTTTCTCCTCTACATTTCAGAGGGAAAAATATGTAGGAAAAATTGTTTTTGGCTTTAGACCCTTTAAAACAATGTCTACTTGCTACACATGTCAGGGGTTGCATATGTCCACTGCTTGTGACCAGTTCCACCAAAAAGTATCTTTTTCTTGTTTGATTTGAATCTTTTTAGAGGTAAAACAATCATAATTTTGTGTAGCAGAAATTTGTTTTTGTCTGCTTCCCTACACTGTTAATCTTGTGACCCCTCAGATTTATTTTGTGACCCTTCATGGGGGGTCCCAACACCCAGGTTGAGAGCCACTGCTTTACAGGATAACATTTAGAAAAGAAACAGTGGACAGTGAATATCCATTTCTCATTTTCCAGGAAAATACATATTCGCACCAGGAAGCAGCCCAGTGCAACAATTTGAATACATTTTCAAAGGAAAAGTCTGAGAGCGACACAGACAGGTGTTTGTATTCTTTTTTCCACCCCATTTATATCAACGAGGGAAGGCTATACCGCAGACGCACTTGTCTGTATAACACAAACTACAAATAACACAAACTGCGTCCTCCAAAATGATCATACAGTTGAATCTCTAATGCAGTTTCAACAAAAACTGAACATTATGACCTGCATGACCGGAAGATTTATTGCACGACTGTTGCGAACTTGTTAGCGAACAGTGGCTTATTTACTCATTCAGCAGTTACACATCAACTTAAAGTTTCTGGCCACCTGTTAAGTGTAAGTACCACTGATCAAACAGTTCATCAAATTTAAATTTAATCCAATTTTGTGTTTATATTGAGGAATATTGTCTCTGAAAAGAAAAAAACTCTTTTACTCTAACAGGCATGGCCACAGGGAGGGCTGCATCCACTCAGAGTGATGTCATCTTTTAAGAGAGAAAAATGTGCGCATTTGTACATACAGTACCACATGCCAGGAGCTTGTGTTGCACATGTATGGCTTCCTCTCTTGCTCTCCACACTCAGATTGAGTAAGAACCGCTGCAGTCTTCCCGTTAATGGCATTAAGAGCGTGGGGGGTGGAAATCTGTGATGAGGGCAATCACTGGGACATCAAGGCCCTCCCAAAATCGATGCCAGATGACAATAAGCAACTCCATATGTGATTTATGCACACGCAAACACATACAGTCACAATTCAGACAAACGCATTGCACAAGACCCCACATAACACACATTCACACACACTTGCTGACACATTCTGCTGCTCACACGCAACTTGCCGTTTTCTTCCTGTTTTATGGTGCACATGGTCGCCTGTGGGAGGTGATCTGGCCATCATTCAGTTGTTGACTAGGCCTTCCCTCTCTCCATTTCTGCAGTTTCACCACACACTGATTGAAAATGTTCACGCCCTCCTCGATAAATCACTCTGAAGCACTTTGGCTTTTCCTCCGTTGTTGTCTTGGGATCCAACCATTTCCTTTTCCTCCTTTTTCTGCTTCCTGTTCTAAAATAGAGCTTCCTTTTGTCTGTTTTGACTTTTTTAGTAACAGAGAACTCTTTTGTGAAATAACCTTTTGGCTTTGACTTTGCATTGTTACTTTATGACTACTTTATGAACCCCTGGTTACATAAATAGCATCAGTGCATTATCTACTGAGCTGGGCTGAGGCCTTCTCACAAGGGATGGCAAGATAATTAAAGGCTTGTGAGTTGATTAACATTATAGTAGGAGGGAAAAGAACTTGTTGAGATTTAAAGCATGAAAGTCTTGAACTTGGAAACAGCAGTTGACAAAACAATCTCACCAAAGTCCATTCAGTAGCTGTTGTTGACCTCAGTCGTATCACTTCAGCTACCAGCTACCAGTAGCTCCCAGCTATGATCATAGGATTGGAGAAGTTTAAATAGCTAGCTAAAAGTAAGGGATCCATCCATCCATCCATCCATCCTTCCATTATCTATACCGTTTATCCTTAGAGAGTCGCAGGGGGCTGGAGCCAATCCCAACTGGCTTCGGGCGAGAGGCAGGGTACAACCTGGACAGCTCGTCAGTCAATCACAGGGCCTAAAAGTAAGGTTGAATAGTTGACATTGTTACCTAAAAGTGCAGTTGAAATAGCTAATAGAAATGGATAAATGGTTGGAATGTCCAGCTTCTGCCACTGCAAGTGGTGGTAGTATCAATGCCGACTTTAATCTGCTTCTACTGCTTTATAAACACACTCAGTTGCCAGTATATTAGATACACCTAGCTAAAACTAACACAGTCTGACAGTCCTGCAGTAAATCCTTCATGAAGGTTATAATTTTCAGTTTTTGTTGAGAAGTGTTGATTCAACTTTATGATCATTTCGGAGGATCGGTTTGTGGTGCTGTTGAACCGTGTTGCATTATACAGAGAGGTGTTTCTTGTTGTTTCTAGCTGTTTCTTCACCTGTCAGTATAATTCAATACAATAAACAATAAGTTCTTTGTAAAGAACTTAACCAGTCTGTCTTCAATATGACGTAGTATCAATTTGTATGGTCTATTATTGTAAAACACTATTACTTTTAATGTTTATTGTGTATTTACTGTGGTTGGAGCAGCTCTCAGCATAGACCCAACTGTGTCGCACTTTGCAAGCTTGCACATTTTTTGCAAGTCTTTCACAAGTTTTGTAATGGCTGAATTCCATTGAATTTTGCACAACTCTGACCTCTTTGTTGTAGTTTTGCGTGGGGCAATGAGATAGCAAAACTACTTTTGCACCTCATGTCAAACAAATCGGAAACTATATGAAATAGTGCATGGCCACAGCTACAGCCACTGATCATGGCTTTAAATGCTGACCAGGCCTTAATAATAACAGTTAAAAGGCACAGAGTTAAGCATTGATCCTAAAAAATCATCCAAGGTATTGCCACAATCATCTTTTCCATGTTGCCATCAACTCTGAACAGATTGTATTGATCAGTAGGTAGACAAATCCTGCTCCCTTGCTGTTTAACGTTCACTTATACAAAGAAGACTGTCATAAGATAAAATTCATGATGCAATAATAACAAATTTCAAACCTTAAATTTAATAGTATATTGTTCTGGCCTGCTGGTAACCCTGGTCTGGTAGATGCTCTGCCCTAACATGACATATTAGTTTGGTCATGTACAGTGATAAGCAGTTGTGGAAGGCATGGAGGGCAATCAGCATCATCGTTGCCATGGCGACAGCACACGCAGCCTCCGGGCAGCTGTCTGTGACGCTGAGAGGAAATAAGAGAATGGAGAGGCTCCATACAACAAACTGGAAACTATGACCGCTGGAACACACACGTCGGCTACACACTGAGACACGCAACCCGCCTAATAAGGAAAGCAGGTTGTACATGTGCGACAAACACGCCTGTCACATTTCTCACACGCTAACCTCCACACACTGCCATTTGTGTAAACAGGAAAGACTATCCACTTTTTCCTTGCGCTGCCTCTTCACTCGTGCTCCATCTCTGTCTGCCGTGCAATTGTCCTGTTAGTTCCTCCTTATCTGTTCCCTTCTTTTATCTGCTCATTTTCATTATGATATAGTAGTTTGCACTTCCAATTGGCCTCTGAAGTTCCATAAACCTTATTACTGCAATTTCAAGTGCAAACAGCTCACCCTAAGCTACAGGTTAACCCCCCGTAGTCCTGTACCAAACTATGGAAGAAAAACAAGATAACCGGATACAGCTTCATTTAGTCTCTGACATATGTAAAAACAGCCTCTCTGGTTTCTGCCCTCTCACTGGGGTAGTGAACTGGGCTGCCTGCAGGCCTCGTGCCCTCATCTTCTGAATAAAAGATGAGCCTGTCAGCCTATTGTTGCTGGAGGTTGGTGGTGTTGTTTCTGTGGCTGTCATTGTCATTATTGTACTGTATAGAGGCAGATTTGGTTGTGACGAGGATGACAATCTCAGTAGGCCTGAGAAGAAAACAGGTTGTGGCGTGAAATGAGAGCATGAGTGCAATAGAGTTATTATCATGTGAAGGATTGTGTTTTAGTACTTCTACAGTAGGTAAGGTAACAATATCTCTGTTGTGTGGATGTAATGTAAAGTAACAGCACATTTCCCTCCCAAGAGCTACAGCTTCTCTGCTGGGTTGTTTTAACAAAATGTGACCAACGTGATGTCAAACAAAAGGAAACAGCCTCCAAAGTAAAACCAAAGATTCAGCTACAACCTATACAGAGGGAGAATGTTGGCATAACAATGATATGCTAAATAACTTTTCTTACTATCAAAATGATACACATCAACATGCACACAACTCTTTCATACAATGCGGAAAACTGAAGGGATTTAAACCATGAAATGGATTAGTTACGCTTTATAACAAAAGGAAAGCAGAAACTGCAGCTGCTCGAATGGAGATTTAAAGAAACCTGCAATGGACAGTGGTGGAAAAAACAATTCTGAGGTACGGATACTTTACATGGTTGTTTTTATTATGCTTACCCATCGCTGTTAGTTGCTTTTAAAGCATTAGTAGCAGATATTTTAGGCATTTCCCCTTTATTCAATAGTGGACAGTTGAAAAATGACAGGAAACATGGGGGAGAGAGAGAAACGGGGTGTAGCATGCAACAAAGGTCCACAGCTGGAGTCAAACCAGAGACGCTGCGATCATGTATATGTTATACATTTTAACGATGAGGCCAGCAGGATACCCCAGGCAGAAGAAGAATTTATGTTCAACAAGCTCGTACAATCATCTCTCTTCATTTGTCCTGTGCCTTTTCTGCTTCATTCCTGTTCTTTGTTTCTGTCATGAATTTTCCCTTCTTTCCCCTAAACTGATCACACCCCCCAAACCTGGATATATGGGGTTTCATGAATAAAAAGAACCTTACTCTTTGCTGCAATAAGACCTGTAGTACATGTACTGCTATTATTGTTTACATTATGTAGTTTTTTCCTACTGTGGCATTGCTTCTTTCTCTTAAGTAAAGGATTTAAGTACTTTTTTTTCTCACAGCTAACTTTGTCGAAGCTGGCACAGGCAGCACTTTTGATTACAAAGAGATTACATAGTCTGTCCCAGTAACATCATAATAATACTGTTTGTTTGCAAAGTGGTGGAAGAAGCAGCCTGATTTTTTACTTAAGTAAAAGTAGCAATTCTACATTGTAAAAATACTCTATTACAAGCGTGCATGCATCCAAATTTTAAAAAGTATTGCTTTAAAATATACTTAAAGTACCAAAAGAAAACGCTCTCAATTTGCAGAAAGGCCCATTTCAGAATAGTTTAAATATCATATTATTGTATTATAACTATTGATGCCTTAATGTGTACATTACTTTAATGTTGCAGCTGGTAAACACTGAGCTAATTTTAATGACTTCAGGCTGCTGAGTAGTTTGTGAATTTCCTCCAGGGGATCAGTCAAGTCTTATCTTAACTTATAACAAGACATCATAATTTATTTGTTGATTACATTTTGTATTGTTAATCTGAATCTGAAAAGTATAGAGTAACAGAAAATGGAAATACTCAAGGACAAGTACCTCAAAATTGTACTTAAGTACAGTTAAGTAAATGTACTTGGTTACTTTCCACCACTGTTTGCACAACTATGCACCTTCTTTATAGCTCTTGTATAAAAACTTGTTGTTATTAAGTTCCAATTCTTAATGGAAATGTATACAAAGGTCATATGCATGTAGTTTTGCCATAATATCTGGGTACTACCACACCAGAATATATAGGGAAACATAGTCTTAACCTCCAGCTAACCTTGAGCATGAATTATTCACCTCCCATGACTGTCAAAAATCATATAAACCCGCCTGAACCACACCCCTCCTCGCGCTGTCAATCACTCTTCAGCTCCACTATCATTGGCTGCTCCGCCTCGTCAGCCAACAGGGGGGCATCTGGGGGCGGATACCAGGCGCTCAGGTTGGCAAGCAGCATACCAAAGACTTCCAGCCCGCTCCTTTGTGAAAGGCAGGCAGCAGCAGCAGCGGCCGAGGTCCGTGCCGCACCCTTTCTGCTCCTCCTGGGACTCACCGCACCGATCCCTGCGCACAGGTAACAGCCGCTCAAACTACCGGAAGCGAAGGAGAAAAAAAATCACAGGTGACGGAGGCTGTCCACCAAGTTTGAGTTTGTGGGACGAAAAGAAAAAGCTGGAATGGAGCCTCGATAGAAGCAGATAAAAAAACAAAAACAGAAACAATAGTTTCTTTTTATTTTCGTCGCGTTTTCCTCCACCTTGTGCTCAGAGGGTGTTGAAAGTGCGCAGGACGTGACCTCAGGTACGACAGCACATTGTTTGCCAACTCGACGAGGACTCTGATCTGGATTTACTTGATAAACGAGTTCACGGACACAAGAAAAGGTGAGTTCAGGTTTTTGCTCCTCTGTACATCTTTTTCTTTTTGTGTAAAATGTCTCTGCTTTGAGGTTGAAATGAGTGCTGCTGGACGAGAGACAGAGTTGAGGTGTGTTTGCGTGTTTTATTGTTGCTCTGCCGGGAGGTCCGGGATCCCGTCAGCATGCTGAGGCATCTGCACTGTCTCAAGGCGGTGTGCAGGGAGTCTGGAGTTCATTACAGCCTGAACATCTCCAACACTGTCATGCCCTTTCTGAGAAATCACCCCAACCAAGCGACTTCTGTCCTAACCTGTATAAAAGCAGTGTTATCTTTCTTCCATGACATGTGATACTCACCTATTGTATCTGCCTTCTGGGTGTAACCATACAGTATATCCTACATTGCAGAAAGTAGGATATAAATGCTTCCCCTGTGCCTCCTGGCTTCCAACAAGCAAGTAACATGATAAGCTTTTATGGTTCACATTTTACAGTGCAGTTTTTTAGTTACCTGTACAATTACCTGTATAATCTAAAGCAATCCAGTACAACAGCCCTGCAATATCCTATCATTGTGAGGGTTATACAGTTCAGGATCTGTTGACACTGTGTCGTGGAGTGTTGACTCAACTCTATGACAGTTTTTGAGGCTGTAAATAGTGGTGGAGTTGTGTTGGACTGCAGTCAAGTCAGATGCGTTTCTGTTTTTTCCCATTTACCTTCATGAGGGGTCAGAAAAGTAAGAAAGATTTCTTTAGGACTGCAACTAATGATTATTTTCATTACCCTTGAACTTTTTTTTGATTCATTTATTAATCGTTTAGACTATTAAATGTCAGAAAATGGTGAAAAATAGCTCATCAAATCTTCAAATTGCATTTTTTTTGTCCGACCAACAGTATAAAATACAAAGATATTCAATTTACTGCCCTATAAAACAGAGAATCGTTGCAAATCATCACATTTGGGAATCTGAAACCAGCAACTTTTTGGCATTTGTAATAAATTAGTTTAACAACTGATACATTTTTAGAATAGTTGGTTAGTTTTTTTGGTCAATCAACGAACTAATTAGCAGACTAACTGTTTCAGCACTACATCTCTTATATCTTTCATACAATGCAGTAAATACAACATCACCACTCGAGCTGAGTGTCAATTTGTTTTTGGTGCAGAACCAAATTTATCTGTAGCACCTTGTAAAAAAAACTACCAACAGTTGGCATTGAATGTTTGGTCAGATTTGTCTTCTTATCAACTTTTTCTTCGATCGGATAGTTTCTGATTTGAAATCAAAATGTCTCCAACATTCAACGTTGAGAATTTTGGCTACTTTTGAAAAAAAATTTGTGGAAAAACATGTTCGTCAAAGGATGGCAGTATTGTTTTGGTATTGTAATTTTGAATGATCCCAGAACCTACGGCCTTAAAAAAAAACATATAATACCTATCACAAGTTCCCAGAGCCCAAGGTGGCGTCTTTTTAAAATGCTTGTTTTCTCCAACCAACAGTTCAAAAGATTTACAATAATATAAGACAAAGTAAAGCAGTAAATCTTCACCCTTGAGAAGCTGGAACTGGAGACTGTTAGTTTGGGATTTTTGCGTGACTAATGGCTGAAAGATGAACTGATTATCAGAATTGCTGTAGATTTGCTTATATGCATGTGGATGAGCTGGGACAGTTGAGCCACAGTCACCTCTCATAAAGCGCAGTTTGACACAGTTGATTGTGCTGGTGAACACAGGTTATAAAGTGAACAGATAGTGAAAATATGTTAAGATAAGTTGCCTGCGAATCAGCGAGGGCAAATACTGACGTTATGTACATAGTGAAACTTGCTGGTAACCGTATGGCATCGAGAACACTTCGGGTAAACCACCTGCAGTAAATGCAGAAATCTCATTCTGACAAATAGGATAGTCATTTAAATACACAACCCCACATTTAGGAACATCTCCAAAGCATTTGGTATGAGGTAATTAATTTAAAATGGTCCCTAATTGCCGTAGTTCACATGCATAGCAGCAGAACATACATTGTGTATTTATTGTTGTCTGTGCTCTGTGGCTTTTGGTTTAAAAAAAAAAAAGACCTCTGCGGTAGATCGACCACTTCAGTTTCCCTGTGCGGTTAGAGAGAAAGTGCTCGTGCGTGCATCCGTGTGATTAATGGTAATCATTATGCAGATCACACCCGGTCAGTCCCACCAGTTGCATGTCCATACCTCACAGCTGGATGGACACGCTGTAGAAGAGGCGGTTAATTAAAACAAATGCACCCAGAGAGAGTGCCCCTAAGGAGCCGAGCAGAATTTCCGTTTTTACCTGGAATTAGAGGTCACAAACAGTCTCTCACACTCTACCACCACTTCCGCTGCAGTGTTGGTTTCAGTCACAGATGTGTCTGTGTGTGTGTGTTGTAAATCTTTCCTGTTGCTAAGAAGTGCTGGCTGAAGTTGGTGGCTCTACTTTCAGAGAGCGAGAGGGGAGGAGGCAGAAGAAGAGACTCGGGTGTGGCTGCTCCGGTAATGACCGGTTTGCATTCAAACTGGTGTTTACTGATTCAGCCCAGTCCATTCACACACAAACACAGACATGTGATGTATGAAAACACACAATCATGCAAATTCAGTCCCTCAGAGCCGCACAGAGTGAAAGCAGCACACTGATCCTGGTGTCCAGAGTCAGGGAAGTAAATACATTCAGTTTCTTTGGGAAGGGAAACACTGCTTAAACACAATGAGGTCAAGTTTAGGGATGTACCCAAAGTTTTAATGAGCTGCACTGGAAATGCAATAATTAAACATTCATTTCGATACCACTCTCATGTTTGTAAGCTAAATTTAGGACTGCAGCCAGACTGCTTAGCTCAGCACAAAGACTGGAAACAGGGGGGAACAACTAGCCTGGCTGTGTCAAATGTTAGAAAAAATTCTATTGTAAAATCTAATTTCTTTAATCCAGGCAAAAACTGAAGTGATACTGTGCCCATCCGCCATTTTATTCAGGTTTATGTGCTCAACTATTTCTTGACCACAACTACTAACTTCCTGGAGTCTGTGCTGGTTGCCAGGCAACAGCTCAGAGCCACAGTCTTTTTTTATACTTCAGGTTTTGTGAGGGTAAAGATATAGATAGACTCAGATATAGCATGTTAATTAGTAGCCTAAGCTAGTGAGCCAGGATAGCTGTTTCCTACTGTTTTCAGTCTTTATGCTAAGCTAAGCTAACCGGCTTCTGGCTGTAGCTTCGTGTTTACTGTACAGACATGAGAGTCGTATGAGAGAATCTTGTTATCTAACGCTCAGCAAGAAACCGAATAAGTGAATTTCCCGAACTGTTCGAATATTCTTTTAAGCAGCATTAACATTCTTTTGGAGTCATGTGTCTTGAAACCTTATTATAATATTAAGTTTTGTTTTTGCAATAATCCCTCTCCTTTTAGCTCTGTTTTGGTCCCCACCAGCTCTTCAGAAAAATCTCTGGCTCTTTAGCTGCTAAATGCTCCACTGTGTTCATTAACTAGTCGCTAACTTTCTCTGTCTGCTGTTTGGTGCCGGCAGGTAGTGTACGGTTTGTTTCTGCAGCTTTTTTAGCTGAAATCAACTACCTGCAGTGGCTGGAAACAGATTTGATGAGAGCAGAGTTTCTGTGGTGATTCTGTGCTGCTAATTTGGTACCACATCCTGCGATTGCAGCTGCACATGTCCCAAACCTGCAGCCGCATAATCTATGTCTGGTTTCATGTGTGTCTGAGAAGAATTGTTAATTCTTTAGGACTGGAATTACTAAAGGTCCACACAAAAAATGGCTTCAGTCTTGACCTTTTATATGCGCTAAAGTAGGGCAGTTAAACGTTTGCTAGCTTTGTTGTTTTGTGACCTTTGGTACAGAAGTCACACAGATTCAAATTAACTTGACTTCTTTGATTGTCTGCTTGCAGAGTGCACTGTAACAGACGATCAAAGGCTGTGTTTAGCCTCCAGGTGCACTCAGCCATTGTACAGTCAGCACTTGACTGGTGGAACACCCACTTCCTGTATGATATAAGAAAATATGGTTGTTGTTTTTTTTGTTTTTTTAACAATGGGTGAACTAACAAAAGCTGTTCCTGTCGCTAACCAGAAGAAAACAAAGTTTTCAAACAAGCAGCTGTACAAGAACTTAAATGCAATAAAATAGTCTAAAATTGGTGTAAATGGTTTTATTTCAATCGGAACCTGTCTGATGTAAAAAATGTTAACGAGATTACAAATTTGACCAGATAATCGATGCCTGCTTTTGGTACTTGACAGTTTTTGATACTTGAGCTACGGACACTTTGGTTGGTACCATATAAAGTTGCCAGTGCAACACACAGTGACTGTGTCTGCTGTAGCACAACCCGAACACGTCATACTGACAAAACAAGTAGTCAAGGTACAGTAGCGGAGGTTAATGTGGTAAAATTGCTGCTTTCATGAGCTGACGTGTGTCGACCTGTGAGGATGCACGTGACTTGATCCATTAGATTATTATCGGTGCAGTTAGTGATCCTAGTCAGTGGGTCAGCTTTTGTGAACAATCCAATAAAAACAGATTCTTTATCAATGTCATTATAAAATTCAGGGTTTCAGTTCTGACTTTAATGCATTCAGTCATGGTGGTTGCAGACTCATTTTTTAATGTCACTGCTATCTCTCCGGCCTCATGTTACCTTAAAAGAGTACGCCACAGAGCGTACTCCCAGCCTTGCACTCTTATAAGATTGTTGGAAAAAAACAAAAGATCAAAATCTATATTATTCCATGCAATTTTTCCTTATCAAAACCCGGTGCATACATTACCCACAATGCAACGTGATCGGTGACAGTTCAATTGTTGAGGAGCGGGCTACAGAGGTCTGCTGACCTCACTTCTTTCTAACTACACACCCCCATTTTTTTTTATTTTCAAACTTGGAGTCCTCAGATCGCTGACTCAAGTGACATCACTTGTGGCAAAAAAAACCACATATGCAGTAGTGTGTCCCAGTGAGTTCCATGTCATGAAGTAAACAGATTTTAAATTTAGAAAAGCGAGCACACCCGTATGGGATCAGCACTCAGTGTCTTTAGATACCCTCAGGTTGTTGGTATCAGGAGAGAAAAGGTCAGACCGGTGAAGCTCTACTCAACCTGCCACTGGTGGGCAGGCCTACATTTAAAACAATGGATGTGGTTGTTTTGACAAGGCATCATACACTTCCTGTATGTGTTTCCCTCGAGATTGTGTCGCATGTTTTTAAGATCTGCTGCATGAAAAAGTGCAAAGCCGAGGCATAATTTTAATGAAAGTCAGCATAAATGTTGGTATGTTGTATGTTATCTTTGTAAGCTGCTATTTAAACACAAGATGGTGATAGTAGACAGAGACACAAAGACAGTTGGAAAGGGAAAATAAAGAATTCTTATCCTGATGTAGGTAGGAAATGGAGCGACTGTGTGCACATGACTTTGATCTGAAGGGTTTGGGGTCAAAGATCAACTGAAGTACCAGCGCTTTATTGGCTGCTTGTGTCACGACAGGGACAAGGGTGGTCAAGAGAAATGGAAAAAACCTTTCAAGGTAGCGTCTCATTTCCTCTCTGCACACCGCACTGTGGGCATTGTTCAGATAGGCACACATTTGCACACACACACACACCACAAACATTTTATTATTAGTATTGTGTTCCTGTACACTCAAGACTTGCTCTTGCTTTGACTTTTTGGTCCTTTCATATTCTCTCGCTACACTTTTTTTCCCCACTTTCCTCAACTGTTTTACATTGTTTCCTTGATCAAACCCTTTCCTTGCAGTTGTGTCTCATCCATCATTTCATTCTCAAGCCTCTAAAGTTCTCACTCTGTCCACATTTTTCTGTTTTTGATTTGGCATCTCTCTCCACACACCCTTGGTAGGAGAGTGGGTCACTGAGTCTCCCTCCCTGTGTGTGTGTTGTGCATGTTTGGATTGAGATTGAGTTACATAGCTGGATTGTGTAATTGTGAGGTGTGTCTCTGCTGTAGGGAGCTGCTCTGCTGTTTCCATTGTTGAGAGAGAGAGTTGAACTCAGAGTCGACGGTACAGTGCGTGTCGTCGTGCTGCGCTGGTTTTAACAGGAAAATGGAGAATGTGTGAGGGAGTGTTGTTGACTCAAAACGCACCATGCGGCCCGTACAAGTTTACTGTAAATAGAGGATTAAAGCACGTTGTTGTTGGCCACACTTTGAATGTGTGTCTTGAAGTGAATGCTGAGTTCTGCTCTGAGCTGTGGTTGGTTTTAATTACAGCGCCACAGTCATAAAGCCTCCCATGTTCCTGTCGTGACTTGTCAGCCTGTATAGATGTTGGTCATTGAACTCAGTGGTAATATGATAATGCCAATAACTGCTGTCGCGGCTGATCAAGATTTTCTGGTTTATGGAGATCAAAATTCCTTAACATGTCAGCTTTGAGATACATGTTTGTTGTTTGCATTGAAACATAATTTACAACAGAGAAAGTGAAAGTCATCTTTGGCAGGCTACATTTACTGTATTTATTTATGTAAGCCTAGTTTGTTTAAAACTGGTCCTTGTGTGTATTTAGACCATTGAGATACATAATACACTGTAGTGGGGTTAGCAAAGTTCACACAGTTTAATCTTGGAACAGATGATGCATCCTTATCAGCACCAACTTATTTTGCTGACAGTGAATTAAAAAATATTTTCTACAGCGTAACTCACTGAAGGCCTTAATGATTTAACCTCTGTTTCATGATATCTTGTCACACTTACTACCATAATGATAAGAATAACTTTTTGTAAAGATCCCCGCCAGACATGTTGTAAGATGTATAAAAAAACCTCTTCTCTGAATAATGATTTAGAGTCTATTACTCATGCGAATATTGTTCATTTCAAAGATTTAACTGCTGGGCACAGGATGTCTCCTACTTCTCTGAAAAGTCCATTTAATGTTTATGTGCATTGCAGGTTTCAAGAAACTCCTCTGCAGCTGAATGTGGAAACTTACAAAAAACATCAGTGCATTTGATATTTTATATGTTGTGTTGACTCACTAGCGCAGGTGATAATTCTATATTATTGTTCTCAACCGTAGGGCTGCAGCTAACAAGTATCATTATCAATTCATTTGCCAAATTATTTTCTTTATTTTCTCGATTAATCGTTTGATCTATAGTAGCCTACGTAAGGAAACTGTGAAAACTGCCTGTCACAATATGCTAGAGCCCAAGATGATGTCATTAAATGTCTTGCATTGTGTAAAACCAAAAAATATTCAGCTTACAGTAATTTAAGACAATGAAAAGCTGCAAGTTCTAACATGTGAGAAGCTGGAACCACATAGCGTTGGGCAGTTTTTCTGAGAAACGAAGATTACGAAAATAGTTGCAGATTAAAGCGTCTAAAGACAAAGAACACACTGAAATTTGAGCCATATAAATAGAATTGTCTTGGCTGGTTTGAATTTTGAATCAAAAGTGAGAGCCCTAATCTTTAACGGTATTGTGATAATGATTTCAACCACATAGCACCGCCATATGATTCATGTATGATATGTTTGTTAATTAACTTGTACAACTGCTCTGGACCTCTGAACTTAACTGTAGGCTGATTGGCGGGTCATTCTTTTGGTTAGAATTGAGTGTTGTAGCTATTATCCATTTAAATAATTAAGATTCATGCAATTTATGTATCGAAAATTGCTATATTTAGGTTGGTAAGAGATTCATAATGTTGGTAATTCAATAAATTTGCTTCATTGTTCAGGTCTAGCACATTGATTCTGGAATGAAGTCATGCATAGTGGTTGTGTTTGTTGTCTTAAACTAATACTTCATTTCTCCACAGATTGAAGACAAGTGGATCCAGAGTCCAGTGAAGGCCTCAGACTTCGGATCCCTCCAGTCCTCCTCTGTCCAGCTGATGGCATGCCGATCTCCATCCCACCAGAGAGGGCGAGTCTGAATGGCGCCTTAGATCTTTCCCTCTGCTTCCTGTCCGCATCGCCGCGCTCCTCTCCATCCTCTTCAACTCTTCTCTGATCCCACATCCACCAGACATCTCAACATGGACACACTGACTGACGACACTGAGGGATGCTACCTCAACCGCAGCGTCAAATTTTTCTATGAGAAGAGCGGCAAGAACATCAGCGACCACTGGCGCAGACGTGACTATGTGATCGTCTCTCTGGGCATGACGGTCTGCTTCATTGTCATCTTTTCCAACCTTTTGGTCATAGGCGCCATTTTAAAAAACAGACGCTTTCACTTTCCCATCTACTACCTGTTGGGTAACCTGGCTCTGGCAGACCTCTTCTCAGGTACAATTGTCATGTGCTTCTCTTATCATAACTACTAGTTCTACACATTATATTAATAACTAATGCTGCTCTCTTCTCTGCTATAAACTATGGTCACATTAGGATGTCGTTTTAATAATGTCAATAATAATGTTTTTGCCATTTAACCACAGTAATGCAAACATGGATGTTTTTGTGTCCCTTCATGCACTTTGTGAGTTTAACCCTATCTTAGCTTGACTGTGCAACACACACAGACTGCGTCATGTAGTGTCGCATCTGGGGAACAAATGTGATAATATTGTTGCTTTTATGGAGAGTTGACGAGTGTAGATGCTGGGAAAGGATGTGATGTGGTGTATCTGGACGTATTGATGCTGGTAAATCTGTAATGACTCCTGTCAAGACGCCGCTGATGTGCGAGCTTACATAGAAAACAATGATGTTTTGACTCTCATTATATGCCCTTAAGAGGTCAGGACCTGCTTCTCTCATAAGTCAGGAAATGCACCTTTTAATGCTGAAGGTTTATTACTTCAGACTAGTTGGTCCAGTGTTAACAGTTTTTCTTAAATATTTTCATAAGTATATATGAAATCCCAAAATCAACATTGTCACTTGGAACTGTTTCTGCAGCTATGGCCGTGGGTGTATGCTAATGACAACTGAATGGGACTTTTAAAATCTTCATGTCTTTTTTTAATAGTGAAATTGGTGACCTTTTAAATACAAACCATAAATATAAAAGTTGAGTTCTGTTAGACAATTGCCTCATCTTTGGACTTTTTCAGTTGAGCTTGTACTGATCCTAGATATCCAGGAGCTGTGCTAACATTCAAGTTGGGTTAGTTGGTGACTCTAAATTGCCCGTCGGTGTGAATGGTTGTCTGTCTCTATGTGTCAGCCCTGTGATTGACTGGCGACCTGTCCAAGGTGTTTAGACGACTGGTTCAGGAAGAGTGACCTTCTCTCCTTAGTATGCAGATTATATGCAAATGACGCTCTCCTTGCCCCCCTCCCCTCAAACCCCTCCTCTCCACGCCAAAATGGTGACAGAAAGTTGAAATGGAAAACCACTGTCACTGAATAAAAACTAACAGCGTGAAAAATAACTGTCACTGAAAAAAGAGTGACATGAAGACAAATCAAATAAATGAAATAATTTTTACTTCCTGTATTTTATTTTTCAGTGGAACTTTCAGTGCCAATACAACTTATTCCAGTATAAGCGTTTCAATGCCAATGTTGCCTTTTTCAGTTGAGGTTTTGTTTTCAATGCCAAATTTTATTTTCAGTGCCAAATTTTAAAGTCACTGTCCTGGCTCCATAGTATCCCGCCTCCCACCCAGTGTCAGTTGGGATCGGCTCCAGATCCTCTAAAGGATAAGCGGGTATAGCTAATGAATGGATGTTCTAAAATAGGCTAATCTTTTTATTCATCATAGACTCATACTGCATGCAAAGACATGAAACAAACATTCAGGAGTTTGTCCCAGTCTTGGTAGGTAGGAAAACGATCCTGAAACGCAAACTACTCCTTGAAGACAACACAAATGGTGTGAATTATCCTGTAGCTGTTTTGTAAAAAACTTCTTTGTAATTACACTTTCCTCTTCCCAGGTGTCTCCTACCTCCACATGATGTTTCATACTGGTCCCTGGACCATTAAGCTGTCTAAGCACCAGTGGTTTGTGCGGCAGGGGCTGATCGACACCAGCCTGACGGCTTCAGTCCTCAACCTCCTGGCCGTGGCCGTGGAGCGCCACCAAACCATCTTCAACATGCAGCTGCACAGTAAGATGAGCACACGACGTGTTTTCGTCGTCATGCTGTTCATCTGGCTGGTGGCCATAGTCATGGGCCTGGTTCCCACCATGGGCTGGCACTGCCTGTGCGACCTGGAGAATTGCTCCACCATGGCGCCGATGTACAGCCGCAGCTACCTGGTGTTCTGGGGCGTTCTCAACCTGCTGACCTTCTCCATCATGTTGGCCGTCTACACCCGGATCTTTCTCTACGTGAGGCATAAGAGCAAGCAGATGTCGCAGCACACCACCCAGATGAGACACAGAGAGACGGTGTTCAACCTGATGAAGACCGTCTCCATGATCCTGGGTGAGGAAGCACACACTCTAGTTATTCACATCAATGGCAATAAACCAGAAACGTACTGAAACCTACATTATTAATCTCTCACAGATGTCATTCAATTCATGTCGGTATGTTAAGCCATTTGTCTCCTGACCCTGCAATGCAGCTTGAAGGGCAACAACGGATCATATCAACAAGTACAAACAACCAGGCGTGTGCTTGTGTCCTTTGTGTTGATTCCTAACAGAGAAATTCGAGTCAGTGTTGCTCCACTTTGCAGTTTTAGACAGTGTCATTAACCATGAATGCCCAGTGTAACTCGGAGAGAGAAAATGATTCAAATGTTGGAGAAATTGCAACTTGGGGAATAGCAGGTTCAGGAAAAAAAAAACTCTTTCGTGTGGGTGCACTTTAGCATCAGTAAACACAACACAGAAGAAAATAGCTAAAGCTTTAAGAGAAAACAGAAGTAATGGCAGAAATCGCACACTTGACAAGTGTTTAGACGCAGCCGTCAAATTCAGAAGTGTTCGCTAATATCGCAAATGCATACCCTCAGAATGTCTATTTTTATTTATTTATATTTTTGAGCACTGGAAACAGTTTGACAAAAAGAGGAGCTTTTTCTCAGTGGATGGTTGTACTGTATTATTTTGATAGTCCTGAAGAATGTGAAGCAGCCCATTTTACTTTGATTTTCTATTTTAGCAAACTGCCTGAAATACTGAACATGTCAAATGTTATTTAGTCATAATTCATGATTTTTTTGTTTAATACTCACTACAAACAATTAATAAAAGGTTCACTGTGAGGCTTGAGAACCTTGTACACAAGAGTATTTAGTAAGACCTCATTTTATTTTGATAACCGAGGTAAATGTGCCAATTAATAGCGGTAGAAATTGCAGGTCATATTGCCTAGCCCTGTACACAAATACATATGACTCTGTGCCCATTATTTTCTGTTTTTATTTTTTTAACTGGGAATTTATTTGTTTAGTTTTAACATTTCTTTGCTAACTTTGAGGGAATCTGGTGCATATTCAACATCTCAGATGCATTTACTCCCCGTTTATCTTTTTATTTTCTATTACTGAAGAAACCAAAGCCTCCCGCACACTGTCGATCACTTGAATTCACTTTATTAACACTGTTTTAGTCCTTAGACCTTCATCTGGTATAATCTATAAATGTGTGGGATTCTTGGGTTTGTTCAGTCAAGATCTTTCAATCTATGCACATGTCCTCATCTCATCTCAAGAGGACCCTGTTTACTGCAAACTGCAGTGGTCCCTCTTGGTCTTCTTGCAGCAGGAAACACAACAACTTTTGGGTGTTTGTTGTCATAAAATTGAGAGCTCCTTTTGTAAATAATCAGGTTTAAATTGGTAAAAAGTAAAAAGGACCAAACATTTAAGTATAGTAATCAAACGTGAAGTTAGAAGAAGTTAGAAGGTTATCTGCTTCTTCAGCACTGTGCGGATGTGGTTTCATCAGATATCTCCATGCTCATCTGAGACACGGCTGCCAATCAATCTGATTCCATCTTTACTCACCCTCTTTATACTTGCAAGAAAAGCACAGACAAACACAGAAATCTCTCCTGTGAAATAACCAGCTTCATTCTTACTTCAGCAGATGATATATCATGTAGGGCCCCATCGCTTATAGTATGTACTTCTGTACTTGTACTTATTTACATATTACTCATTTTGCTCATTGTACATGGGATGCAGGCAGTTTTCTTGGAAATGCTCGTCTGAATCTTCACAGAATAAAATTACAAACACTGACAGCCTCTTAAACGTGTGAATGCACACACAGGCTGGCATGTACGCTCCTCTCTTAGCTTGTCTGTACTTGTTAAACCAGACCCCCCCCCCC
>NTHP01000039.1:451803-472003 GCA_003416845.1 Oplegnathus fasciatus
CCTCTCCTGTGGACAACATGTTAATAAGGTTTGGGTTGAAAGACAGTGATCTTATCCTTTTAACTTCTTATAGCTGAACCAGAAGTTGAGAGAAAGCACAGAAGAAGAAGAGCCCCCCAAGTCGCAGACATGTACCGACCTGCAGCCTGCTCAGGACCCGGTAAAACCCTCCCCTCCCCCAGCACACACTTACTTACTCACTTACTCACATACACACATGCATGATGATGTTTTGCTATTAAGCAGCTGTCTCTCATACTGTAGCAGTGTTGCCGAAGCTTCTAACATCAACCTTGCTCTGCTTCTCTGTTTTCTCCCCCTGGTTTGTCTCTGTCATGCCTTGCTCTCTGGCAGTGTCAATCCACCCGTTGGTACTGGAAACTAGTCCCCGTAAGTGTACTCTTCTCCTGTCTATCTCTCTCTTTGAGTCTGTCCATCTGCTATGGCTGACATTATTGTGCCTTCTGGAAATGCCACACGTAACAATTATCTGTCCCGTTATGAAAAGAGCCTTCGTGTATGACGGTTGTGTCATTTAAATATCTGCTGACTTTTACAACTGACCAGTTAGATGCCACTGAAAATGTCCTGTAACTGCTTATTATTATTATTATAAACTGATGTTTTGGACACTGGGGTGTTTATGACTTTGTTACATTCAGACATCAGTTTCATCTCAAACTGCCCAGATTATCAGAGCAGAGGGGGAGAAGGAGATGTTGGACAGGAGGGAGGGAGGTGACATTATTTCCTCGCTGATTGTTAAACCACCTCTGCGCCCCCTTTGTTTGTCCCCATCCTCTCCTCCTCCTCCTCCTCCCCTGTCGCTCTCCTCTCCCTGAGCAGTACCATGTGACTTTGTGGTGTGGCGGTTCCCATGATGACCGGCCCCCTTGTCATTTATGCTTGTTTCCCTCTCTCTGCCATCCCCCATCCAGCATGCTATCGCTTTTTGTTTGAAGGAGTCGGGGAATAAGCCGCCAGTGGTAACGTATAACACCTCGCTCTTTTCTCACCCTCATCCTCCACGTCTCCCGTAGCAACGCACTCGACTGACTGACAGACTGACCAATCGCCACACCTCTCCCACGCTGTCGACCAATGACTGACTGACCGACAGACTGCAAACTAATCACTCTTCCAACCCCGAGGTTGGATGGATTAAAACTCATTAGCTTTTAACAGAATTTATCCATATTTATTATGTTTTACTGCTTTTCTTTAAAGTGTATGTTACAAAGCCATGTTATAGGAGGCATAATAAGACCGGATGTTACTCTTTGATGTTGAACTTATTCACCTTTGTCCTCCTCCAATAAGGCTACGTAACATCATTCAGCACAAGTTACAGTTGATGCACATGCTTGTTTTGTTTTGGATTCTTTTGGGTGTATTTTATCTCTTGTGCACATTAAACAAGTGATACAGTATAATTTTCATTTTGATAACATTCACTTTTTCTTATCTGATTATGTATTTTTTACCTGATCAGAATCGAAGGCTCACAGTCTCGTTAGTCTTCTGCTGCATGGACACCGGAGAACAAACGTCCTCATTTTCACTTATAATCGCTGACACTTTTCTACCCATAGTTTTCTTTTCATTGTATATTTTTAATATATACATTTTTTTTTTTTACCTTTGCACTGCACCTTCTGGTTAGTGCGTGTGTGTGTGTGAGTGTGTGTATGTGTGCAAATGTTTCTTAATTGAGGCATCACTGGTCTTGCGCTTTGTTTCTGTGGGTTTTCTTCTCTGCAATTTTCCTGGAGTTTGGCTGGCTTCATAGTTTGAGTCTCTGGTTTTATTTATTGTCCGAAAGCAGGACAATCCTGGCCTGTTTTCACATTTCTTTTGCCACTGTTCTAACTCTCTTAAAGATAACCCAACCTTTATTTCATATCTGTAATTCTTTCTGTATCTGCCTTATGATCCCTCCTCTCTCCCACTTGTCTTTGCACAACTCTTCCTCTTTTTACCCTCTTCTCTCTCATCATCCTTCTCCTCCTCCTTCCCTCTCTTTTCTTCCCTAGATTCGCTATAGGAAGGACAAAGTGCAGTCTAAGCTGACTCCCACTTTCCCTCTGGTTTATGCGGTCAAAGATCTGTCTAATGGCTGCGCTATAGCTGCTGTGTTGCACTACTACTGCTCCAGCTTGCTGCCTCTAGAGGGTACACACACATGTACTCAGACGCAAAGACACATGCATACACGTGCACATTTACTTATTAAATATTTATATTTGGCTGCTGTATACTTCCAGACACTAAACAGCTTAAATTATGGTCCCATCATTTAAAAAAGATTTACAATATATGTGATATCTTGAATAGATGGTATGTTCACTGGGAGAGCATTTCTCAGAACTTTTCTTATTACTACATCTGTACAATAATTTGACTCTTAATAGTAGTATACATGCCATTTTGGAATATACATTTCATTTTTATTTATTTATATTTTGCTGCTGCAATGACTTTATTTGTCAAAGCAGTCATGTAAAGATTTAAATAGCATCTGTTATAAATGATCTACAATGAATCAAAAAGTATTTCATAGCTACCTCCAACAGACACGTACATACACAAACATTACATGCTACATATTAATATGTTTATGTCTGTATTTCTGCTCCTTCCAGATGTGTGTCTGAAGGACACCATGTCAGTGGCTGACAGTCTCTACAACCTGCAGCTGATCAAAGAGTTTTGTGAGAGCAGTTTACAGAGCTGCTGCCCCCTCGCTGTGGAGGACCTGCTCTACGCTCCACCGGTTCTGCATGTAAGCATGTTTAATGGCAACTCCACACTGAGGTCTCTACTCCACACTAAGTTTATTGAATGCAACAGGGGTGGACAGAGCGTGCAGGAACTGCTAGATGGCAGTGCAAGCAGGATTTTCAGCCCAGGTGTAGTTACTCTTTGAGGTGTTGCAGCATCCCTTTGCTCTTTGGGATGATGTAATTCTGCCATGTTTTTATCTTTATTGAAACTGTGAGTTGTTGCTGTCTCTGTGAGATGAAGTAACCCGGACTTTTTGCTTACTCTGCCCTTTATAATCTCTCCACACGTGAGTCAGCTCCATGGTAACCTAATATGCTCTTCTCCTCAGCTGAACATCATGAGCTTCGTAGCTGAGCTGCTGGAGTGGTTTGAGGTTAAGAAGCCTGATTTCGTCCAGCCTATACAACCCATCGATCTCACAGGTCTGTCACTTCCAGTATGTTAATGAGAACATTTCTGTAGTATTGTTATATTGGCTGTTTGATGAATGACTAATCACACTGGTGATCAGCCTCTGAAGCTGCAGTGTTTCTATGTCTTCCAGATGTCTCAGGGTTACTAGACTGTACAAGTCCTGTCAGTGGGAACAGCAACAGGTACCAGCATCCCACTAATACCACCCACATGAAAATGGTCAGGGTAGAAGAATCGGGCATGACCCTCAGTCTGATGTGGAATCTGCCCAAAACCAATCTGAACCTAAGCTACTTCCACGTTTTTTGACCCAAAACCTGATTAAAACCTTAATAAACCTGACAAATATAGTGAAATAGGTTGAGTCAAGGAGAAATTTTAGAGAAAATTTCAGAGTACACCCCAGCCAAATGGTTCAGGCTTAGAATCAAAGCTGTAACACTCGTACACTGTTTGCTTTGATAAAAGAGTTGTGAATGAATATCACTTTCCTGTATTTTTCTGTGTCAGTGGTTCTCCTTCCTTCATCTTCAAACAACCCTTTGTGCCCATGTCCTCCCCAGTGTCACCAGGTAAGAAGTAGAAAGAAATGTGCAGAATTTATTTGAATGGATTTAACAAAAATAGACTTTAATAGACTTTTTTTTATCTGTCTTTCCAGAAAACAAAAGTTGGACAAAGAAACAAATTAGGTAGTTATACTTAAAAGCACTCATTTTGATTTTTATAGTAAATGTTGTGTTGCATTCATATTTTATCTTAATTTTTAATCTTCTTACTTTGGCTTCTGTGGTCTCTGCTTTCCCATTCTTTTCTGGCACAACCCATCCATTTGTCCATCCTTCCATCGTCATCCACCGCTCTGCAGTCGTCCTCTGTCAGCAGTGACTTTCAGCATCCCATTTGGGCTGGACAGTGATGTTGACATTGTCATGGGAAACCCAATAGATTCTGTCTTTCGCTCTGTCAGCACTGACAGCCTCACCACCGGCATCCCTGCAATGACTTCACCAGTGACATCAGCAGGGATGACTCATGTCCCGTACAGCCCTCCAGAGGACGTCAGCCACCTGGTCAGTGCTTCTGCACCATCACAGCGCTCGTCTTGGGGCCCTTACGCACACACAACACCACTGGGGGAGCTGCCGACCATCGAGGAGGCGCTACAGGTGGTTCATACTCCTGGCAGCAAAGATCGGAAGAAGGGGAGGACAGCAGAGAAAGGTGGAAGAGGAATGTTGGGAGGAAGGCAAGAACCCAGGTTGCGTCCTGAAGGAGCCCCTGCTGGTTTCTTCCTACACTCCCCTGAAGAGGATAATCCCCAGCTGAGTAGCTCTGCTCCCTGTCGCTCCGGAGTCCTCTACCGGCCTGTTGGAGGAGAAGTGGGTGATACTAAAAGGCAAGGAAGGGGAGAGAGGAGGGAGAGATCAGGACGCACCTCTGATATGTCACGTGATGACGACTCTGTTCTACGAGATGGCAGCGTTGACTCCTCTGAAGCATCGGATGACACCCCGAGAAACGCCCCTGGTAATATTCGACCCAGTAGTGGTCACCAGGGAAACCACAGCACCAACAACAGTCCACGCATGACGAGCTTTGCTGAGCGACGAGACAACAGAAGAAGACATCCAGCTGCTCCCGGGGAGGAGTCAGCCTCTGCTCCAACCCCAACAACCCCAGGCACTCCACACACACCCTCCACCCCAGCAGGGGGACCTGGCGGTCAGGACAGCCCAGGTCCCAGAGGCCCTGAACCAGGCTCCGAGGCCTGGGAGTTGGGGGCTCGTCTGGAGGAAAAACGCAAAAGCATTGAAGCCCAAAAAAGACGTATTGAAGCCATCTTTGCCAAGCACAGACAGAGGCTTGGCAAAACTGCTTTCCTTCAACTAAAAAGAGAGCAAGGAGAGGGAGGAGGGGAGGGAGCAGAGGAGGATAATCTCACCCTGGAGGAGCGCCTCACTCGCATGGAGGAGCAACTGAAACAGGAGGAGGAGAAGGAAGAGAAGGAAAAGAAGGAGAAAGAAAAAGATGGAGAGAAGGAGAAAGAGAAGCCATCTGTTTCCAGTACTCCTCGGTTAGAGAAGCAGGTCACATTCTCTATTGAAAGTAAGAAAGGGGCAGAGAAAGAAAAAGGAGCAGAGAAAGAGAAGGGAGGCGAAGCTGTCCTGGTGGAGTACAATGAAGTGGTGCAGAAACTGAGTGAAGCTCTGCAGTCACTGCAGAAGGACATGCAGAAACTTACAGAACAGCAACAGCAGCTCATGAGCAACCAAAGACCCAGAAATACACCCAAAACCACTCCAAAATCAGCACCCAGAGTTAACGCCAAAACACAACCCAAAACTCCTCCTCACACCCCAACAAAGACGCCACCAAGAACCCCGACAAAGACTCCTACAAGGAGTACTAGTAAAGCTTGGGTGATTCCTACTGCTCCCAGTCCCCCCTCTGCCTCCTCCCCATCAAGGCGTTCTCACGTTCTTACCTCCCCAAAAACGATCATCTCTTCCTCCTGCCCAGCTCCTCGCACTAAGATCCACTCTTCATCCACTCCCCGCAGCCCCAAGCACCACCCTCGTCCCCAACATCAGCCTCACCCCCGGCCTTCTGAACTCAAGTTCCCCCCGCTCAACCGTGTCTTGACACCAACCCAGAACGTAGACACCCTCCCCCACTTGCGGCGTGTGTCCCCCAGCAAGTGTCAGGTTCAGACCACCTCTTCCTTCCGTATCGGTGGGCCTAAGACTCCTCAAGAGTCTCCCAAGCCAACCCAGGAGCCACAGCCTGACGAGTGCACCTCAGATACAGGCTCCAGTGAGACTCCAACTCAGTTCAGCCTGGAGCTGGAGCAGGAGGACATGGAGGCTGTAGGAGGGCTGCCGGTCTTGCCACAGCCCAGACAAGATCGTCCAAGGGCTGCTGGTGGAAGCAGCTCTGGTGCTCCTTCCGAGTGCTCATTTGAGAGCGAGACTTTGTCCCTTTCTGCTGCGTACAGCGCAGGAGGTGGGTTAGGTGGAGCTGCAGAGAAGCGCTGCAGCCTGATTGAGGTCTCACTGTCATCTCTTGGAGTGCCAGAGGGGGGCAGTGATGAACCAACTGATGAAGGACAGGAGTTTTCCTCTGATTCTATGAGCGACCACACAGAATCTGCTGTGGAACCTGCTAGAGGACTTGTTGCAGAACCCCTAGACCCCATAGAGCAGCTGGATCTGGCCACAGGAGCCAGCAATTTACCAGAACCACAAACTGAATCCAAAGGAGAAGAGACAAGACAGACTGAAACTTTGGAACCAAGTGAAGAACAGAATGAGCTGGCGACAAGAGGAGGAGTTCAATTCTTCTTTAAGGTGAGTGTTTGTGAAACAGAATTTGAAGGGAAGGAAGAGTTTCTTTTGCATGCACATTAGTTCTATCATGACAGTTTGGTATGTGATCTTGTGCTTGTGTGGTTGTAGGAGGAGGTCCATAGTGTGGGGGAGATGGCCCAGCGAAGAGCTTTGCTATTGGAAAAACAGCAGAAAAGAACTGAGGAGCTGAAGAGGAGGAGACAGTGGCATGAGCAAGAAAGGGAAAACAGGTAACAAACACATTTATGAATGCACCTGCACAAAGCGGATGCTTACAGAGTTCTTTGCATCCAAACTTTGCAGTGCTTCTACATTTATCAACTAATAAGTCCAAAGCTGAGATGCACCCATATAAAAGTAACCTAATTCCTCTTGGTTTCAGACCAGCATCCTCAGACAAAAGAGTGGCATCTCCCTCCAATACACCTCCTGTAGGCACAACCTCACCTTCCCCCACACCTCCTGCTACACCAGCCCGCCGGGGAGATTTCACGCGAGGGGAGTATGCACGGCGGCAACAACTCAGGATCATGGATGACCTGGACAAAGTGCTTCGGCAGAAATCAACCAATCAAGGACGATCTTCCGCTAAAAAAACCCGCTCCCGGCCTCGCAGCATGACCCGGGAGGAAACTCAGCTGTCTCTGAGTCCAGCCAAGGGAAAAACTGGTAAAGTCAAAAGTGAAAAAAAGTTATCAACAAATTAAGAGTGCTTGTAGATGATTTCAATGACTAAACAGTTTTAATGTCTTAATATTTATGTTTCTCCAGGCTCTAAGTTGACCAAAGTCTACTCTCACTCCTCCCTCAACCTGGCAGCCACGGATGAGCCAGGAAACCGACGTGGTGACTCCATTAAGAAACCCCACAGGTACACTGCTGCATAGGTCATTTTTTATGCCTCTTTACTCTCATTTATAGAGTTTTTAGCCACATTGGTAGCATGGCTTGAGAGGTGCCAGTGCTGGTCGGCCCAATAGTTTCGTCCTGAGTGAACTATTGGATAGATTGCCATGAAATTTAGTACAGAAATTCATGGTCCCCCAAGGATGCATCTAAATGTCTGGTGATCCCCAGACTTTGCGTTAGCATAACCAACATGTCAAAATGACCACTTGTGCAGCACCTCAGTTCATGGCAGGGCACCATTAAAATTGATGACCAAATTACTCTGAAATTAATGCTGACATGCTAAATGTTATCATATAACAATAACATCCTACATGTTGGTATGATGCTAATTATAGATTTAACAATATTACATTACATGCTAAATGTAAGCATGTCACCAGTAACTGTTAACATACTAACATTAGCTGAACATTGAGGTAAATAAAGGTAACGTGCTAATACACTAATGTGCTAACATTAGCATGCAAGATGTTACAGGTTAAAGTTTAGATTTTTAAAACATTGTAAACATGCATGTTAATATATTAATTAGTTCTACTGCTACTTCTGGATGATACTTTGTGTCACAACAAGAGGTGGTAAGAGTACTAGGCCTATTGCTTCATTGGTTGACATTTCTCCAACAGCCGTCCTGATTCACCTTCAGGATGTGTGACACCAAGTAGACTGGCAAATCAGAACGGAGATAAAGACTGGGACTCTGGTTCCAATGGAACCTCGCCTGCCCCGGAATACACAGGTACAGTACTACACAGTACAGAATCTCTCAGTTCTTGAGTACTCATATGCATTGCCAGAATGCTTACAATTGTACACATAGGTGAGCATAAACACGTGTGCCTCTGTTTGTATTTGCAGGTCCAAAGCTCTTCAAAGAACCAAGCTTCAAGTCCAACAAATTCATCATTCACAACGCTCTTTCTCGCTGCTGCCTCGCTGGAAAGGTCAACGAGACACAAAAAAACAAGATAGTTGAGGTAGACGATTAATTTTGCTTTACTATGAGACAATTTGCTGTCTCTTCAGTGAAATTCATGATATGATCATTAATCATGATGATATTAATCATTTAAATCTTGTTGCGAATTCTGTTACCAAACTAGGTTACTTG
This sequence comes from Oplegnathus fasciatus, assembly GCA_003416845.1. Taxonomy (NCBI): domain Eukaryota; kingdom Metazoa; phylum Chordata; class Actinopteri; order Centrarchiformes; family Oplegnathidae; genus Oplegnathus; species Oplegnathus fasciatus. The sequence goes on from NTHP01000039.1 coordinate 460,375, forward strand.
CATGTTTGAAGATCATACAAGCAGATGAAAATGAAAACACACAGCCAATATGATTTTTTGCACTCTTCTTTCTCTTACCTCCACCTTCTTCCAACCTCAGGAGATGGAGAAGAGTCCTGCCAACCACTTCCTCATCCTCTTCCGGGATTCCAGCTGCCAGTTCAGGGGCGTTTACACCATGAACTCCGACTCCCAGGAGCTCGTACGATTGGCTGGCGTGGGCCCTCGGACAATTGGCTCCACCCAGGTGGAGTCCATCTACAAATACAGTTCAGACAGGAAGCAGTTTAGTGCCATCCCCTCTAAAACCATGGGCATGAGTGTGGACGCCTTCACCATCCCCAGCCATCTTTGGCAAGGAGGAGGGGGAGCAGGAGGAGGAGGAAGCAGGAGAGCTAGCATTACTAAGAAGGCAGTCATTTCCAAGTGAGGATTATAAGACATCACAGTGGCAGATCATTAAAGAAAACACTATAATCACACTGTAATTATGGTGAAAACTGTTGTCAAATATGAAACACAGTAGGAGCAGGAGAGCAAGCATTAGTAAGAAGGCAGTCATTTCCAAGAGAACAACATAACACATCACAGAGACAGATCATTAAAGAAAACACTATAATTATAGTGAAAACTGTAGTCAAATATGAAAAACAGATATATGCACACAGAGATGAGCCTTTAGCCATGTGTGTGCATACATACACATTACCTCTCTTGCCCTTGGATTTTACTACAAATACAAAATATTAAAAGATTCTTTGTACTCCCCCCGAATGTGCATGAAAATGTAAACAGCACAGCTTTCTTTTCCTAAACAGAGACACACTCATACCCAGAGTGTACAGAGGAAGGTTTTGTAAAATGTTAGGTTAATGGCACAAGGAAGAGTTACTTTTAAAAAGTCTCATTGTTTATTTCATTGTTTGAAGTACAAACTCAAAAATGACTTTTTTTTCTTTCAGAAGTAAAGGAAACTTTGTCAAGCTGCTTATTGAAAAACACTTTAATAAGACACACGATTACCGTCCTCAAGTAGAACACCAGTTTTATACATTAAGCCAAACAACAGAGAAAAGGCCTTCTCGTGTCAGAGTGACTGGCAGGACTTTTACCTTGTACGACTTTCAAGTTCAGTTCTACCAACAACTGTCAGTAGGTGGATCAAAGCACATTTGTTTTGCAAAATGACAGATAGCCATAACCATATGATGCAGAGAGGAGGAGTGAACGTTGTTCAGTCAAAGATCTGTAAATGTGTCAGTGGTTTTCAGAGATGATTACCACAGCATGAATGGTTATTTACTCTATGTGGTAAAAGCTTATTTCAAAATAATATGACAGTGAAAATGTGTGGTTTGATGAAACTATGGTAATGATAATGGGTATACGTATGAGCAGCAGATGCCAATCAAACAACACTGAACCAATAGCATATTGAGGATAACGTATCATGCCAAGCTTACATTTAGAAGTACAGAGATTGTTGTGCTCTCGGATAGGGATGGGTTCTGATAGCCAGTTCCATTTCAGATCCGGTTCCAAGTTACCCCAAAAATACCCGGATTTTTTAAGTTCCGCAGCCAACGAATCCTTATCGAATCTTTCATTCACAATCTCTTTTTGATGGCGTCTTTTACCTCTCTGACACTACAGGTATCTGCAAAGGAAAAAAAAACACATGCTAACTCAGCGACACAGTTGTTAACAACACTGACTGACAGAACATGGTGGACCGCCTTAACTTAAATGTTCCAAAGTCAACGAAACAACTGTGAAACATTTTAATTTGCAGGAGGAGAACAGCAAGCCACTGCTTAAATATTTATCTACCATCCATCATGTTTAGATAAGAGCTTGTGGCATTTTGATAACTTGAGAAGGACGAGTGCTCCGCCTATCAGCCTCCTGCCGGTGTTACACTGTGTTCTGTGACCTTTCAGATTCTGTGACCTGTGGCAGGTAACGTTAAGTGCATCGTGCATGCAGAGAAATCTGCAATTTAGTTGACGTTTGCTGAATGATAAAGTAGAATTAATATTATGTGTGTTGTTTTTACTTTAGCTTCTACGGCTTCTGCAGCTGTAGCACCGCCTCCCAGTGAGGAGCAAACACAGCAAAAGAAAAGAAAGAGTCAGGACAGGGTTAACGAATGTCACGGAGAAGTGACAAAACATGTGGTTCAGCACAGTAGAATCTGCATGGTTTGGGTTTGATACTGAGTGAAAAAAACAGTACATATTTTCTTAACTAAGAGATGTTTTCATATCCCACCAAACTACCTAACAAGATTCAATAAGGGACCTGGAAGAATTTGGATTCAATAAGCGGGTTCAGAGCTGGATTCAGATTGGATAAAATGCTATCGAACCCCATCCCTGCCCTTGGTAGAGTTCACACAATTAAATTGGTGTGTGTCAGACCAGCATTCATGTATGAAATAACAGACTGGATTAAACTCCGCTGATCAAGCTGTTTGTTTCTCTTTCTTTCTTTTTTTCCCCCTCACTCTTTGTCCTCCCTCTCTTTCGGTATATTGTTCAGCTCTTCCTGGTTTCCTGCTCCCCCCACACGAATGAGCTCTTGTTGAGATCAGTCCATAATTTTGATAATGAGCAGAGCCGGCCTAAGAAATATGCAGGGCTCTAATTGGCTGCTTAGGACCTTTCAGCTACAATGGGGACCCCTAAAAAACTGTCTTTGGAACTGTCTCTGTTCAGTTTTTTGGAGGCTGAGTGAGCTGGGAGGGCATTTAGGAGGTTTTGGGGAAACTGTAAAGGCTAAGACCCACTGTAAGTAAATAAGCAACCAACTTTCTCCAACAACTTTACGTGACTTTGTGTGACGCAGCCAACAGAAACTTCAAACACAGCCCTTAAATCTGCGTCAATATATTTTTTGGCCTCTTGGGGGCAGTGCAACAAGCTAAAAATACAACATTGATACATGCATATTTCATTAGGTTATAAACTCACCTGGAGCAGGTGCAGACCCTGGAGCCACCAACCGACAACTGGAGAGGAAACTGAAAAAAATCACTAACAACAAGGTAATTTCACAAGACTGGATAAAGTTTGGTGCAAAGGTGTACTCAACGAGCAGGTGAAGGTAAGAGTTCGCTGCCGTCCACCACAGTGTCATTCTTGATACTACCACCTGATGGCGACAAAGTAAGGAATTTTCAAATCCTGAACACAGGGGCAAAACATTTAAGGACCCGCTCAGACAATCAGAAGAAGTAAATCATTCTCTTGGTTAATATCAAGTGCAAAGATACCAATAATACAATGAGTCAAACAAGATTTAGTTATGGTTTTTTATTGCACCCTCCTCAGAACATACAATATGTAGCTCAGATACGCATAAATAGAGAATGTCATTTATTAACTCATGTAACTCGTATTGCATTGGTTGATCAGCTGTGATTCTTTGGGATCTTTGGGGCAGTCTTACCACTTTTAGATTAGACTCTGGTTAGCTTTTAAAGGTTACATGATCGCTTACCAAACAGTTTGCAGACCACCACCACACCAAGGCTGAAAGTTAAGATAAGGGATTGTTGTGGACTGAGTTTCTGGGTATAGATACAAAGTATGTCCAGGATTTAACATCAGGGTAGATTTAAATTAGGGCCTTACTTTCTACAGCGTGCTAAAACTAGGTTTAAGGTACCCTGCAGGATTTCCTTTTCCTTATCAAAACCTATTATTTACATCCTTGAGGCTTGACAAACACGTTGAATGTATTTCTTACATCATAAAACATTCGGAAAGCCTTTTCTAAGGTTTTTGAATCCCGCATTGTTCAGATATTCTTGCCGTCTTTTTCTCCTTTAATGGCACATTTCTACTTGTTACAGTACATTACTGCCACCAACTGTTACTGCTCTCTGCAATCAGTCAAAATATGCATCATGTCACCTCTGACTTCATGCCATATACAGTATGTGCATCCTCAGTGTGCTGTGCAGCGCCACTAGTGATCCAAAACTCTAAATCTAAAACTTTTAATAATGTGGGAAAGCATGAAATAACACAGACTTGAGAAGTTTAGGGGAAGTCATTTTAAACATTTTGATACATTAATGGTTTTTATTGTGGAGAAAGTGAACAGAAAACTAATGACAGTACTCAAGGGGACCGGAGTGGTGCTTATGTGTATGAATTTTGTACTCGTCTGAAACAAAACTGAATGTCAGGTGAAACATTTTGGTCTAAGTTAACTGGAAGAAAAATCAATCTCTGTAAATATTTAGGTTTGGAACTGACTTGTGTGGGTTAGATTTCCTGTGATTCAAAGACGCTAAAATATTTACTGCTGTTTTTTGCTGAGCTGTTAACAGGGAAAAACAACAAGCCATTTTCTAGTACACAGCATACTGTGTGTTATTAACATCCTTTATGTCATAATCCAAGTTTATATTATTGAACATATCTATTATATGTTCATTAAATTCACAAAATGATCAAATTGCTTACTGTAAAAATACTGAGACAATAAGTTTTGTAAAACATATGGTCAATACTTCTACAGGCACTTCTGAGCACAAATACAGGGGGAAAGGTTTGAACCAAGGTATGATTTTAAAATGATTTAAAATAATTAATTTCAAAATTATTATTATTATTTTTAACTTTACTATATAGAGCCATACAGCATGAGTAATTAAGGCTGCACCAAAGATCCCAATACATGTGCACACTGAATTTATAATGATTCACCAATATGTTGCCACATATATCATGAAATTAACTGACACGAATAAACGAAGAGTAGAAGCTCGTAGGATGTTATGGCTGGAAACTATTGACAGAAACGTTGAAGAATCACTAATTACAGCATCAAACTCCATTTACAAGTATGGCTAGAACACATTATGATTGTTAAGTTTCCTCTGATACATCGGCCTACTGTGGTTAGTCCCAGCATACACTTTACTTACCAATTACAGACAGATTTCCCTTGAAGTCCTATTAGTTGCTAAGTTAGTTTTCGGGTTAAACAGATGTTAAACTGCATCTATCCCTGCCTTCAGCTTTAGCCGGGTGAATCAACACAATAACCATGAATTCTAACTTTCTAACTAATACATACATCTTACTTAATTCTATGATGCAGCTGTACGATAACCTCAGAACGACAAAGTGGACAGGCGTGTGTTTGCGGATACAGGAAGCTGCAGGCGCAAAGCTGTGATAGAACATATAGTTAAACACTACGTGCCATAAGGAGGAGTTGGTACAGTACAGTAGGAATAGAGAGATAAGGAGGAAGAGAACAGCTTGTCCATCTATCACACACCTCCACTGCTTCTTTTCTATTTAGACTCCATGTTAATATACCTGCAATAGCTGCTTAAATCAAATTGGACTGTTGCTAATGAGCATCATCTGGGTCAACCACTGGGTTACTGTCAGCTTGTGTATCCACAGAGCTGTGGGCTGTGCTGTTCCACAGGGCAGCATCAGACTGGGGCTCCAGGGATGGGCTCACAGAGACAGGATCCGAGGAGTTGGTCGTTGGGTCCAGCAGGATCTGGGCGGAGGTGGGGGGGTGGCTGTACGCAGCATCAGCGGGCAGGTTGGATGAAGGACTAGGTGGAGCATTAGATGTGGGGAGAGCGGGCGTGTCAGAGGGCGTTTGTGAAGAGGAGTTGGATGTTGCGGATGAGGACAGGTTGGAGGGCGTGAGTGCGGGCGAATCAGAGAGTGTGTGTGGGAGGGGGTCAGACGCAGAGTCTGTGGGGGAGTTGGTGAGAGTCGGCCTGGGTGTGTGTGCAGGGGTCGGTTCCTGTGGGTCTGTGCAAACCAGCTCTCCGTCGGCCACATACCACACCTCATTGTGCCTGTTCAGCAGCTTCAAGGGGCTACATACACACAAACACCCACACACAAGGACAGAGCAAGAGAGACGAACAGTTGGAAGTGAGAGACGTGTGAAGTGATGTGTGATGTGTGTGTATATGTAACTGATTTTCTCAGGTCACACAATCTTCTAAATAGGTTACTTTAATCATAGAAAATTTCAATTTGCTTTTGATCTGCACATCAAAATACACACATGTTGCTCTATTCTGTACACATGACTACTGCATGATCTATTTCCTGTTGGTCCGTCCTAGGAGAGGGATCCCTCCTCTGTTGCTCCCAGTTCCCAGTTAAAGGGTTTCTGTGGGGAGTTTTTCCTTATCCGAATCAAGGGTCTAAGGACAGAGGGTGTCCTGTAATGTACTGACTGTAAAGCCCCTTGAGGCAAATTTGTGATATTGGGCTATATAAATAAAAATTGACTTGACTTGACATAGTAATAGTCTTGCTGATTGACCAATGGCAACTGTTATTTTGGCCACTCTGTTGTGGCTATTTAAGTTTATCATGGTGCTGTTTTTGCGCTGCCTAAAAGTGAAATGCTGTTAAATGTTACAAAAACGCTCAGAAAAGCACTTGTCATCTAAATTTGGTGGCAACTCTGCAATGGGTTTAAGAGTTTTGGCCGTTTATGTCGGTAAGGCCTAAAATAATTTGGCGGCCAATTATAGGAAAACAATACAGGATATCAATAAACTAACATGGGGATTTTGCAAATATCATGTGTACAAACCTTGGAGGATAATATTAAAGAGCTAGAATGTGAAACAGCGGTAAGAGATTCCGAAGACACAAGAAGAAAGTTAGAAATGATTCAGTATTCGTGGACGTGTGTAACACCTGTCATAGCCGACTCCATAGTGGTAGCTGTGGTTGTAGGACGCGTGAACTCTCTCCAGTTCTTTAGTGAGCAGGTGAGCGTGAAGCCTGGAGGTGACTGACAGCATCCAGCCTCCGTAACTCCTCACGTAGACGTCCATCTCTGGCATCTCAGTGAAATACAGCTGTGCAGGAGACATCAGCAGTCGCACATTGACACATCATATATCGCAGTAGATAGATACGGCACAGAGTAGCCAAGGCAGCACAAATACCATTCAAACAGATGTGTAAAAGCACACATATGAGTTTAAAGTGAAACTGACTACTGAGATCCTGAATTCTTGTGGGAAAAAGACTGTCATAGGCACTTTTTAAATATATCAATACAGTGTGAGGTTTTTGGCAGGGGAGGGAGAAGTTTTCAGATCATTTACTTAAAGTAAAAGTAAAAGTACCAATTCAAAAATACTCCATTAGAAGTAAAAGTCCTGTATTCAAAATCTACAGTATTATCATCAAAATGTACTTGAAGAATCAAAGTAAAAAGTACTTGTTCTGTTCCTGTGACTGATATTACAGTATTATGACACTGATGCATCAGTATTAACAATCTGACAATGTGTAAGCAGCATTTTACTGTTGTAGCTGCTCGAGGAGGAGCAAGTTTTAAATACTTTGTATACAGTTAACTAGTTTAGCTATTCCTAACCAAGGGGTAATGGAGTAAAAAGTATAATATTTCCCTCTGAACTATAGTGGAGTAGAGGTATATAGTAGCATGATTTGAAAATACTTGAGTAAAGCACNNCCAGTATCCAGTGGCTAATAGCAGAATTGCAGCTTAAGATACGTCAGTATTGACTTCACTACAACTGTTATGGTTGCAAATCTGAAAACAGCCAAAACTGGAATCAGGTTTTTTTTACTGTGTGAAACAATCTTTAAAAACATCAGGAAAACCTGGACGATCAAGTGACTGTGATTTCCTACAATATATATGAACACTTTACTGACACCCACTGAATAACCTGAATTCTAAATGGACTGAATGAAAAGTGGATTTTAAATGTTAATTTGTGATAATTGTGTAGAGAAAGGCGGACAAGAATCTTTTGTGATGAGTTTTGTAAATTCTTCAGGTGGAAAATAAATCCTGAGCTGCCTGTAAAGATAAACTAATATTAAATCAATGTGTGACACATTTATAGAGGTTTTCTACAATAACTAAGTTGTGTTATGTTTTTATTTTTTTGTGTGTTGTTATTGATTGATTGATTGATTATTTGGACATTTTATTCACTCATTTATTAATTTATTTATTTAGGAATTCAGATTCGGTCCTCCATATTGTCAGACCACCAAATTAAATGAACATGAACAAATATACTATGAAACAAAAGCATTATCTTGAACAAAAACTCTGGATGAGAAAATAAAATCCTTGAACTATGTGAAAGTATATGATGACTTAAAAGCCATATGATCAATTAAATTTATGTCAGTCATTGAGCTGAAACATATTATTATTTAATGCACTACTACTACTAATAAATTGGTAGAAATCATTAAGTACTGAGTATATTTAGGTTATTGATTTAATATTTGTGGATATCTACAGCCCATTTCAGATGAACCAAACAGATCAAGAATGTACATTTGCACAGACTTTAGCTGATGAAATCATAAAACAGATACAGGACAGCAGCACTGACACCATCATGAAGCAGCATCTATTTCTGTTCTGCTGAGTGAGTGAAAGCTGCACTGAATACTGCACATCCATCACCGCTCTCTATTGATCCTAGAGCAAAAATCAATGGTCAAATTACACACAGATACTGGGAGGATAAAAACACTTGACCTCATAACTGGCAAGGGCAAGTTCAACAACTCTGCCTCACCCTGCACCTAAAGGCTCGTTCTCCCACATCCCTCAACCCCTGTCAGGCTCAGCTCACCTTGTCATTGGTGGGCGCGGGTGGCTTCTCTTGGTAGGCTGCCGGCAGCGGGAAGTTGAGCGTGTAGACAGCCGGCTCCCACATCTTGGTCTCCTCTGGGATCTTGACCAGGACAGGGGCGGTCATCTCCATCTGGATGCCTGCCCACGACACACACACACACACATACACAGTATAACACACACACAAAATGAACACACTCTTGAGTGCTGATTTTCTGCTTCTGTCCGGTCCTTACCTCCTTCATTGGCTCCAGTGATGTACTGGAAAAGTCTCCTGAAAGCCATGGCTGCACCCACGCCCATGAAATAGGCTTCGGCATCTGTCGACACCCAGCGAGTCGGGCTGTAGTGTCGCACCTGAACGAACACACACACACACACACACACACACACACACACGAACACACACACACACAGGGAAATGAGAAAACAGAACAATCGGTGAAGTAACAGCTTGATGGGAAGGTGTATGTGCAGTCTGACTGGGGGTCCACTCACCTCATATTCATCTGTTTTGCAAACCAGCTCATATTCCAGACATTCCTTTGACTCTGTGCAAAAGCTGGTGTTGGTACTCGGTCTGTAACAGAGTGATAATAGAATTCATTTTTATTATATGTCCACACTATATGGCCAAAAGTATATGGACAGGGTTTTTTACTTTTGTGTACCTTTGCTCTGGGGCAGTTTCTCAAGATTTGGCTCAGGCTGCTACAGCATACAATGATATTTTAGACAATAATGTTCTTCCAACTTTGACATGACAATGTCCCTGCGCACAAAGCAAGGTCCATAAAAAATTGGGGTTTTTTGGTGCGGAAGGACTTGACTGGCCTGCACAGATCCCTGACCTGAACCCCACCCACCTCCTTTGGGCTGAACTGGAGCTAGGCCTTATCACCCAACGTCAGTGTCAAGCAAGCAAGCAAGCAAACTTTATTCACATAACACGTTTCAAAACAGAAGTTGCAAAGTGCTTTACATGAAGAAGAAATGGGAAAGACGGACATAGAAGAGACAGAAAAGACATGATATTATAACAGGGAGAATTAAGTGTCTAACCCACAAAGTAAAAACTATAAAATCAAGAAAACCCGAAGAAAACTTCTCTGAGACTTTGCTGGAGGCTGTTCCAGAGTCACAGAGCCTTGACCTTAACAGCCAGAAGTCCCTACTCCCTGTGGTCGGAGGACACAACAACTCATTTAAGTAGAGAGGGGCATGACAATGTAATTCCCTCGTTTGCTGAAAGTATCATCTGGTAACTGTATCCGACCCCATGAATGCTCTTGTGGCTGAATGGGGGGGGCGGGGAATCACTGCAGCCGGTTAAAAACCTTCCCTGAAGAGTGGAGGCTGTTATAGCAGCAGATGAATGCACATTGTTCTGGAATGAGCTGTTGGACAATCACATGTGGTGGCTTTAACTCGGGTGTCAGGAGTTGTCATGGATTGAACCACCAGTCCTACCTATGACTGGCCGACGCCCTCTGCCTACATGTCAAACGAACTCAAAAAGTGTGGCACAGAGAAAAAAAAGTGTCAATCAAATTAATTTGTAATAGCTTCATTCATATATGGGTGTGACGTTTGGGTGTCCACATACTTTTGGCCATGTAGTACATGTATCTGAAGCCATCCACTTACCCAACACTGCCTTCAGCAGAGACCACAAGGGCCAACATGGCCAAGACTGAGATGAAAGCCCTGAGGAAGGACACAAGTATCTTCGTTTAAAATGCACTTACAGCGTAATAGGGAAGGGACCAATAAAAGAACAACAGCAGGCTGATGTTATGCAATTAAAAAAGGGATAAAGACATTTTAAAATTCTGGTCTAAAACGTGTTTAAAATGTCAGAGGAATCGGTGAGTGTCAGTATGCGCGTCAGTCTGCTGCATTCCGGTGTTTGCACTGCAGAGATGAAATGGGACACGTTTTCCTGCTTAGAGCGACGCAAAGAGGGAGAGAGAGGGAGAGATCTGCTGCATCATCCGGCTCTGTCTTTTCACAATCAAAGGCGTTTTGAGGTCATGGAGGACCAGCGTTCAGCAGCTCATTACATCCACTTCATCATAACCTTTACTGACTGTTTAATTTAACCAAACACCTGATTTAAAACCAAGATCGTTGCAGAAAAATTAAGGTTATTTAAGGGGATGGATTATGTCAAAATACAATAACCAGTCCAGTTTCATGCCTATCTGCTGCTGTATTTATGTTATTGCAGAACAGCAGCCTGTAGAAATATTGAGTAAAAAGATTAGATCTCCATGCACGCACAACCGATCAACAATGACGCACAAATCAACTTTACCTGCCCATGACGCTGCAGAAAAGTCGCTAAAATAGGCTTCAGCAAATATTTCTGAATAAATATCTCCGCATCTACCTGTGTGATATTTATTTAAACTATAATATACAAGAGCTGGTACTCACATTGTCCCGACCCCGCGTGTGCGTGTGTGTCCGCCTGCCAGGGGAGCGCAGGGAGGAGGAGGAGGAGGAGGAGTGTGATGGAGACTGCAGTCTGCTGCACTCTGATGGGCGCCGGTAGGTTTACTGCGGACTGCAGTGAGGACCAGCGTCCGTCGGAAGCTCGCAGGAGGGAGGGGCTGAGTTGGTATGGGGCCATGATTGTATCAGAACTATTTACAAATGTGAGTGGAGAGTTGTGTCACTGTACATAAATCCCTGTGTGCTAATCAGATTTGTAAATGTTTAAAAGAATCTCTATATGCCTACTGAGATTTGTGAATGTGTACAGGAATCTGCAAATGTGTATTCAGAATCCGTGTGCATAATCAGATTTGTAAATGTGTAAAAAAAACAAAATCTGCATTCAAATTTGGAAGTGTATTGAGATTTGTAAATGTGTAGACAAATGTGTAAATGCGTACATAGATCTGTAAATGTGTAGACATATCTGTAAATGTGCAAACAAATCGGTAAATGCGTACATAGATCTGTAAATGTGTAGACA
>NTHP01000039.1:482007-498017 GCA_003416845.1 Oplegnathus fasciatus
AAGCAGGAAAAACACAGGGGTGATTGATAACACTAAAAATGACTGCATTCCATTTAGGTGAGCCAGTTCCAGGTTCCTGGTGTTGAGCATACTGGCTCGCTGGCATGGCTTACTGGGACACTTAATGGAACTAAGGCATCATTAACTAAATTTGTTTAAGTTGTGCTTTTCCTGCTATGACAAGTCAAAATGTCTGCCGTGAAAAAGGTCTATTGGATGGAAATGTTGTCCAGACATTCATGTTCCTGTCGGGATGAATTGTAATAATTTTGGTGATCCCTTAACTTTTCATCTCTGTGAAAAATTTCATCAGTTCAAAATTTTAATTTGTCCGATACTTTGTTAGCATTGTCATTGTGAGCATGTTAGTATGCTGTTGTTAGCATTTAGCTCAAAGCAACATTGTGCATAAGTTCAGCCTCACACAGCTGCTAAAATGGCTCTTAGTCTGGTTATAATGTGGATGTTGTAAGAACTTCACAGGAAAAAACATGACTTTGCGGGTAGTCCTACCACACACTCTGCAAAGTGATTCGGCATCTTTAAATAAGGAAGCTGAAAGATTCTGCTACACGACACCGTAAGCATTAGTGTCAATGTGCCTGTATGCACGTGTACCTGTGCTTCATGAGCGTGTACACCCAGATCATGGCAGCGGTGAAGAAGACTCCAGCCATGCCAATGTAAAGGCGAGACAGAGGAATTTCTGCTGCAGACAGGTAGCCGCCTGGATTCTTCTCTGTCACTTCCACCTGCAGGGGATACATCCGGGTTAACACATGCACACACCTGAGCATGCACGCACTAACACCAACACACTCAACTTACAGTGAACGAGTAGGGGAGTTTGATTCCAGGCACCCTGTTCTGACAGTAGTGGAACTTGAGGCTGTACAGACCCTCCGCCAGCAAGCCGACCACCATGTGGAACTGTGGACGAGGGGCAGAGAAAAGATGTCACTCAACGCTAAACCACATCAAACATTGTTTCACATCATATAGTGGCTAAAAAAGGTGCACTTACGCTGAAGTTGTAGGAGTCGTTACCTTTGCCCAAAGCTAAAGTCATTTGGCTGATCTTGTCCAGCTAGAAGCAAATACAGATTAGAAACTGATTTCATGAACAGATCACACAAACACAAACATACACACAAACATCTCTTACCTGGAATTCCTTTTCCTCCACTTTCTTAGCTTCTTCTGCAGGATTTGGCTTTTCTTCTGTCTGATCTTCTTTCTTCTGATCCACGGGCTTAGTGTCTATTTTGTCCTGAATGGACTCATTGTTTGTTTTGTCTGCCTTTTTGTTGTCTTTGTCTGATGATTTATTCGCATCTGGTTGAACGTGAGAATCATCAGGAGCATCCCTGGTTTTCCTCTGACCTACAGGAAACAAATACAAGCACAGGACACGCCAAGCTACCCGTCATATTCCTGTGCTTTCACAAAATGGTGGTAGACTTGAGCCATTTTTAAATTCTCACGGATATGTCAAAGTGCAGTCTGTTCAAAATGATTCCATCATTCCTTCTGGTGCTTAAATATGACTGCATGGGGAAGTAAAACCCTGAATGATTTTGTAAGAGTTGTGAAGTGTGAGCGACACTGACCTTTAGGCGCTTCAGCCTTTGGCTTTGCTATCAAGATGCTGTCTGGTCCAGCCATAACTCTCACATTGACACTACACAAACACACCACACAGATTATACAGAAAACCGTCACATTAGGCTGTCAGGGCAAAGTAACACACACTTCTGAACACTGGTGCTGAATCATACACACCTGAGCGTGCTGATATCAATAAGAAAAAGAATGAGAGGCTCGTTGTTGGTCAGCTTTGTGAGAGTGAGCGGGCATGTCTCGGTCTCCTCTGCCTGTGAAAAAAAAAAAAATCACAACAAACAGCGAAATAATCACATTTGAACAGCCCAGCGCACATTTCACTACTAAACCTTCCCTGTAATGTCAGTAATGTGATGTATCAGGATCTTACATTAGTTGGATATCGTTCATACATAAGAAAAAAGTTTGCCTTGAAAGTATAGTGGCGCGACTAATTAAAACAAGTCGGAAAATAACTGTGTGTAATGTTCTACAGAAGTATTTATGATTGGATGTACTCACTGTGTAGGACAGGACTCCATTCACACGTGACCTGGAGAGGCTGAAACCAACCTAAGGAGAGTTATAAATGTGGTCAGTCAATGGGTCAAAAGCACATGATTTCCAGCATAAATACAATATTTCACTCTTCATGGCCCATTTACAATTTAGTGACATCATTCAGCACTCCTTATATTATAACCCTGGCTCCATTTAAAAGCTCCCAATACCAACTTCCAATGGCCAAAGTAAAATGAGCAGTCAAAACTCTACATGTGAAACCACTCATCCCTCAAGCTAGAATGCAAATTAGTTCACTAGTTGGTCATTCTTGAGTTTAGTTGGGCTGACATTTCACTGCTGCTGGAAACACTTTATCACTCCACTGAATTACCTCACGGGCAAGACTGCCCACAGTGCACTCTGAATACTCCAGACACAAACTGCTTAAATATAAAATGGAGCTTATCTCAATCCTACAACTTGTAGACAGCTCAGCTAAGTGTTGTTACGCTTTACGATGTTTACATACAATGAATGGACGTCACTCCAAGAACCTTATTATTCTAAGTATATAGCCCATTATCACCGCCATCATAAAGCAGGTTTTAGCTCCATTTAGGAAAAAAAACATTTAATTTATCTTAAGTATATATTTTTTACTTAATTAGACTGGTAAAGATTAGTCCATTTATCCATATCAAATAGTCATTCATATTCTTCACTCAACAAAAAATGCACTGTGTTCTAATGTTGCCAAATTGTTCAAATACTTAATTAACCATTCATGCCATGCTCCCCCACTTTGGGAGAAACAATCAATTTAAATGATGTGATGAGGCTGAAAATGTACTAGCTCTGTATATCTAACTGCAGACTACTTTACTGTCACATTTTAGCAGTCTGTTTGTGATCAGCATGTGCACTGCATAGAACGATGTACCGAAGATAATCAGGAGAAACTGTGGGATTACTTAAAGGTGTAGTCTGTGATTCTGGAGAAAGCTTGTTGATATTTGAACTCGACAGCCAAACAAATACACTTCTCCCGTCAGCGCTCCTTCAAACTTGTGCGAGTTAACGCACAGCATTAGTTTGTCCTGCGCAGGAGCACGAGTTGTGACATATTATACGAAAGCGTTTAGTGGAAACGTGGCTAAAGCGTCTGTATTTGACGGCCTGGGTTGGTGGCTCTACCTGAGTCGCTCTGTTTGTTTCCCGTTTACAGAGCCAGGGCTGTGTATGAACACCAGACTTTTTTTTTCAGCGCACACACAGAACTGAATTTGACAAAAACTTGTTTAGGATTAGAATCATAGACTACACCTGTAAGGGATAAAGCTGGCCTTATTGTAAGTTTTGCTTATTGTCTACAAATACTGTTAAAAGAGAAAAATTCGTTAGCCTCTCTTTTCCCGACCTTTCTGTGGCACTTATTAAGTATTTTGGGGCATTTTATACCGTTATTAGACAGTGGAGAGAAGAAGGTGGACAGGACTTACAGTGCCAGGGTGATGTGTATGTTAGAGCTGCAACGATTAGTCGATTGATAGAAAACTAATCGGCAACTATTTTGATAATCGACTAATCGTTGCAGTTATTTTTACAGCAAAAATTCCCAAAATTTGACTGTTCCAGGTCCTCAAATGTGAAAATTTGCCACATTTCTTGGTCTTGCATTATATTAAGTTGAATAATTTGGCTATTGGTCGGACGAACAAAGACATCTGATGAGGTCATCACATATTGTGATGGGCATTTTTCACTGTTTCCTGATGTTTTATAGACCGAACGATTAAAAATAATTGACAAAAATAATCATTAGATGCGGACTTAGTGTATGTGGCATTGACTCAAGGGTGCCTGTGTTCATGGTAATACAGAAACATGTCACCTTGAGCAATGGTGTGGCTTACTGATGTGTTTGTAATGGTACTTGGCTCCGGCTACGCAGGCAATAGTAGAATCAACTCATTGTTGGTTTGGGTCTTTTCATGAAATTAATGGACAGTATGGAGAATAGAGAATATCACCAGCCTTATCATTTACTTCTAATATAAATGCACATCAGCTTGCCTTTCTTCCTTTACATTTAATCAATAATAACCATTTTGAATCAACAGGATCCCACCTGTTGAGAACCTCAGTGGTAGCTACAGCTCACACAACTACACACTCACACACACACACTTCTTACAGGGTATGTGCTGTAGTTCACCAGCTGTTCTGGGAGGCGCAGGGAATGCAGGTTGACATCCAGAGTCCCGTTAGCATAGAAACCAAAGTTGTTGAGGTCGACGACAAACCGAGTTTCATTCTGCAAGAAAAAAAAAGAGCAAAAAATAAAAACTGGAAGAGCTGAACTGTTGTGGCAAACAGTTAGAAGTCCACTCGCTCCTACAGCTGTTATCCTCATGAATTACATGTTATTATCATCCTTCAAACACACAAACCAACACGACACCATGTTTGAATCACCGTCTGCCAAAGCTAATTAAAGCGTACTGACGTTAGCTAGCTAATAAAACTCCGTCTGGATGACTCCAATAATAATTAGCTTCCTAGCTAACATAACTAGTTTCAGATAGTCGCCTTACCTTTAGGGTGAGCTTGTGTATCCTTGCTTTGCACCCAGCCAGCAGTAGTAGGAGTAAACATCCAGCCACGACACAACCTCGATGTGCCACAGCCATCACCAGGCAGTAACCAACTTGCTAATGGTAACAACTGCTAATGTTAGCAAGCGCCAATCGTAACAGATGGCTAAATAGCAAGCTAGCCAGCAGCCTTAACAGGATAGGAGGTGAGCTGCAGTGATGTTAATCTTTAAATCCAGTGTATCGGCTCTTTAACTGCGTCGCTTGTGATCAAATTATACCAATTTATGTTGTGTTTTCCGATTCTTTTGTGCTTTCATCGCGCAAGGTAACAGCTAGCCTGTAGATGGCAAACTCTCGCTTCCTGGTTTTTTTCATCAAGAACGAAACAGTCGCCAAGGTGCGGACAGAGACGTCAGCCGCTGTAGGCTCACATCCGGTACGCTGCCATATATATGTATGTGATACCGTGCAGCAACATATACGAAAGCAGGAGAAATGTGAGCTATAAACGGTCTGTACAGGAAGAGTCCATGATCCTGTGTTATTTTTCTGCAAAACAATCGAGTTTTTGAATGCCACAGTCCTGACTACACCTTGTACTAGCTGCTTTAGATTCGGTCACGTGGTTCAGCTTTTTGACAGTGAGCTTCCGGCTGAAAGTGTTGACGTGAATGACCCTCCACGTCGGATGAAATCTCCAGGTTGCCATGTATGCAGAGATATGATGTTTAACATGTCCGACACGTGGAACTTAAGTTATTTTCCATTAAAGGAATGTTTTATTTTTCATGAAAGAAAGATACTGACAAAAGCTATATATTTTTTTCACTTTAAGTATTGTTGTTTGTATGCCAAACTTCACATCCGTGGTTGAAATGCTACTGTAAAATGCGATTTGGTGCACTATGGCCCAAAAAATACAACCAGCTAACCAAACAAACAATAAAACAAATCAAGAAAGCCAAGTTGTTTTATGCATTTATGATTTAAACCTGTATTAAATCACTATCCACCGCCGAATGAGGTAACACACTGGTGATTGAGCCTATGGCCCCGCTTGCATTTGCAGTGTTACGACCTGGGTGTCGGTGGCGACTTTCCTGGAAAAATCACAAGCGGCGCGCAGTTAGGCTTTTAACAAGACTTTTAACGCAACAGACTCGCTCTTCAACTCACTTGTGTGTGAAGCGGCGTGCTGTTTTTGCCGGTCTCTGCTAGTGTTGTGAGTAAACGGTTACTGTGGCTGAACAAACAAAAAAAAAAGATTGATGACTACAGACGATGAAACTTGGGAAGTGAGGCCCAAAAACACACCTGCAATTACCGCTTATCGCCATAGGTGCCTCGAAAGACAACGAAATGAAAATCTTCGAGATTATAACTTTAAAAGCAAAACATGGCACGTTACAGTAGGCTACCATTCTGACAAACTTTGTAGCATGCAGTTGTTTATTTTCACCTCCAGCAGACATGGAGCTACACATTCATTTGGCGTCTGGCCACCCAATGTATTCGAGTTGATCTACTCTCTTTTAGCTCTGTTTTGGTCTCCTCCAACTCCTGAGGAAAATATCTGGCTCTTTAGCTAAATGCTCCAATATGTTCACCAGCTAGCCGCTAACTTTGTCTACCAGGTAGTTTACAGTGGGTTTTTAGACCTTTTTCGCTGACAACAGCTGCCTGCTGCGGCTGAAAACGGCACTGATGACGACAGAGAGGAAAGCTGTGGGCCGTAAAACCAAAACAATGAGCTGAAAGAAGCTAAAACACTATGGAACTGAGGGGAACAGCAGAGTTGATATAATATTGAAATATAATATTGTTGTGTATTGTTGCCACAAATGCGAAATACAGGATAACAACTTGTGACTTTCCCACATTGAAAGTGTGAAACTAATGTTGAAAAGACCCCCACTACACGTTACATTAACGTACAGTCTACACACCTGACTCAGTTACATTAAACGCGCAACTTTTGGACTTTATCTTTGCACATTGCAAATATTCTTTATTCTCCAACTGACTTAAAATACTGTTAACATTTGCACATTCTTGACAAATATTTTACACATTCTTGCATAAATCTGTGCAGTTCTTTCATTTAAATAACAGCCATATTGAACATATTGTCTGTATCTTTATTTTATAATATTTCTTCATATTTTATTGTCTATTTTATATTTAGTCTATGCTCCTGACTCGCAGTCCATGCTTTCACCTTTTCCTTTTCTTATATTTTCTTCTAACTATGTTTATATTTTTGCGCCAACACACCAAGACAAATTCCTTGTATGTGCAAACCTATTTGGCAATAATTCTGATTCTGATTTTTCAGAGCAGACATTTGACTCGTCAAACACAAGTGTAACTAATAACATTTGCTTTATTGCATAGCTGGAACTGAGCCATCGTTAATGTTATTAGTCTCACCTGTGCTTTTCCTGCTTTCACGAAAAAAAATTGCAACAAAGTCTTTGAATCTGATGCATTAAGGAACAATAAAGAAAGTGCTCTGATGCTAACAAGGTTCAGATAAGAATAACAGCATGTGTCCTGGTGAGGTTAGTTGTGTTTAATTTCTGTTTTACTTTTGTGATAAAACAATTTAAATGTCCATCTGTGACAACCTAAAACATAGTGTAACAGTGGCACAATAGAAATGAGCCATGAGGTCTGTGAATGTGACTCTGTTACACAGCAATATTTATCCAATGTTTGCTAACATTAGCCACTATAAGCTACTGGTCATACCCGACCAAGTAAGGCTGTAGCAACAAAACCCCTGAGTTTATTAAATTGAGAAAGGGTGTGTTTTATTTCTTATGAATTCAGCTTTTCAATAGTAAGGGGGAAAAAAGTCATTTAATCTTTCAAAGTTTACATAGTCTCGCTTTAATTACATTTTTTTTATCGACTTTATGTCAAGAAACTCCACTGGAATAGGCTATTTATCTTGACACAGACTATCAGGCTTTCAAGTTAAGCAACATGAACAATTTGTTTAAAACTTTAGTGAGGTGTAAAACCATTCAACATCAACGACAGAATCAGTTACTTTGTATTTATGTTCATATTAATTGATACACCAGAGCTGGTGCCTTGGATGTTGGGTGCCACAATAACACTTCTACCCTGAGCACAAACTGTGGCACCAGCAGCAGGAGTCAAACCAGAAGAAGAAGAGGAGGAGGAGGAGGAGGAGGAAGGTTCAGATAGGGGGTTTTGTGCAGCTGTTGATGCCCCTGGTGATGAAAGACAGAAACAAACAGAATAATTTCCCATTTAAAACAAGGCTTTTGCAGAATTAAGCTGAAGATTGAAGCATAGATCAACCTGAGAGAAACTGCAAAATAAGGTTAAAACACTTTCTAACATTATCTAGAAACTCATGATCTACTTCACCAGCATATGTTCTCTTTAAGTTCTCCGCAGCGTTGTTGTGGTTAATCCTCTTCAGGATTTCAACAGTCACGTTCACAGCCGATTCTTCGCCGTAGTTGTCTATCATCTTACTGACAGTGTCCTGCCGGTCTGCATTCTCCACATAGCCCTTACGAATGGGCTGACATCCGTCCAGCACTGGCTGAGTGAGGTTCCACCGAAACCTCTTGAACTCATCAGCACCCAGCTCATCCAGAGTGTCTAAGATCAGAAGTGGAATCTGCATTTCTGATCACTGAAAAGAGGGAAAATAAGATTTCAGTTTAACACATTAGCCTGCAATTTGTTGACTGTTGAGCCACTTTTTATGTTTAGTTGAAGGCGCAGCTTGAAAGTTACGAGTCTTCTTCCACATTCTTGTAGAGGAAGTAGAAGGTAAATCTTTTGTGGCTGGCCTTGAAAAAACTAAAACGTCTTCTGTTTTTGATTGTTAGATGCTTGCGATGAATTTTCACAAAAATATTTCAAGGATTCATTTAATGGCCAGAGTGCTTTGAAGGGAGGGAGACACCGTATTTTCAAGGTTTTAGTTGTACCTGAATTTTTTTTTTTTTTTTAACAACAGAGCTCTCTTTTTGAGGGTGTAATCTATCAATATATACAGTATGTATACAAATTACATATTCATAATCATTTACATGTTCATATTAATATAACTTTTCATTGTACTAGCAGTCTGTAAAAGGTCTACAAGGTAGCATTCTGCTGACCAGGGGCCTTTGTTGCATGTTACTGCTTTCCCTTCCCCTATGTTTCCTGTCTGTATCTCTACTTCCAACTACAAGGGCAAAAATCCCCCAAATAACCCAAAAATAAATACATTTTTGTTACATGCAACTTATGCATATCACTGTAAAACAGTTCTTTTTCAGCTCTGTATTTTAGATAATAAGTATCAAAGATTTGACAGATCAGCAGGGAAATCAGTCTTTTTAAAATATTCATCTCCAATTTTACAAGTACACCAAAGAAAACTAACTTGAATGTCATTGTGTTCAGAAAGGAAACGTGCACAAAATACAACAAGCCATGCTGATGATGAATATTAGAAAACAACCGTGAAAATTAGTACAGAAAAAACAGGTAAATAACATAATACAGTCATGTTTTATGGTGTTTAAGCATCCTTGTGATAGCTTTGACTAGACCAAGTAGCGGACGATAAGGGAGAACAGTTTTCTTAAATATCTTAGTAAATGTCTTACCGCAGTGGCTCCAGTAACAAGAAGGTTGTTCTGACAGAAGTTAATACTGAAAATGCAGCAGCGTTGTGTGGTGATAGCCTACATTTAGTTTCTAACTTAGAATAGAAAGTAGCCAACTGCAAACCACAAGCTCACAAGTTCAAGACCATGTTACAGAGAACGAGACTGACTGAAGGACTGAGTTCAATAAAAACTCAAGAAAAACTCACGTGTGAAAGCAAGACAAAGCATGTATGCTAACCACGACGAGACATTTCCCACAAGAAAATGACATTTTCTCTCTCTCATGCTGACCAGTTGTCTGTCCCTCTGTCAAGTCCATATCAGAGTTTTACAAAGTTATATACACTTTATACAACAGATGCAAATAGCTTAGAACAGAGTATTTTGAGAGCTCTGAGAGCTAAGGGTTCTGTAAAGTGCAGTTGTGAGATATTCAATATTTAAAATTTGACAAATTAGCAGGCAAAACTGTTCCAAAGATTGCTTTCTCTTTTTAAATATGCATCTCTACAAGGTTCTATAAAGAAACCCACAGGAGAAATAAATACTTTAAATGATAACAAGTACGCAGATGACTCTATTTAAAAAAAGAATAGAAATAAAAAAATAGTCAAATAGAAACTAATAACTTCAAGAGCCATCGACAGCCATCAAAGGTCCATTTAGCATCCAAAGTGTCAGATGTAGAAGGTCACAATAACTGAACTGATAAAATAATTGATGGGCATCTGAAGCAATTAGTTAGACAATCATGCTATCAATATGTCAGAAAAATGTGAATGAAATGTCACACATTCACTCACTCTCCTGCTTATTTAAGTGGATTTATTTGATATCAACAGTTTTGAAAGAATCCTGTGATGTCTCACGTAAGATTAATTTTCAGATACTTTCTCGCAGTTGTTCCACGCTGAGGCTTTTTTCTGTCTTAATCCTCCTCAGTGAGAAGAGAACTGGAGGTTTGATACAGAAGCACAGAAGCCTTAATGGTCCACAAGTGATATTACATCAACGTGTTACCCCAGCTCCACCTGCTGACACCAGGTGGAGATGTCAAGCACCTGCTGACACTTGTGCAAATATGAGGGAGCTCAAGATCAACACTTTCCAATGTGTCAATCAACTGCCTTTCTGGACAAACAGGTGTGAATGACAGATAATTGGTAGGCATTTTTTACGGATGACATTTTGACTCGTCAGAGTAGCACAGGTGTAAATGATCAAATTAATGGTGGCTGAATTCCATTTAGCTGCTTCAGTTTCAGGGTCCTGGTGTTGTTCATGCTGCCTCACTGTCACACTGGCTTACTGGGACACTTGAATAGAACAAAGCCTAGAACAGAGTGCTTTTCCCACAATGACAAGTCAAAAATTTGATGGTATTTATGGTCTGCATTTTTTTTTTCAGCAATGTCAATTTAATGTATTCTCTGTAATTATTTCTCTACTGTATATAAATGTTTTCATTACACTACTGGCAGAGTCACCTTCCCCGCACAGGACTGAACTCTTACAGAACTCTTTACACATTTTATATTCTGAGCCCTCCTGGTAAAGCAAATGGTACAAAGAGTGCCCAGATATTTAACAACTATCTACAGTAGTGTTAAAAAAGCACAGGTTACACTGCTTGTTTTGTTGTTTATTTAGAATAAAAGTATTTTCTAGCACATTTTAAAATAACAATTGTATTGAGAGTACTGAAAACAGCATTGAAAGGAAAATGTATACCGACCGGCCACTTCATTTTGTACACCTGTACAATCTAATGTGATCCAGTACAACAGCTCTGCCACAAATTCAACTTTTACAAAGCTTGTTCACCCCATTTACATGCATGAGAAGGGCAGAATATTAAAACCATCTTTCAATATAATGCATTCCAGTACTACACCACCACCCACTACGACCTCAATAATAAACATAAAGTAGGATTATTACCTTTCTGACAGTGTTAACAAGAAAACTGAAAAATTATAAGCTTCTTTAATTCGAATTCATGGCAGAGCTGTTGTATGGGATCACATTAGATTGCACAGGTGTACTTAATAAAGTGACCAGTAGAGTGTTTATTCTGCCAGACCTGGTATCATATCATTATGGTCATGGTCATCATTAATTAGCTCTGTGCGACTTAAAAACAGCCTCAGATGTGAATGAGGGCCCAGACAACAAGAAACTTTCAAAGATATAAAAGATCATGAAGTTACCATAAATGCACACAATTATTATATACAAAAATTAGTTTACAGTTTACTGTAAGTACCTGTATTTATAAGCATTTATAAACACTAATGCAGTGCCCGTTCAAAATGTGCCCGCTCGGAACGGGCTGATTGTTGGCCTTTGGTATTGCTGCTTGCAGCTTTCTCAAGAACTGTTCATCCAAACAACTTCACACTTGACACTGCACTTCCTTGGCTCCTCAGCAATACACCTGCCAAGTGTGAAGTCTATTGGATGAACAGTTTTCGAGATAATCGAAGGACAGACAGACAGACAGACAGACGGACAGAGACCCCCTCCATTTATAGTTAGATTATGTAAACATTGAATAAATGGTTTATGAAACACTATAATGTGGTTGTAAGCAGATATAAATGTTTATTGCAGTATTTGTCAACACCTCTAACTCCTCCTGTGGACGCCCATAAGTGGATGCTGGTGTATAAACAGATAATGAATGACAATGTAGTAAAACACAGGTGTAATAATATAAAATATGTCATCATAGAAGTTATAACAAATACTGTACATTACTAAACACTTTCCAATTTTACCGGGGACATGTAATTGTACACGGTGAACTGCAGAAAAAGTCAATCACACCCATAATTAAAAAATAGAATGTGAATTCCATTATAGCTATCCCAGTCTGGTCGTGTTTCATGAGTTTATTTATTGATGGTTATATTCCATGTTCCAGAGGTGCCACCGGCGACTGTCGGGGCGAAGATCACACTTCCTTGCTGAGCCGACATTGTAGCAGCAGGAGGTGCCACAGCAGAGGAGGAGGTGGAGGGAGTAGCTTTTTTCCCCCCTGCAGATGCAAAGTTACAGATAGTCAGAGAATCAGTATAGACACATGTAAAACAACAACAACTGGAAAATAAATAATTTTGGTTACTGTGACTTATAACATCCACTGCACCTGCGTATTTGGTCTTTAACTCCTCTGCAGCGCTGTTGAAGTTCATCTTCCTCAGAATCTCAACAGTGATGTTCACAGCCGATTCTTCCCCGTAGCTGTCTATCATCCTACTCACAATGTCCGTCCGGGATGCCTTCTCCAGACGGGACTTAGGAATTGGTCTGCAGCCTTCCAAGACCTCCAGCGAGAGGTACCACTTCAGCATTTGTAACTCTTCATTGAGCAGATCTTCCAGAGTCTCGAGGAGCAGATGTGGAACCTGCATGTCTGCTCACTGAACAGGTAGAAGAGGGGGAATCAGTTTCCAGATCAGCCTTCAGTGTTAAAGGAATAACTCGACAATACTCGTATTTGTTTGGTTGGTAAAAGTTAGATTAAAAGATCAATACCACTCTCACATCTGTCCTATTTGCGACAGGGGGGGTATGTGCTGGACTAGGGCTGCAACTAATAATAAAAATAATTTAATAATGCTGATGCAGATAAGTCAAAAGCATGAATAAGAACAACTTTTGGGTTGCCAGGATGTGGAAAGTATTTTTAGCTAGCTCTTTAATTCACCAGGAAGAGTCTCAGTCTCTAATGAGCCATCCAGCCTGCTGTTATAAAAGTTAGTAAGCCACTCATAAAGGGTCATGAGTCTAGTAGGCCTTCTTCCCAATGTTGTCATGTTGTCAGTAGGCTAATTCACATTAGTAAATCATTCATGAGTTTATTACTTTCAAGTGAGCCATCACCTTAGCAGTGTTAGTAAAGTCATTAATAAGGCGCAAATGTTTCTCTTCTTGTAAACAACAATCATTATGATGTTGTAAATGTTAATAAATTATTGTTAAATTAATTTTGGTCCAGGTGTTCTGTGGCCCTTTTCCAGAGAGTAAGTGGTCTAATTGGAGCCATCGGAGGGGTTTCCTGACGAACTAACGGGGCACTTCAGCGATTTGCACTTTCATAAAGTTGGGAGACTCAAAAGATTAAAAAAAACAAAAACTGTCAATATCAAAGCAGCAGGGGCTGAGATATCCTAACTTTTAGTCCCCGGTATGGGTCAAGCTCCAAAAACACTGGACCCTACATTTCCCATAACGCAACTCAATAGCATCTTTAATTAAACAATGACATCATCAGGGTTATTTTTTTCAAACTTTAGACCACAGAAGGCATCATACAGCTGTTCTCACAGGCTGCAGTACTCCCCGTGATGATGATGAGTACAGGAACCCTTTAAAGAGCTAGTTTATGCTGAGGGAGGATTTTCCACAACCTGGCAACTCACAACTTGTTAGCGTTATTACACTCATACAGTAACCTAGTATCTATAAAGCATTAGTAAACGATTTATCAACATTAACAAGGCGTTAATTACAGTTAAAAAACCCTTTTAAAAGGGGTGCCTAATCAGAAAGTGTTAACCCGAAGCCCTTTTAAACATTAATGGCTTCATCTGTTTCCTGGCCTGTGGTCCAAACTTCCACTACAACGTTACAAAAACCTAAAAACAAACTTTTGGCGGTGCAATTAAGAAATGAAAGAGATAAATGATTAAAATAAATAAATCTGAAAAACACCACCATTAATATCACAGCAGAAAGAACGACAGACCGACGGTAAACAACACAGCCAGTGGTACAACACAGTGTCAACAGGGCCGACAGCTTTTACAAACCTCTGCTGAAACTTTAAGCTTTTAATTTGAAGTGGAAGCAGCGCAGCAGCAGGCGGCACCGCACCAGAGACACAGCGCCAAAACTGCCTTTTAATGAGAATATAATCCAAAAGGACTTACCGTGTCACCAACAGCCTAAGTATGTGAGGTTAATGTATAGAAAATGGCGCAAGTTGGGCTTTCGGTTTCAACCATAAAATGGTCTTACCGGTAACAGGAAGTATGCCAACACCCAGAGCGCAGCAGCAGAAGAGTGTTGAATTTCAAGTGGTGAAAGAGACTGAAATAACACAACATTTTCACTCCAAATATATAAATAAATACATGTTTTAACTGCCTTCTCAGACGACTTTGTTATCAAGTTATCAAATCTGTTGAAGGCGTGTCGACTAGCAGTTGTAGAGGCTTTTGTTATTCTTCATTTCACTTGAAAAGTCAAATAAAATCAGAAAAATATATTTAACTTTAACGCAAGGAAAAGACAACATTATAGCAGGATTTTGATAAATCCTTAGAATAAACAAAAGACGAGAAAATATCTAGTCTCATATCTCATCATCTCATCAGTATTTTTTCACGAACTTTTTTTTATTGAATTTCCAAACAAATAATACCATACACTCCTAAACTAAGACTATAAAATAACAGTCGAGCTTCAATTCAAGTTTTAAATATGTAAAAAGACAGAAAGAAGGAAAATCGCAGGAAGTCACAAAAACAAAATACACACAAAAAGAAGAATAGAACAATTTGTTTTTCTAAATAAAACAATAGAGAAGAGAAAGACACATGCCTCACTCGTGCTTCTGTTCTAACACAATAGAGATGAATGGAACTTTGTTTACGGGGCTCACTGACACGGAAACATGACATAAAAATTCAGATATCTCAAAATAAAAGCAGCAAATGAAACCTAAACTATCTACTAGATACAGTCAAACAAACAAAACATTTTCTTGCAAAAAAAAAAAAAAAANACATATAATACAATACGTAAAGTCGTTAATAAGGCGCAAAGGTTTCTCTTCTTGTAAATAGGTCAAAAACAAACTGTTGTTACAATCATTATGTAGCTGTAAATGTTAATAAATTATTGTTAAATTAATTTTGGTCCAGGTGTTCTGCAGCCCTTTCCCAGAGAGTAAGTGGTCTAATTGGAGCCATCGGAGGGGTTTCCTGTCTCATGAAATGAGATGAAAACGGTACACAAATAAAACCCATAAAAACATATAATACANCTCATTGTCATCCTCAGTGGATGGAGTTTGCTCAGTTGTCATTACTAAGTATGGACCTTCATTCTTGTTTCCAAGGTCAAAAATAAACTCAGGAAATATGTTGTTTTTTTTGTTTTTTTTTGTGAACTAACCCTCTAATAGAGATGGTGGCCACTTTATGACAGAAACAATAATCATGAACTTTATTTACATAACACATTTCAAAACAAAGTTACAAAGTGCCTTACTGTAGGCTACAGTACATGCTACTAAATTTAGTAGTACAATGAAATGAGATGAAAACGGTAAACAAATAAAACCCATAAAAACATACTGGAACTGGGCTAACATTAATACACTTATTAATACGTAAAGTCATTAATAAGGCGCAAAGTTTCTTTTCTTGTAAACAGGTCAAAAACAAACTGTTGTTACAATCATTATGTAGTTGTAAATGTTAATAAATTATTGTTAAATTAATTTTGGTCCAGGTGTTCTGCAGCCCTTTCCCAGAGAGTAAGTGGTCTAATTGGAGCCATCGGAGGGGTTTCCTGATGAACTCACTCTCTCATGAAATGAGATGAAAACGGTACACAAATAAAACCCATAAAAACATATAATACA
>NTHP01000039.1:498898-532231 GCA_003416845.1 Oplegnathus fasciatus
ACATATAATACAATACGTAAAGTCGTTAATAAGGCGCAAAGGTTTCTCTTCTTGTAAATAGGTCAAAAACAAACTGTTGTTACAATCATTATGTAGCTGTAAATGTAGCTGTAATGTTACTGATTCTGCAAGTGATTTTGAATTTTGACATCTCATGCAGTGGCAGAGGAAGTATTCAGTTCAGTTATCCAATAACACAATGTAAAAACACTCCATTATATTTAAAATGTTACTTAAGTATGAAAATATTATAGCAAAATGTACTTAAAGCATCAACAGTAAAAGTATTCAGTACAGAAAAATGGCCCCTGTGAGTGTTATATTATTATATACATCATATGTTTAGATTATTATCGCTGATGCATGAATGTGTACAGTATATTGCATTGTACTGTTGTAGTGGGTGGAGTAGAAGTATAAAGTAGCATGAAACAGGAATACTTAAGTAAAAGTACCTCAAATGTGTGATTAAGTACAGTACTTGAGTAATTGTACTACATCAAACAAATGCCTTTTGTAGATTTTTTTTTTTTTTTTCTGGAGTGCAAAACAGAAACTCATCTTATATTTCGTCAGTTGGGTCAGTGGAGGATCAGCCACAGTGCAGGACCCCTGAAGCAGCTGTCCAGTGCCTTGCTCAAGGGCACTTAGGAGAGATTCCCGCTGCTTTAGTGGTACATGCAAGTGAAAGAATAAAATAATTTCATACCATGACTCATATGATATCTTAGAAAATTCAACTGAAACAACACTAAATACATGACAAGAAATTACTTTAGCAGACTGATCCTCCTCTGGTCTTCTGCTTAGTGTAGAAATAGTGGTGATGATGAACTGTTAGGGCTGTTGTAGATGATCCAGTATTTACAACACTGCCAACATTACCACTGATGATCATACTACCATTAGTGGCAGCTAGGATGCTTGGAGCGATATCCCCATTTGCACCATCAGTAAAGCTTTTCTGAGCAGTTGGAAGACCCATAGTAGATGAGGAGGTTACCAGTGGACCAGAGACTTGTTCCCCAGCTGCTGCTCCCTCTGGGAATTACAGATCAAAACACAGAGATTCAGTGAGAGACACAATTTAACAAATCTTAAACAGCTAATACAAACTCGTTGATCTGAGCACCTGTGTACGTTTTCTTTAACTTCGCTGCAGCGCTGTTGTGTTTCATCCTCGTCAGGATCTCAACAGTTATGTTCACAGCCACTTCCTCACTGTAGCTCTCCATCATCTTACTCACGGTGACGTGCCGGCGTGAGCTCTCCAGATAGCACTTGCTAATTTCTGTACGGCTGTTCAAGACATTCAGAGCGAGATACCACTTAAACTTGACGAAATCTTGCTCATCCAGCTCCTCCAGAGTCTCCAAGAGCAGTTGTGGAACCAGCATCTCTAATCACTGAACAGGCAGAAGAGGATAAAATAGTTAGGATTGAACATTTTATGGGATGAGATTAATAAAGTTCTGGTGGTTACTGGGCTTCAACCTCGCTGTCTTGGAAAGCCAAGATGTCACATATTTCATAAGTTAAGAAAAACAGTTCAGTTTTGTGACAATGTGTTTTTCAGATAATCCAGTGGGTTTTTGAATAGTTTATTTAGCTTTAGAAGAAGGAGGACCACACATGTCATGTAAATAGTTAAATAGTAAAGAATTCTATTCATTGGACAATAAAAATTAAATTAATGAAAGATTTTACAAATGTATGAATGAATGCATCAATATATTGATTAAATTATTTGGTATTTTATTAGTAATATTTAAATGATCAATAAAAAGAAGGATTATTAAAAGAATCGATAAATAGGTCAAATTAAAAAGTAGTTTACAAAGAACAACATAAATGAATAAATACCTCAGTTACAAATAGATTCATTATTAACTACACAATAATGGAATTTCAAAATCAATTTGAAAATGCAGTTTTAAAAGCACAATTGATAGTTGAATACCCAACTTGAATTAGCAATACAGGTTTTAATCATGTAATTAAATTTTCGTGCTGCTTTTCCTTTTCTAATTGGGCCTATTATTAACACATTTATTTGCAAATTCTTTTAATAATTGTTAACATCAATTAATATGCTTTATAACTGTTTATGTGACATACATGAGCCTCATTATTGAAGGAACACTTTCATTTTTCTAAGAAAAAGGAAAAAAAATCAAAATCACCAAATTTGGTCATTTTGGAGACACGTGGTTTTCAAAGATTTTACTTTTGTCAAGAATCGCTTCCAAAAAGGTTCTTTCAATAAGCAGATAACTCAAATATACAGATAAGGATGTAGATGTAGGCTTGTAGATTGGCTTAAAATCCTACAGGAGAACAGCTCTCTCAAGTCATTCAACCATTCAAAACATCAGGCAGGGACACCACTGTATCTGCTCGACAATTTCCATTAAAAACACTGAGGAACAAATGACAGACATATAAAACACAGAGCACCTACCTGAAGTCAGTGTGCTGTGAGCTCGAATATCCAAAATGTCCCACCAAAGCACCAACAATCAGACAGCAGACTGAAACTGAAGCACACTTAAAGCCTTGTCGATACTTCATACTTCCTTTTGGTCTGACGGGAAGATTACTAACAGCACGGCACTGACGGTCAACATGGGCGTAAACTGATTACACGCATAGACCGTATATGATTACACATCAAGTTCAAAGTTGAATTTTAATAGGAAGAGCAAAGTCCACAAACTCCGCAATATGTTTTTCCATGATGTTTTGTACATGGAGAACAAAACGCTGTACTGGTTCAACCAGACTGACAACTGAAAGGGCGGAAAGAGACAAAAATACCTCTGAGCAACAGTTATATAAGAATATAAGAAATTATCAGTCGTTGGTACAAGAAATTGGACGCTTAGCATCAAAATCTGTGCAGATTTAAATAGGAACAGGTTCCTGTTTCAGTGTTAAGTGCACAATAATAGTGATAACAAGCTGGAATGAACAGGCGTGTTGCTTTAGCAAAGCTATTCTTAAAACTTCAAAATAGAAATAGAAGTTTGGTCTAGGGTTAGCACTGTTGGAATATCAGCTGAACATACTTTGGACTGACAAATAACAGTTTAAACCGACTCAATCTAACCACCGAGTAGACTGCAGAGGGCCCCAAGAATAACCCAAAACATTTAGAGCTCAATTGCACTGTTGTGGTTCAATAATGATCGAGGGTCTTACACTTTTCTGGACTGGAAAACAAATTCAAAATAGAGTATTTGGGAGAAAAACAGTATTCTCCCCTGTCATGCAACACTGTGGGGACATCGACTAAATGGAAGTTTTGATAATTTAATTCTTTTTCTTTTGGGGCCAAAACTATTTTAAATGTAAATAATACATTTGGTGTCTGAATTATACTGTTTTTATCTGTGTTAAAATAGCCATTATTGAAGGAAAGAAGAAAACATCAATATAGTGTTTACAGCGTGTGTGTGTGTGTGTGTGTGTGTGTGTACATATATATATATATATACATATAAACACATACACACACACATATTTTGGCCACTTAGAGGCAGCACAACAAGCTGTAAAAACAACACTGACATCATCTTATAAAGTTGATATAACTTATTTACACATCCAGCAGCTCTCCTTTTAGCTTTTTTTAAATCTCCTAAATATCGAAGTATCTGGCTCTTTAGCTGTTAAATGCTCCACTATGTTCATCAGCTATAGCCGCTAGTCTGTCTGCTCTTTGTTGCTGTGCAGTTAACCTTATCTGAGCTTTTCACTGACAACATCTGCCTCCTGCAGCTAATTAAGCTAAGTAAAGCGATGAAACAAACAGTAAATTTGCAGGTTGGAAAATACATAGATTTATTTTAGCAGCATGGTGGAAGTGAGAAATGTTGAAACCTGTCATTATATTGATCTTGCTGGGTTTTCTGTGATAACACATCATCTTTGAGTCTACTGTTTTGTTTTCTCAAAAGCTCTACAGCACACACACACAATACACACTCATTCTTGCCCTCTGTGCTGCAGCACTACACTGCATTATTCTTGACCCTCCCTTCCTTCCTCTCTTGATATACCAACAGAGAACGCCCATGGTGGGTTTCAGAGGCCAAAGCAAAGGAATCGCCTGATCATCAGCTTCAGACACACACAAGCAGAACACACACATAAAAACCCCCTGCATACATACACACCCACGCTCCCATAAAAACCTGAAGTGCCCAGTATTTTCTCAGAAGTCTCCGGCTGTGTCCCTGCCAGCATCACGCAGTCAGTCACTGCTGTTTGAGAGAGACGTCATATCAGCAGCCAATATTTTGAGCCAGGGAAACTGATGAAGGATGTGTACATCTGGATGGCCAATCACGCTTCTGGTGTTTTGCCTGTTTGGCTCAGGTGAGTGAAATGACAGCTAGATGAATGCTATGGTAGCCAGGTACAATTAGACGAAAGCAAACCTGCTCGATGTGGAAACAGTCAGATAGTGCAGATGATAACAGACTGGGAATTTAAAATACTGTAGTACATTTCTTTTGGCTTCTGCTGTGAGGGATGTACCTGCGAGCCCTCATCACAGGCTGGGAATGTCACTGATGTGTGAAGAAATTTGTGGGTTTTTTTCTTCTTTTCACCATCTGAAATAATCTCGTGATCTCTCAGATTTATGAAATCAAAGTCTGAATGACTGTGCAAGGTAACTAGTATGATTTTGAGGTATTTGTACTTCAGTATTTCCATTTTATGCCACTTCATACTTTGAATCCATTACTTTTCAGAGGGAAATATTGTACTTTTTACTCACTTTATCTGACAGCTGTAGTTACTAGTTACTTTGCGGATTCAAAGAAATTCAAACAAAATATATCATATTGCAAAATGTAGATGACATTTCTCAGCACTACATAAAGTAGATAAAAAGTTGCTCCAGCTCAACCAGCAAACCTTTGAAAGGGTCCATTCTACATAATAGGTAATTTAATTTTGATACTTTAAGTATATTTTGCTACTAATACTTCCATACTTTTACTTAAGTAACATTTTCAATGCAGGTTTTGTTGTTATACTGTTACTTTTACCAAAGTAAAGGTTCTGAGTGCTCCTTCCATCACTGAATCTGGTAAAAATAGATGTCCTTGAATCATGACAGTTTAATTTAGATTTTTTTTAAATATTCAGCTCTATGGATGAAACTGTCCGTATAGACATAACCTCATTTTGCCATGTGGGAAACATAACTATACATTTTGACAGCCGGTATGCCAACATACACACACACGTGAGCTACTGTGAGTGAGATCATCTGATAGGCAGGAGAACAACCTCAGGATTCAGTGGAACAATGGTCATAGAAAAGAGGAGCGAGTTCTTTGACTTGGGCAGGGTGTCCTTCCTTCCTCAAAGGAACACACTGGGTGTATTCAGTGCGCTACAAAACAATGGTTCACAATAGATCAGCTGAAAAGAGTATTATTTCACGAGATGGCAAAATTCAATTGACCCGTGCCTGTATTATGTAAAGACAGGGGAAAATGACTCAAGTTCATACAGCTTACACCAATATAAACATATGAAGAGATACGCAATTTCTTTTCTGTAATTGGATTTAGTAACGCTCCAATGGGGGCTTAAATCTTGTATTTTATGTTCTATTCTGTATTCAGTTTAGAAGATTACAGAGAATTTAATGTTTTATCATGAAATGTTATGTATTCTTTGAGAAAAATAATGATAATAAATCAATAATAAAAGTAATTTACCTGAAGTGAGCATCTATTCTGAGCCTTACTGTAGTAAAACTCCTTTAATCCACAGTGATTGGAGTGAGCCTTTAAGATATATTTATTTATAGGTTTACATATTCAAGTGACTTATTGTGTCTTTCTTCCTCTCCCACCCACTGACCACTCCTGTGACCTCAGCTGCCTCATCCCCCGTTTCCATTTACACACCTGCTCCACCTCTTCCATCACAAATTTCACCTCCCTCTTCCTTTCCAGCAATTCTCCCTTCTCTACCCTCTCCTTCTGACAGTATCCCGCCCCCCATCGCTCCCCTTGTCAGCAACTCTGGAGATTCGACAGAAAAAGTCAGCTGCCCTCTGACAATGTCACCCTCCACTCTGGTGGTCAGGTATGTCAGGAATAGCTGGTGATTAAAGGGTCCGCTCAACCAAATTCCAAATAACATTTTCTCATGTGTCTTTCTTCTTTTCAAAAGAACAGTGAAAGGGGTGGAGAAAACACGAGATGCAGTGTATGCACCAAAGTAATTAGATGTATTATAAAAGTGCTCTAGTGCATTATGTAGCATTGGGTTAAGGGTGCCTTGAAGTTGCAGACATGTTACCCTGAGACTCCCTACATTGACGAGCTTCACATTTTTACCAATCATTTTCTACTCTGACAATTATCTATGCTTGATTAGCAGCTGATGGCTGTTTAAACTAGTGATGAAGAAAAAGGAGGGAAGCCGTGCAATGCAGAAAAATAAGAGGAATTTTACTTTCCCAAATATGTGCACAAATGCAGGCACTGAAAGTC
This sequence comes from Oplegnathus fasciatus, assembly GCA_003416845.1. NCBI lineage: Eukaryota > Metazoa > Chordata > Actinopteri > Centrarchiformes > Oplegnathidae > Oplegnathus > Oplegnathus fasciatus. Next base: position 505,423 of record NTHP01000039.1, read on the forward strand.
AAGCAAACACAAAAGAGATTTGGACTAACTGCTACTTTGAACGGATCCTCTTCTTTTGTCTTTGTGTTACCACTGGCCTGTTTGGGAAGTGTACTTGTTTCATGTTTCTGTGTAAATCAGTGACAACTAATTGTGTGTAAACTCTCTTGTCACAGGTTTGGAGATCCAGTCACAGTTAACTGCTCTGTACAAAGCATGAATTTTTCTGGTCTCGGTTGGGAAGTCTCACTGGTAAGAGAATCAGTGCTCTTTAATATATGACTTGAAAACCCTATTAGCTTAAAGAGCGACTTAACACCCCCTGATCTTGTCCACCTATCAATCTCACACTCTACCGTATCCCCAAGACACTTTAACTCCTTCACTTGGGGCAGCAACTCACTCCCAACTTAACAGGAACAATCCAAGTCCCAGTGCACAGTGGACGGTCACAGCCTAATGAAGCCAGCAGAAAAAATCTGCAAAAAGGTAGAGGTGCTATCCTGAGGTCACCATAATGGACACTCTCCAACCCTCAGCTGCACCTTTAGCTTCTGTGACAAGGCACAACCGTAGTGAAGCCCAACCCCACAGAGAACATGCTAGACTTGGACTTGCCCAGAACAGAGACGGAACGGAGCCTCCTCTCCAGCGCACTGGTATAGGTTGCCACTGGAGAGTGAGCAGTGTGATAGTCCAGTAATTTGTCCCTTTTTATAGGAGGATTCCTGCTGCTTCAGGAGTCCCCTGCACTAGCCAATCCCAAAATTATTCCTTCTTGAACTGGAAGGCCACCTTCACCCTGGTGCCCACCAGCGGGTTCTTACATTGCCACCACGAGGATCTGATAATCTTCAGGCCACAGGTTGATGCAGCCACCTCCAAAATTGAGGTGCACTCGAGTTCAAATATGATCCACTTAGATTCCATGTTCTCAGGCTACTCCAGGACACAGAAAGAAAACCTCTTGAGGCAGGAGTTGTGGACAGGGGCCGCAGCCAGACACCCCTAGTTCACCCTCACTATGCGGTTGGGTTTACGGGGTCTTTGCGGCGGCTTCCACCTCCACTTGATCCAACTCACCACCACATGGTGATCAGTTGACTGCTCCTTTCCTCTCCTCACATATCTTTAGCCTAAGGCCCTCTTGTACCAGGTACAGGTATTAGGTATTACCTTGTCTGTTGTTGACAATTAATGACTTGTACAGAAGTCCAAAAAAAGAGCACCATTCAAGTTCAGATCAGGCTGGCTGTTTCTCCCAGTCACACCCTTCAGGTTTTTCCACTGTTAGTCATATGAGCATTCAAATGCCTTAATGCCTTAGTAAAACTGTAGAGTCCGAAGGTGGTGCACTCTCCAGGACCACACCCAGAGACTCCAAGTAGGCTGGATACTCTGAACACCTACTCGGCACATAGGCACAGACATGACCAGAGACAATGCCAACAAAAACTGAGCCATATAACCTTTGCAAAGATAGGATTTATTGTAGGGCTACTGTAATGGATTACATTGTACATGTGTACCTAATAAACTAATACCACCCAGACAGTGATATTCTGCTGCAGTTATCATTTAAACTGAATCTTAACAGCTTTGTGATATGTGACGTTTGGCAACTCTAGGCGACTCCTTCTGCCACTATGGATCGTTTTCTGGTCTGGAGTGTGGACAATATGACTGAGTGGAGCATCAAGCCTGTGTGCTATGCACTATCTGATCAGGGAGGGCATTGCCACGTTAATCTCCCTCTAATAGTCTACAGTGAGTTAATAATTTTGTTTTTCTGACACGTTAAAAAAGGAATCAAGTCTTTTCTGTGTGGTTTATATGTTGATCTGTCTCCACAGAGCCTCCAGATATTGTGTCCATCAGCTTTGCTAATCACTCTGGGCTGATTGAGGGTCACCAATACACTCTACAGTGTACAGTACAGGATGTTGCTCCTGTTGAAAACCTCATTGTGACCTTCTACAGAGGACAGACAGTACTGGGTCAACTACAGTCCAATAATAACAACAACACAGAGAAGCCAGTGACTGAGATCTTCACTTTAAACATCACCACCAGTAAAGAAGATGATAGAGTCCAGTACTGGTGTGAAGCCAAGCTAGAACTGGGACCTGAAGGACCACAGCATCCTCCAGTGGTTATGTCAGAAAAACTCACTGCCTGTGAGTGAAACTGCTAACATTTGTTATTGCATGTTTAAAGTGTGATTTTTACCTATAAGAATTTTCATTTTCAACCTCCCCCTTTTCCCCCTCTCTACCTCTCTTGGGTCTCTTTACATCTTTAAGATCTCTCTTTCCTCTTTTCAATGTCCCACTTCATCTCACCCATTTCCGTTATTAAAACATAACAACCTTACTTTTCTATCAACTCTCTTTTCCTCCTCTCCCTCACTCTGACTTCTCTTTTCTCTCAGTTGGTCCACAGCTCACTTGTCCTACAAAACTGCAGGTGAGAGAGGGAGAGCGCCTCAGCTGTGAGGTGAGAGGAAACCCTCAACCATTTGTCACCTGGTACAGAGATGGGCTGCAGGTTTCCCTGCCCACTAACTCAAGCAGAAAGCACGCTGGGAAATACACAGTCTTTGCAGAAGGACATCTTGGACAGAAAATCTTTACAGTGGAGGTGGAGGTCCTTGCTGACAGTGGTAAGTTTGTTACCTGCATTATTATAAAATGAATGTTGTTGCATTTCCACACTGAATTTCAAACAAAAAGAAATCAGTGCAAGCCTGCAAACTAAATTTTATGATTTTATTTATATCAAGGAGTTCTAATTACAAATATTTAAACTTGTTGTTTTGAGTCTTCCTTCCAGACTTTCTGACAAATGTTGCTTTGCTCTGTTATTATAAGATCTTGCATGATCAAAAAGTGGATTGGAGTAAAAAATTAAACTGAGGGAAAAGTCATCCTGTATTGTGGAATGAATTTGTCTCTTCTGCTTTCTAGGATCTGCAAACAGCTGTAATAGACATTTCCTTTTGGCTGTCTTGCTTACTCAGATGGTCAACTGGCTGTAAAACCTCCTAAAAGAACCCAACGTGATTTGTCTTTCCATGTTGTCTGGATGAACTGCTCCTGCTGTGAGAAATGTTCAGGGATGACTCATTGATTTGTGTCTCTCCTCTTTTGTTCAAATGGACCAGTCTTTTTTTTTTTTGCATGCTCATTTTCAACACTCCAGGGTCTCATTAGAAGCAGATAAAGTTCTCCTTTTGAGAGCTTCTGCCCAGGTACATTTTCTTATGTGATTAAACTGAAGTCTCCTTTTAATCTGCACAAAAGATAAATTTAATGTCTTCCAGACTGAAAGCTGCTCTAGAAATAAATTCACACTAGTTTTGTACAAGTTAATAATCAACAATCATACTGTCATAGGTCTGTGAAAATGGTATACTTTCTCCCTTGCCTGTTTCTTTTAAGAGGATGTTTATGAACCGTCTGAACCCTCTGCCAAACAATGTTAGTGTCTTTCCTGTGTATGTGTTCAATTTGCTGTAGTATGAAGAGCTACCCAAGGGTGAAGTCCACACTAACATTGCAAAGCACCAGGTCTTCTTTCGCTAAGGTTACGTTCTGTCTGCTGTACATACATTAAAATGCTGAACTCTCTCGTGTCCAACAGGAGTACTTTCTTGCCTTTTCTTTTTATCGCCGATACAATGTCAAACATGTGAAAGTGACCAATCAATTTGATTATAGAAAGTGTTGAAACTGATAATGTGTTTAAAAAGCATGAAATTTCAATTCTGGTTGAAACCAAAACCAAAACACACAAAAAACACATCCGTGATTTAGCAAGCCGCACTTCAGTAATAGAGAACAATAGCTGGACAATACTCAGTGACAGCTATGTGTGTGTGACCAAGTCTTTAAATGTTTTGTTTAAAAATGCAGTCAGGCCACACCATTGCTTTCAATACTTGTGAAAGAAACCTTCTTAATAAATGAACCCATTGGGTGTAGTGCATCAATACTAAAAAAANAAAAAAAAAGAAGACAATTAAGCTAAAAACAAATGGCTACATGACATGTAAGCTCTTTATTATTTATTAATTCAAAGTAAATCATTAACAGCTTCATCAACGTTTCAAATACATGTCAGTTAAAGGGTCGATATCGCAGGTGATTCTTTCAGTAGATGTCAAGTTTCTCACAAGGTCTTACCAGAAACAGGTAAGTGGTGGGATATCAGCTCACTTCTCTGCTCATTGGTAAAAGTGCTACTTCCCTTTTCATGGGTCAAGACCACTAGAATTAATCTGTTTAAGTTTCTTCCCATCTCAGATGACATACTCATCCAAACACAAGTCAAGATGATAGAAATCACATGACAACACATCTTCAGGTGAGAACCACAGCTTGTGGCTGTAGACAAAAAGTCAGACTAATATTAGTTTGTTATCTTTTGCTGGGTAGCTCATTTCCACTGCTGATTTTGGTATCCTAATTCCTCTGTGTTTGTTAGACTTCCATGTGTCCAGTTCATCTCCAAGGAAACTGCTCCTATCTAGAAGGGAAAGACAAATGCATAGAAGGACTTTTTTTTTTTTTTTTAAACCACTTGACAAAATGTCTGGACAACATCACTGAACATCATACAGCTGTGTTATTGGCACTGAAGCAAATTATTAGAATATAAAAAGGTCTCTTGCAGCACTTGATATTACATATTAGTATATTTGGAAGACATACGGCTTTTTTGACAGCTGGAATAAAATAATGAGCAACATTACAAGTCTACAAAACAAAATGTTATGGTTTGCTTTCATTGATTGCTGCATTGTGTCATCTTAAAACGTAATTTAGTTTGTAAGATGCATGATTTTAGTACAAAAATGTTGTATAATATTTAGGAAAAAGTAGTTTGACAAAAAATAATCCACTGACTAGCTTTTTTTCTGAGCTTTCAACCACATCTCATGGTCTTCATCAGCAGATGTAGTTTACTCAAGTGTCATGGAAAGCTACTAAGTGAACCTTGAGTTAAGATTTTAAGATTTTTTTTGTCACACGGAGGTACTTAACAAAAAGATGCTACCTGTTTCATTATGGGAAATTTGCTTGATCAGTAGTAGGGACTAAAAGCTTTGATTTTGATTGATTCATTTATATAATCTGTCTCTTGTAAGATTGTACTTTCTAAGTGTAATACTAAATCACTGGAGTGATTTTAAACATTCTGCCAAACTCAGTAAATAACTGTAAGGTCACTCAACGTTTTAACAACAAAAAATAAATAAAACTTACGTGTGTAAATCTGCATTGGGAGTTGTTATTGTATAGTAGTGTCAGAGTCATCAGAGATGATCTGCACCTGGGCAGCATCCACGTGCCTGGCGAAGTCTCCGACCTGCAGCAGCTGGGGCAAAACAACCTGACACACCCCACTCACTGGGAAACCGACTGGGCTGGACTGAGGCGGCGGAGGAGGAAGAGGAGGACTTTTGGTGTCCACCCCAAAGCTCCAGTGCTGCACTGAACGTTTGTATTTTGCAACAGCTGCTGCTAGGAGCTCCTGGGAAACTGTGAGAGGTTGCTCTCGAGCCAGCGCTTGATCAGCAAGGAGATCCAGGAGCGAATGAGTCGGAGCAGATGTGGCGTTGACCAGAGGTTCATCTGACACTGCAGGTGTGGAGGAACCAGCATCCACTGCCACCCCTCCTCCTCCTCCTCCTGCTGCTGCTGCTGCTGCTGCTTTGCCCTCCACCTTTTTCAAGGCAGTAACTTCCTTCTTCACAGCACAAAGTGACATAGAATTGGAGATATTTGAGGCCTCGATAAAGACATCGTCTGATTCTTGGGGGAGTCCTTTCAGCGGTGGAGATCCCTGGAGAACGCTTAATCCATCTGACGTAGTGGGAGGACCACTGATAGATGGCTGCTGCTTCTTCTCAGGCCTGGCCCTCTTCACTCTGAGTGCACATGTGAGACATCAAGTGAATTTATAATTGGACATCTTTTCACAAAACAACAACAACAAAAAAAAACTGCATCTAGAAATCCATGCTAATGAGAGACAAAATAGTTCAACTCTTCATCATACTCACGGTAATGACTTAAAGGGGCTTAAAATCTTCCTGCTCTCCCTTATCAGCACCCTGAAACAACAAATGTTGAGAAAGGGCATGGCTGAATGTACAAATCAGGTTGAGAAGTACTTTTAAGAGCACGAAAATCAGGTTTGTGTGACTGAAGGTGTGAATTTGCACCAGTGTCACATACCTAGACTGCATCCACCCCTTTGGCCAAAGCGGTTTGACCTCATTGTCTAACAAGGTCTTAAGGTACTCCTCCACCTCCTGGCTCCCTTTCCTTTCCTTTTTATAGCTCTCCATTTTCACCCGTAACACATGACACAAGCACTCCCTGTAGAGAAAATATTCTGATGTTATTATTTGAGAGTGAAGTGTGAGACCATTTAAAACATTCTAGTGATCTTTAATATGTCTCACCTGATCTCTTCGTTCCATTTGAACAACTTTTTAGGACCTCCTCTTTTTCCGCCTTTCTCCTCCACATTTTCCTCTGGGCCAACATTCGCCTTCTGTTTGCCTTCTTTCTCCTCCTCTGTTGTCCTGGCGAGACAAAGAGACAGATATTTTTCCAACATTTCCCCAACCCCACTACAAAAGAGGCATACATGTACTGCATCTAATTATGTTTACACAGCCATCTTTGGATATCTGCTGAACAGAAATGTTGGTTCATACAATTTGTATGTCTCGTATGATACAAATCAAACTGATACTATATAAATAAGGTAATACGTATTAGATATGTTTGTTTTGTTGTGACAAGGAAGATCAGTAGACCAGTAGTTTAGAGCCAAACGCCATTGTTTGCATGTTTTAACTCAATCAGTATGAAAGAATAAACTTCCAACATTTTAATCAAATTAAATTTTTGGAAAGCAACTTCTTCCAATGCTCATTGTTTTTATCTTTTTCAAAACTACCCTCAAACATACAGTGATGAACTTACTTTGAAGTCTTGACTTGTTCATAAGCTTGGCAGGTTTCATGGAAACATGCAATCTGCTCGGGCATAGCTTTGCCGATGGCCTCCTTAAGTTTGTGCATGGGATCCTCCACATCAGGGGGTTCCTCCTGGTCAGTGTCAAATTCAATATGCGAGTCACATGCAAATATAAAACTTAAGCAGCCCATGCTACCTGTAATAAATCAAACATTAAAACACACTCACCGTGTGTGTGAGTAATAGTTTCTTTACACGTTTGAGGAGTGTGTCTCTGCTGCAGGGCAGGAAAGACGACAGGTGTGTGTACACCTTGGAGCGCAACTGGCCCCCTTGTTCCCGAGACTGCAACTCAATACTGGACAAAGACACAGTGACAGAGCTGAAGCATGGACTTGAACACTATGTTCAATATCACCACGGACAGCTAAAGCCAGGAGCACACAGCTTTATGATTTAAAGCCAGGGATTACAACACTTATGGTCAGATTTGTGTGCGACAGTACAAGTCAGTAATTTGATCCATTTAACTCCTCACCGTTTGTCAAAGTGACGTTAAGAAAGACATTATACACCAAAGCTGCTCCTTATGAGCAGGTCAGCACCTTGCACGGCAGTTTCACAACCATCTGTGTATTATTATGCAATATCTGTAGGACGATGAATGTGAAGTGCTTTACTCTGCTCCCAAGTTAAAGGCACTATACGTGCAGTCCATTTATCATGAATGTGGAGAATCTGCATTAGTCTGCAAAATGGCAGGCTACCATGTACATGAGTACACATCATCTGCAAGTGTGTAGAAATTTAGGATTTGAACTTCTTGTCTATATAACTGAACTCAGAACAGTCTAAGCAGTCAAAATATTTGATATTTATAACTTGAATTTGGGCAAATCTGACCTCAGGCTGCCCTGTGGAATTTTTGATCACTTGGAGCGCTATGGAGCAATGTTTTTATCAGTGGGTCATCGCTTTGTTTGTATTTCATGCATGTGCACGAGCATGTGGCACTGCAATGCACATTCCTGCCAACGTTTTTACGGCAATTCCACTAAATTGACACCTGGCGGTGGTAATGTGCCATGAAACCTAGCAATGTCCTAGAAAAGTAAGGAAGAAGAAGTGTGCAAGCCATCAAACATGGATGTAAACAATGCAGGATTTAAAATAACTTAAGTTTCAGTGAGCAACACTGAATTTAAAAATAACTCTTCGTTTATAAAAACCTCCACAGGGTACCTTTAATTAAAGAACACCCCAAATCTGAACAGCATGTGCTTTTAAATAAGAGTAATCTGTAACCCTCAAGTTGTTGCCTGGTCATTTTGCAGTTTATAAGAGTTTCAAAAAGGCTTCCAGTGTGTTCCTGGCTTTAGACAATAGTTGCCAAAATGCAATAAAACTTGCTTTGTCTGTGTTATTGGAAAACTCACTCTAGCAGGATTGAGTTGATTTCCGGAGTGAAGAACTTGAGTTTTGACTCCCCCTCTGAGGTCTTGGCAGCCTGAAAAATCAGTGTACATCATCTGTGCATCCATCATGCCCTTGTCCATTTACAACTGATGCAATTCACAAGTGTTAAATCTGTCAACACACGCACACAGAGACATCTTCACTTCAGCATACACAAATGATTACATTCAACCTTACCACCATGAGTTTGTGAATGCTGTCTTCCAGTCCTGGGGGAAGTCCCTCTGGCAGCGGGACACACTGATGAGGTGATGTAGAACTGGTTTGTGACAGGAGCTGGATTTGTTCTGAATGAGGCTTCTGCTGCAGATTAGTCTTTGTATTTGGAGGTTGGGTTTGGGTGTGAGCAGCATCAGACTGGGTCTGATCATCCGTTTTGCGTTGGAAAAGCTCCGTCTCTATGACAGGTTGAGGAACTAATTTTGGTGATGAAGTCTCTTCGCTGACGTCTAATAAAGAGTCCAAATCAATATCAAAATCCACCGCGTTGGCTGCTTGGATGAGAGCGTGGTCATTGGTTGATCCAATTAAACTGAGGAGTGGGTCGGTCAATCCCGAACCTCCACCCCCAGCTGCATCTGCCGGACACAGAGGGATTGTGGGTGCACCCAAGATTGCTGCTGTCCTGTGATTTGCTTTCTCCATCTTCTGTCGTTCCTTCTCCTTCTCTCTTTGAAACTTTTTCAACATGCTGGTGACGCTTAAAGTGCCAACAGCCTTTTTCTTCTTTTTCTTCTTCATCTCGTCATCTGGTCCAGTTTCAGACAAAGTGCTACAAGATAAACATATTACACTAATGAGAGAATTATTTTGACAATCACGTATTAAATCAAATTTTCTAACATTAGTATCAAACTGGCTCCAAACAAAAGGTTTAGTTGGCCTCACTTTGACTTGGGATCCACATTGCTGTTCATCTCTCCACCTTCTCTGTACGACTTCTTCTTTGGCTTATCTTGTCCACCATTGAGTTTACGTTTCTAAAAATGTATGTTTGAAGGTGTTATGTCCTGTCAGATACGGTTCAGTCTAATCATATTAAAAACATTTTAGAGATATGAAACACTGGGGCAGTTTTGACATCCAATCACTTCTGAAACAGCATTGAAAAATGTCTCCTTAAATCGAAATCTGTTAGCTGAGATTGACCAAACATCCATTACAATGCTTTGCATGTTTCTTAGATGCACTACTTACTTTTGTGGGCTCAAGCGTTTTCTCCTCTGTTGTGAGGTCCTCAGTGTCAGAAGCCTGGCGGAACTGCAGCACGCCCGAATTTACATAGAATCCACCAAATTTGGTTGTGATGGAGGCCGGCACAAATTCATCATACTACAGAGACCCGCCAGAAACAATAATATGATTTGATTAAAACTTTTTTAAAACTTTATCAAGTTGAAAAATATTTAAATGAGCCAAATAAAAAAGGTTGAGACACATTGATGGGCCTCTAATGTCAAGATTTGGAACAAATCTGAAGGGAAACAGATAAAACAGAGCGGCCACATTTCTGAGAAGAGAAAATTGTGTCAGATCCTTTTTTTGTGGAACCTCATGTCTTTTGATTTTCAAGGCTTATTGACCACAGTGATCTGCCCTAACAATGAGTCACTGCTCAAGCAGAGAAGTAAACTACTAAAAAGACAAAACTTCCCAATAACTTTTAGTAAAAACCAAGGTCAAGATACAGGACATCAAAACTCTGTCTTAGTGCAACACAACAGGTCTGCAAAGATGCTGATATAAGAAATATAAATTGATAAGAACCCTGGGGAGTATCATTAACACCGACTCACAGCCTCAGAGTTATCAATGAAAGAATCTTCTTCATCATAACCGTATCCGATGTCAATCAAGTCCTGAATGCGGTCCTTCTTTTTCTTAGGTTTGCCACCCTGCAACAAGAGGAAATATTGTTCTTCCATTTGCATATGACACCATTTTGATGAAGAGTTTGATTTATACTCAGACATCTCGTCCATTTCAAACTAATTTTACAATTTCAAAAAGGGAGGCGGGATACCTGTGTTCTTACAGGGTAAAATCTGTTATATTTATCAGTAATTCAGATTTGCAAAAAAAGCTACTCACATATTTTTCCTCCAGCTTCTTTGCAATAGCAGCGGCCTGATCATTCTCTCTTTTTTCTTCCTCTTCAAATCTGCTCAGTGGGACTTCACCTTTGATGTGGTTGATCTAAAAAAAAAAAGTGAAGTCTCATATCAATCATGCAGTTTATACAAAAATAGAAACAGTTGTGTGTCCTATAGTCTCATGTTTAGTTCAGTTCAGACCTACTTGTAAGATGTTCACGAATTTCTCTCTCTTACTCTCCAACTCCAGTTTGGGCTCACTGGGAGCCCATCCCAGCATGCACTGGTTGTGCAGTGCCATGGACGCATTGTCAGTTTGTCACAGGACTAATAAAGATGATCCGTCATTGATTCAAAGCCTCCAATCATTCTGATTTGGGGGGTTTTTTGTTTTTGTTTTTTTAAACACAGGAAAAAGGTGTCTGGTGGAAACCAACACAACCTCTTCACAGAAAAGGCCAAATAATCTTGAGTGAGTTGAAAGAAAGCGAACTATTTGGGTATTTGTATTTTCTAATACAAAAGTATTCATTGCAGAAGGGTTCTCCATGTTTTAATACATTAAAATAAAACCGGTGATGTGAAAAAATTATTCACACAAAAATTTTGATTTAAATTTGAATAGATTTTGTAGTGCAATACTTGAAAAGATTAGCTAATGTCACTATTGCAACAGGATTTGTGTTTATTTTAAACACTTGACAAAAACAGTTAAATAAAAGGTAAACTTACCCAGACAGATGTTTAAAAAAGGTATAAAACAGCTTAATACCTTATTAAAAGATACAGAAAGTATTAAAATTTCCTATTCAAAGTGTTTTTTCCATTATGATCAATCATAATATTGACGTGACACATAAAAAGGAGGAGAAAAGCAAGTGCTTCTTTACAGCTGTAACCAGCAACTGTTAAATGACTAAAAAAATAAATAAATAAATAAAAAACAGATGGATACTATTTTCTGTGATTGATAATTGATTAAAGTCCAGCCATGACCCATTTAAACAGCTTTTATTGACAGGTTACATGTGTCACAGACTGGCTCTGGGGCCAGGACAAATACGAAAGATGCACCATTTTAACGGTTTAACAAAAGTAATTTATTTCATTTTTATTAATTATTATTATTTTAATTTAAAGACACGTGTATGGGTCTTTTGTTTGTTTTTAAGCCCTATACAGTAGCTGCAGGATATCAAGATTGGAGTTTTGGCGATTCAAACCATCAGTAAACGCTTTTTCTCAGCAGAAGTCAGGATAAAATCCCACCTTGTTGTCAACGAGCTGACTGTAGCTGAACTCCGGGAAGCTCCGCTCATCAGGCTCAAATAAGGTGAGCACCAGCCGGACTGTGTCGGTGTCAGCGGGTCGGTCCGGGCGGGCTTCTGTCCCCTGCTGAACACCTGACGGAGGCTTCTTCTGGGCCGAAGCCGGCTTGTCAGAGGAGGATGGAGGTACATCACAGGACAAAGTGGTCAGCTGAACTCTCCGAGATTCAGCCATCACAACCGGTACCACAAGCAGACTCTGTGGTTTGGTTTCAACAAGGCACGAAGGGTTTAATTAAGTAGAAATACATGCAGGTGTGCTCGCGTCCTTGTGCAGGTGCTCAGGTGTGTCACCTCTGCACTGACCTGCAGCCAAACCCCTTCAAAACACAGTTGAATATCTGTTGAAAAACCTAGCTTTAAAAAACAGTGTTTATACTAGATAACCGTTTATTTCTTTATCTTTATGGCTCACATTAAGAAACATATTTAGCTAAATGAGTTTTAGGCTGAAAACTTTACCTGCTTACCTCCCTGTCACTTGATTATGAGGATTAAAATAACCTAAATGAGGAAAATGTTCAACTTAATTAGCTAACCAAAGGAACAGTTTATGCTTATTTGCTCTGGGAGCAGCCGGTTAGCACAAAGACCGGAAAAAGGGGACACAGCTGGCCTGTCAAACCACAACAAAATCCGCCTGCTTGACCCTCTAAAACTCACTAATCATTTTGGCGCACTAACTTCCTGGAGTCTCCGCTGGTTGCCTAGCAACTGCTCAGAGCCAAGAATAGTCCAGAACATAAACCCCTTAAAATTTTCTTTTTTATACCTTAATTTTTTACAATATATAACTGTATACAGATATAACTTACTTAAAAGGCTGTAGATGTGCTGGTAGGCGGATTTTGTTACCTTTGGACAGACTCAGGCTAGCTGTTTCCACCTGTTGCCTGTCTTTGTGCTAAGCTAAGCTAACTAGCTGTGGCTTCATCAGGCTGACTCTCTGCCAGAAAGCGAATGAGCCCATTTCCCAAAATGTTTAGACTTAGATTAGATTAGATTTTATTTTGAACATGTTCAAACAATAAAAAGGATTTTAAAAAAATACAAGTATGAAAACAAAACAAAGAATAACCTATAAAATTAGCAGCAAACTCACAATAAACAACATAAATAAATAAATATTGAATGTCCGAAAAGGAGTAGGAAGAAGTTGAACTATTCCTTTAAACAGTATCCCTGTGCAGTGTCATTCTAATTCAAAGTGCAGATATAAAAAACATTTGATATTCTACTTCAGATCCACTCACACATTTTGTATACCGCCCCCTTAACAATGATTTAATGCCAAAACTTGATAACCCCGAAATTTGGGAGTTATAGTCATGGGATGGGAGGGGTTGGGGACATTTTAGTATCTTTAAAAAAAGAAATTATGCATGCAAATAAACAGAAATTCACATTTACACTTTGTTTTGGGCCCCACGGTAGCTGAGGGGGCCTATAAGCTGAAGCAGAAGAAGAATCATTTTTCAGCAGGATGCCGAAGATGCCACCTCTGAAATCTACACCCTCAAATGGCTAATGCCCTTTTCTTTTCCTTTTTTAGAGGAACTGTTCAGCCACTGCCCACCGGGGTAGTGAGGTGTCAGTTGCTCAGTGAAGGAGAACCAGCAGATGCTCAACATCAGCACGAAGATACAGCTGAAGTGGATGTGTGATACAGAGGCTGCTGCCACCTGTCAGCATGCAGGCTGAGGACATGGAAATGATCCTACAACCACCTGGATGTGTCAGAAACACACTTCTGTCCTTAGAGGTTTTAGAGCTTTGAATGTACAGTATGCAGCGAACGATATAGTTGTAATCACTGGATTACCCACCGCGCAAGCCTTCAGGGTCCCCAAAATTTGATTACTTGCAAATATTAACTGCCTTATGTAATCTTGTGACCTTGTCTTGTAGAGGGGCCTCCTGTCAAAATCTAATTCTAACACCTTGTGTTATTTTGTTTCACACTGTGCTCACATTGGGCATTGTCCTAAATAAAGTTGTGTTTAACCAGTAAACTAACTGACACACAGAAAACCTGAGGCCAGGTGCTGGTTAGTTTCTGGATATCTGTGCATAATATAAGGAAGTTGCCATCTATAGTGTGCTGTGTGCACTGCTCAGTTACTAAACATGTTTTTGTTTGTATCAATCAATAGATATCTTATTTTTATACATTTAACGATATAGTAACAATGAGAACATTGGTAGGCAACATACTTTGCATAGCATACTACACCTGTTTAATGTACGACACCTTAATGTGCTATTGAGGGAAGCCAGCTGATGCCATTGATCTGTTCCCTTCCCTCTCTCTCTGCTGCTGCAGTGAAATTAAATGCTGTGCTGTTTGGAATTAAAATCTCTCTTGGTCCTGGTTGTGGATGATGGGATGGCCATGCACTGCGCCTCGTTCACCACACGGGGGCGGTGGAGACCCACGAGGATGAGCAGAACATACTGTAAGTGAAAATGAGATATTTTAGGGGCAGTTTACCTTGAATTAACAATGAACAGGATACTCGGTAGGCCCGTATTTAGTTTGACAATGAAATAGCCAATTCATTTCAGAGAAGTGTCAGTCTTATAATAAGGAAGTCACCCTCACTGACAGCTGCTTTATCATAGATTTTCTTCAACATGAAACTTGCTGGACATTTGTCATGTTAATGTTATGAAACCACTTAGTGTGGTGTTTAGCAGAATCTTCCCTTAATTGGACTAAAAAAACTTCACTTCTACCAGATGCTAAAATAACTGGTCAACATTTGTTCATTTCATAACAGATCAAATTAAAACTTAATACACAACTGATAAATAAAACAACCTTCAAGTCAAGGCCAACCTTCAATTCCAGCCCTAATTTGGGAGCACCTTGCAGGGTGTCATCATGTCACCCGAGGTGATGGCCTGACAGCAGCGAGTTTGTTAAAGCGCTGACCGTTTTAAAAGAGGGTCAAAAAGACACCCAAACCTGAGTCGCGTGTAAACCCTGCTCGTTTTCATGCAGCCTGCACTCGGCCTGCAGTGGATTGACTTTGACAATTACAATAACGGGATAATTGCAATCTGTCACCATACATTCCGTGTTAGCATATCACAAAATAACCAATCCGAGCCACTGGCTTCACACACACACACATGTCCCTGATCTGCATAACACACACAGCACCCCGCCTTGTAATTATAAATGAATTTCACGGTGCGAGGCTTTTAATGCAAATAATATGAATCTTTTCTCTCTCTCTCTCTCTCTCTCTCTCTGACCAACAGGACTGAGTGTGTGTGTGTGTGTGTGTGTGTGTGTGTGTGAGAGAGAGAGAGAGAGGATCAGATTGCGGCCAAGCTTTGTTTGACTAGTCTCTCCTCTCAAACGAGTTAATGGGATGGAAGTTATTTGCCACCCTGAGCTGACGATGCGAGGTCGGACAGAAGCGTTGAATTAAAAAAAAAAGGGGGCGTCAATAAATGTGCTGGAGACAAAGAGCTAAAGTACACCCGAGCAGGACAAAGACAGACAGATGGAGACTGCAGGGGTAGCCTCGGTCTCTCTCTCTCTCTCTCTCTCTCTGCGTGTGTGTGTGTGTCGTGGTCTGGTTGCTGACAGGGACCCCATCAGTGCAGGATCAGAGTGGGGAAATTGGAGGACAATGTTAGAAGAGGGTGTGTGGGGGATAATTTAAAGCGATTGGGGAGGCGGTGTCCCAGAGGTGCATAATTCACTCATTCATTAACTAGACCAAACAAGGGCCAATATTAATTAACTCGTTCCTCGTGCCGAGGCGCCCCGAGAAGCGCGTGCTTTGTTGTCAATTGGCCACAACAGTTCTTGGAAGTGAAGGCTTTAAAACCTGAGCCGACAGGCCAGAGGGTGAAGGAGGCTGTTAAACCTCCAGTCAGGGCCTCGGTGTAGATTATATTATTATAAAATATTATATTCAACAATAATCATTGGTAGAAAGTAACTTTTTACTCAAGAACTGAACTTCAGTGTAGCGTACTCCATTACATTTCAGAGGCAAATATTTTACTTTTTACTCCACTATGTTTATTTGACAGCTAAAGGTACGAGTTACTTTGGAGATTGACATAGAAATCTAATTATTAGCTTATAAAATATGATGATTTTGTATAGATTAAACTACCCCACAGTATATAAATTAGTGAAAAAAATAGCCCTACCTTGCTGCTTACACTGTATCAACAACAACAACAACAACAGCAACAATAATAATAATAATAATACTCAGAAAGGGGCCAATCTGCATAATGAGTACTTTTACTTTTGATTTAAGTACATTTTACTTAAAGTATCAACGCAGGACCTTTTCTTGTAACAGAGTATTTATACACTGTGGTATCACTACTTTTTACACTATTACTACCGTTACTAATGACAATGATCATAATCATAATCATCATCATCATCGGTGGCAAGTACCTCAGTACATTTACTCAAGTACTCTCCTTCAGTACAATTTTGAAAGGTACTTGTACTCAAGGCTGGATTACCAACTGGACAAAAGGGACAATTGCCCCAGGGCCCCAGACCCCAAGGGGCCCCTAAAAGCCTCCGGGTTCATTGTGTGGCAATTATTTTTTGGTAATCCTTTGGTTAATCTAAAAAAAAATGACAGAGCAGTTTCGTATCAACATATGCAGATATATCCAGAGCTTTGGGTGTTGAGATGTGTTTCTTTATCTTACCAGGAGCATAGGCCTGTGACATCATCAGCCTCACTGATACAACTGACCAATCAGCTGGCACACCTGGTGTTTACTAGCTGTTGTTTCCTGACACAGTTACCTGTTCCTGGAGATGGTTTTAGAGTAAAACTGAAAACTTGAAACTGCAACAATGTCTCTGTCCTCATTTGGAGTAACTCTACTCTTAATGTCGTTTTAAATATCAGTGGATCTCCTGCTAATTTTATTAACTTTTTTTGGGAATGTGCACAATATGCATTACCAAATCAAAATATCAGCTGATAAGATTCATGTGAGTCCTACTTTATCACCTGACCTGTAGACCTCGTCTGGAAGAGGGGCTGTATATCAAGATCTAGTTTTCAGAACTTCATTACTTCAGCTGATATTGTGATGACATGGTGGTCCATTAGTTTAATATGTTTATGTTAAGTCAAATTGCCCCACAGCAAACCTTGGGCCACATAATGTCCCCAGATAGAAATACTGTACACACCACCCAGATAGTGGGAGGACTCGGGGGTTGATGCGCGCCGAGCCCCTGAACAGTGTAATCTGGCCACAACATTTCAGAGGGAAATATTGTACTTTTTACACGTCTACATTTATTTGACAGAATTAGTTTTTTTTGGAGATACCAACGAGTACAAATTAGCTCCACATTACTGTTCAAACATTAATGCATCAACAACAATGATAATGAAATAATAATATATATTAATATAATACTTGGAAAGGCCCAATCTGCAGAATGACTATTTTTACTTTTACACTGTGATATTACTACAGTACCTTTACTTCTGTAAAGGATCTCAGTACTTCTTTTGCCACTACTACTACTACTACTACTACTACTACTACTACTACTACTACCACCACTAATGATAATAATAATACTGATAATGATAATGATAATAATACAAAATCTAAAAATAAAAACTCCATTAATTCTCACCCATACAAAATACAAAATAAAACAATAATAAATAAAATACACACACACACGCACACCCTGAGGGTCTCCTCCTTCCCCTCTCCTCCACTGGGGGGCGCTCCTCCACTGATCCTCGCTCTGCTGTCAGGCCCTGCTAACTTTGATTAAGGTTTAAATTGGCTGAATTTAATGAACGTTGCCTAATTAGGCAGGATAACAGCTTTAATTGATAAGTAATTATCTGCCACAAATTGTTATTAATTCTCCAGCTCTGTCTTATAGTGTACTGACTCTCCTCTACTCCCCCGCCCCCCTCTCCCCTCCTCCCCTGCAACATTTTGTATTTATGTAAACAAGCAGTAGTAAACAATTAGGCATATGTTAGGATGGGATATTCCGGAGGGTATCATCAGGCTGTGCTTGGTGGACTGGCAGTTTATCTGAAATTATTTCACTCGCTGACTGATATCTTTGAGCATTAATTGCTTAAACTGTCCCGTCACTTTGGCTGCGTGCCATCGACTGCATGCTGTCATGACAAGTGCAAAAAAGGCAGCAAGAAAAATGGTTCTATAAGTGACTGTTTGACTAACAAAAAGAACCAAATTATAATTATAGAATAAAAGAGAAAGTGCTTCGAGTGCTTCAATACCAGGATAATTGTGTCATTTCCTCCATTTCCTCCAATAATCTTGCCACCACAATATTGATGAACAGGTTATAGCTTCAGTGATTATCCACAGTTGTGTTGCTTGGGTTCATTATGTAATTTTAGTCTGTGTCTTTAATTCTAACTTATATGTTGTATAGTGACAGTGTAATAAACATAATGATGTTTAACTGAATGCACCTGCGAGTATGTGAGTGAATATTGCAGCTGTGCAAAAGATTTTTCTCTTATACTTGAGTGTTCATCAGTTCATGTAGAGGAAAAGTACAACATATTTAAGAAGAACCAATCAATTTCCAAAGGAAAGGTGAACACTTGGATGAAAAATATCAGAATTTTAAGGGTTCTTGTAGCATCATAGTTCCTAAAAGAGAAGCTTCAAGGAAATCCTTCTGATTTTGATTCACCTGAGGATCTAAATAGATCATTTAAGGTAGGGAGAGTCAGAGAAATGTAAGATTAAAAAAAAAACAGGAGATCCAAGAGCATCAAAAACACACAAGTGTAAAGTAATGCAGGAGCCCAGGTGTTTGGAAACCCATTATGTGGTTGTGGGAGAAGCACTGAAACATTGACTATAAGTAAAGATATTCTGGGGGAAAACGTACACCACCACATTTCAATGTGGAGCAGATCATCAAGAGGCACTGTGAATACCACATGAATATGTAACCAAAGTATCTTCTGCTCAGCTCACAGTTTTATCTTTACATTTGCACTGCCCAGGGTGACGCTCTGGTGTAGCCCATCTGACTGAACGATAGATACATGTGTACTTGAAAAAAACATGATAGATAGATGCTAATCTTGTCAGGTTGGGCCCAAAGGTTACGGTATGGGCAAACCCATGAAAATGTGTGAGCTGGACAGCTAAATGTGTAAATTTGGCTCAGACATCCTCCGTAAAACATAAATATACCACTGAGAAACCAAAGTCAGTGCTGCACTTCACTTACATCTAACATTCAGGTAATAATATCTGTTTTACAGTGATGAGAATATCACGTCTTTCTCTTCAGCAGCACAATGTACGCACTGAAAACTCATCGTTTCATTTGGACAGGAATTTTATAGTTGTTTGGAAAACACTGACAGAGTTAATATTATGTAAGCAATTGATGAGGATTAGCAATTGATAATAGATTGTTACAGGCATACACTAACTTTTTGGCATAAGCACTTTGATCAGCTTGTTAAATTATGGACAAACTGTGATTAAACTGCTGCCAACACAGTGGAAAGATGGCCAGAAAAACACACCATTTAGCAGCTTTGTAGACTTTATGTTTCTTAAACCGGTGTTATCCCTCACTATGTGAATGCGTCAGAATAAAGAGCAAGCATAGAAGTCTTAACGATGTGTTTACGCATCTCTTTTAGGAATAATTCTGCATGTAGTGTAGTGCTCCAGAACCTACCATTGTTTTCTCCTGATACATGTGCTCATTATACTGCATTGGGTGCTCAGGCCTAATATTCAGGGTGCTTGTGTAATCCAAATGTTACATGGACACACTGGGGGCCCTAATAGGCAATGGAAACAACAGTATTTGCATTAGATTAATATATTTAAACACTAAGTAAACTGGAATGGTGTTTATACTGTAAATTGAAATTATAAGGGTTAGGAGAC
Source organism: Oplegnathus fasciatus (assembly GCA_003416845.1). Taxonomy (NCBI): domain Eukaryota; kingdom Metazoa; phylum Chordata; class Actinopteri; order Centrarchiformes; family Oplegnathidae; genus Oplegnathus; species Oplegnathus fasciatus. Next base: position 525,232 of record NTHP01000039.1, read on the forward strand.
ACGAGGACCCTGGTGAACTGAGAAAACAAAACATGATCCAGACGCAGCAAAGAAAACACCTTTGTTTCAAACATCCGTCCTTTCTTTTCAGTGCACACAGGCCACTCTGACTGAGCTATTCATTAAAGTGATTTAAATGAGATGCGCGTGAACTTGCTTCCTAATTAAAACATCTTTCCTCGTTTACAGAGCGGCTTTAAGCTGAGCTCTTTGGAGGGGAAGAAGGGAGGGAGGGAGGTGACTTTCTCCTCCTTCCTTCCACCCCTCCACCGTTTCTCTCCCGGCAGATGGTTTTGTTGGGCTCCAGTAGCCAGCCAGTGGCCGAATAGGCTGATCCATTCTTCCTCTGTGCCCATCAGATCTGAGCATTTGTTTTAACACACCCCTTCCCCTCCCCTCCACACACACGCGCTCACACACACACGCACGCACGCACGTACGCTCCAGATGATCGAGAGATGAGAAGAAACGTATTGATTGGGCTGCTAAAATGTATATGCAAATACCTCGAGCCAGTGCGTGAAGAATTGGCGTCACTGTTTCTCAAATTATATCATTACTATATTTTGAAAATGTTAATTTGCATAGCGGATTTCCCTGTGGGGTAGGGGGGTTAATTAGGTCTATTTCCGTGCGGCTTGTGCCAAGACAGCCAAGGAAAAAAAAGGGGGGGTGGGCAGAAGAAAGAGGGAGAGAGAGGGGGAGATCTTACTCGCTGATAACAATTAAAATGGCATTTTGGACTCTTTCAAGCATTGAACATTTTTGGCATATTAAGCACGTTTTAGGAAAAGGTGATAAGTCACTTTTAATTGAAATGGAATTATTGCTCCAGAGGAAGTTCGGCTTTTACACTCTTTTTAAATCTATTTACACAGGGAGACTCTGACGGACTTTAAAGGCATCGCGTTTAATCTGTCAAACAAGAGGTGAATTAAAGAAAAGAACTTTAAATCAATCACAATTTGCATTTCCTCCAAATATCCTGTCAGACGCACAATTACGCGCATAATTAGATGGAGGAAAAGTTTCTAATTGCGTGGAGAGAAGGAGCTGAAACGCACTCGCCTGGAAATGGGTTCCTTCCTTTTTCTAAATTATCAAAGCGTACATTATGTGCCAGGAAAAAGATTTGTGGAAAAAAACAAAACATCAATACATTAAATCCCTTCGCTTTTAATTGGAATCGCATCCTTTCCTGGGTTTGGGCTGCACAAAGCGCACTGCAGGATCAAACACCGCCTCCCATCAATTAATTTAGATTAGACTCTTAATTATCAACCAATCGCCTAAATAATGACTGACTTCATTTCAGATAGTTAAAAATTAACTTGTAGGCAGTAATTGAGTAATTAACTCTCCACTGCTTCACCTTAGTTTGCTAATTAAAAAATAAATATGACTTGATTCCTCCTCTCAAGAGGCATATTGAGGGTTTTGTGGCTCAAAGGAGATTCTTATTCTTACATGGTCAGAGTTTTATTTTTTCTCTATTAGCCATGTTTGAAAAAACAAAACAAAAAACTGTGGGGTTTCTTGAGCACCAGAGTTTCTTCTGAATGTTCAGGCTTGGTGTCCTTATAGCAAAGTGAATGTAAGTGAGGGGCCTACATTTGATTGTAGAGGGCATGTATCCCCACAGGACAGGTACCCTCAGGTGAAGTACAGTATGTTAACTGGCTATCTTGTCCCTTTCAAACCTTTTCTGGACACATACAGATTGCAATGAAGTCTGAAGTGAGCTTAAAAATAAATATCATAATCAAATAAATTCGAACCTAAACCTTAAATACTCCCAAACCGTCTCAGATTAACCTTGGTTAGGAATTAGCTGAATAGCATGAGCTTTGTTTTATTTTAGGAGCTTATTTGCTAATGGGTGGTCAAGTGTTGCTTTGATTCTTTAGACATATAGATGTTTAGGCTATATATATGGAGTCTGGCGGCAGTGGTGGTCTATAAATACGAGGGAGGTGGGGTAGTGATTGGAATGTTTCTGGACTGGCAGGAAAAACGGGTGAGGAAATAAGACTGAAACTCACCCCTCCCTCAGTACCCAAAGTTGAGGTGCTTCTGAGCAAAGATCAAAACCCTGAACTCCTCCTGTGGAGCTGCTCAGTGGCCAACAGTGTGAGACTGTGGTTGTAGAGCACAGCCCCTATGTGCAGACTGATGTACCCGCAGCACATGTGTCTCTGTGGCCTGTCCTGATGTGGGGCATCACTGGAAAACGACTGATAGCTGGCACTGTAGACAATCTAACAAGAGCGGCTCTGTGAGGCTGCACTGAGCTACATGCTAACATCAACATGCTAACATGCTGATGTTTAATTTACACTAAACGCAAAGTACAGCTGAGGCTGATGTGAATTTCAACTATTTGGTGATAAGCCAATTTCAATTTTGGCCAGATGACGATGCTAGATGAAAAGTCAAGGGAAGCTATTCTAATTCGTCCTGTTGGAAACATGTCTGTGCCAAATTTCATGACAATCCATCTGGTAGGCCTAGTTGGTAGATATTTTATTCAGGCCCAAAAATGTAAACCTCATGGTGGAAGTACAAGAAAAGTCAGAGGATCTCCAAAGTCATTAGGATTCATCATCTGGGGAACATCAATGTCTGTAGAAAATTTCATGAGAATCCACCTAATAGTTATTGAGGTATTTCTACTTAACATAAGCCCAGGTCAGGTTTGTTTCAACTGTAGAACTTGCCCCAATATGCAGCAGCACAGAGCCTTGTTTAAAGACATCTGTTCTGTGAGGCTAGGGGCTAAAATCAGACGCATCTGAAGGGCGTGTGTAAGTTTAAGTGTCAGTTTTCAGATCGGTACTCACTGCAGCTTCACAGAGGATGAAGTCAAGGAAAAATAACCAAATAAGAGCTGATTAAAGTCTAAAGATGATCGGGCAAGTGAAAGGACAGTTAGACAGTGGAAACTGGGATCGCACTTGAATCATTTTTTCTTATGCTGGCAAATCAATGATTTTCTTCCAGGTCACTGAAATATATGGAATAAAAAAAAAAATCAATGTTTCTCGTACCTAAAAGATAACTCTGCACCAAATGCAACATATGGTCACAGGTCACTGCCCGGCCTGGATGGAGCTGGTGCTCAGATAAGGAAAAAGTGAACCTCACATCAGCTAAATTCAATCTTCTCCCTTTCCAAACCTCGCTTGTCAAAATAACACAAGAGCAAAGTGCAGCTTTTCAAACACTTAACACATGTTTACTGTTGTCGTGATAAACTGCAACAAATTCATCACGTCCACATGCAATTTCCCACTGGAGCGCCCCCTTCAGGTTGTTGGATATATTGTATATTTCATCCCAGGACCACCTCTGGATATACAACGTTTTGTTGCATGTCTCTGGGACGGACATTAAAACATGCTTACCCACACACACACACATTTCCAAAGAATATAACTCTGCACGTGTTAGGATAAATATGTTCCTTTTGGATTTCTGTCTTAGGTTGATGTATACAGGTCAGAATTATAACTGTGACTGTGCCAACGTTTGTCAGGAACAATACAAACATTTTATTTAGACCAGATGTTAACAGTATCTTATGCAATGAGACAAAAATACATATAAAAGGGTACCTAGGAGGTATCAGCTGGATGTTTATTATGTTTTGTACAGTATGATGCGAACATTGGTCTAATTATTGACTCAGAAAATACCTGATTTCATTCAGACATCAGCTCAAAAAAGTGAAAGTGGTCTTTATTTGGGGATTCCCTGCAGCTCCACAGTGCTTCTGACATTTTGACTAAATTAAAAATAATGTTCAGTGTCAAAATAGGCCACCCCAGATCTTAGAATGACAGCAGCTTAGAAGCTATCACCTCAGAGGGGACCAATGTTTTGTCTTGTTTTTTCCCTTAAGTGTGGGATTGGTTGTGTTGCCTGCACAGAGAGAAGAGAGAGGGGAGGACGGCTGGAGGCAAGGCAAGCCAAACCCTGGCCTGTATGTGAGTCGCCCATCTTATTATCAAATTAATTAAAGCTAGCATCTGACAATGTCACTCGTGCCCAGCAAAAAAGGAGGAGGAAGAAAGAAAAGCGAATTTAAATGCTGCGGTCTCTTAGGACCTCATGTCAAGGGCTGCTTTTCATCGAGCACTGCATGTGTTTGGCTCGCACAGCCACTGGGAAAGTGGAGGGAGGGAGGGGGCTTTTTTTTTTAAAAGAGCTTTTATAAGCAAATGACAAGAAGGCGTTGGGGTTTTGATGTTCAAAAATGGCAGCAAGAAAATAAATACACATCAGAAAGAGCAGCAAAGAAATAAAAAGGGGATAGAGAGAGCAGAAGAGAGAGATAGAGACGGGGTGACATCAAAAGCGCCTCTCAAGCCGTTCAAAGTTGCACTAAGATTGGGGAAAGGGGGTTTATAACAGCCGACGACCAGCCAACATTAAAGAGTCCATTTAAAAACTAGACATTGAAATGCAGAAAGCCTGCTCGGGTGTGGACTCGGGGTCAAGTAACTGAGGGATTATATGGTTCTTCATAATAATATTAATTAAACAATTTACATGCTAATAAGGTAACAATTATCGGAGCTTCTGGTGAAAGATTCAGGTTATTACAACACACCAATCCCAGGGCTACGGGTCACAGGCAGAACAGCAGAGAGAAATCTCAACTCAAATTAACATTCTGTCAGCTCCAGAAATTGGATAAATAAAGTCGAATTAATTCACAGTAATGGAAGAAGGAGGGGGAGGCACTTATTCAAGCAGCTCTGATTACCATTCAGTATTCACCAGCACGCGGGTGGCTTTCTGTCAAGAAATTTAACACAAAATGAAGCAGTCACCGCCTCGGGCAAGATTTGGCCCCTGCGACACCGTTTACAATTTATATGTATAATCTTTCTCTCTCTCTCCCCCCATCGCTTCCCCAAAGATGTCCACCTGGACACCCAGTTGCTCCTGGCCTGTGCCATGATTGTAAATTTCAAAACCTTTCATTTTCCTATGCACACTTCAATTCGAGCACAGTCTCCCCCGCATTAGACAAGACCCTTAACTCGATAGGATAACTTGAAATTTTAATTGCAGTTATCTTCTCTTTTTTTTTAATCTCCACCAGACAGACACCACATATTACTCAAAATGCATACATGTTGTGTTCAGTTTTGCTAAAATGGCTTTGTGGGCATTGGAAAAGGCAGTGTCCTTTATACAGTACTTTTATACAGACATTCATGGTCTCCAGAGGATAAATTCTCATGATTTTGGTGATCCCCTGCTTTCCCTTCAGCACCACCAGGTTGACAGTCGTGGTTGTGAGTGAATTAGTCTTGACCACTATTGAATGGATTGTCATGAAATTCATGTCCCCCACAGGATGAACTTTATTAACTTTGGTGATCCTCTAACTTTTCACGTACCCTACCATCGTCAGGTCCAAATTTAACCCGATACTTTGGTTTATCGCCAAATACTTTAAATTAATGACATTCCTCAGCTGTACTTTGTGTTTGGTGCTAATTTGCAAACACACAAAACTAAGATGGTCAACACAGTAAACATACCTGCTAAACATCAGCATGTTAGTATAGTCATTCTGAGCGTGTTAGCATGAAATGTTAGCATTTAGCTCACCGAGCTGCTAGTGTGCCTCTGGACTCTTCTGCCTCTCCGAAGATACACGTAAACGTCTCCACCGACCTACACAGAGAAGGGTGTTATGGGTAACCCGTAGGTTGCAGAGGCTCACAGATGAGCTGACGTGCACACCTCCCAAATCTCAACATCACGTTGAGCGGAACTGCGCGCCAAGCAAATTGATTGGTTGATTCAACTCCTGCTGAGCGGTGGGTTCAAAACAAACGTGTAAGTACTACATTCAAGTATAAAAGAAACGGTCATGCCAATGTACGTGAGCAGCCCAGTGCACGTGCAGCCTGGAAAAGTATAATTCCAGCTTTAGTCTCGTTAAAGTCAGTACCCCTGCATGGCTATTAATGATAAATGTTTGTTTGCTACTGAAGTGTTTTTCTGACACTGTATATTGCTAAAAATTATAACAAATGTTATGTTAAAATATGAGCCTACTCTTGCAGCAATAATTTGTGTCTCCTACCTGAATGTTCTAGATCTAGGTAAAAGTAAAACTGATAGGCCAACTGATATTGTTGAATCAAACTCTCTTAGCAGAACCTGCACAGTAACTCAGTTGACTGGAGTATCTTTGAGTTTTCCACTCCTGAGGGCCCACAGATGACAGTCTCCCTGCCTGTTACTGTGAAGGACATTTCATCACTCTTTAAAATCACAATACTTTGACCCAGCAGCCCTCTTTAAGGATTCTTCAGATTGGCCCCATTTGCTCTGTGATTTTGTGCCCTTTCTCAGAGATTATTACAGAGAGTACTTCATGCTTGTTCTGCTTGATGTTCAGACCAACGAGCTACATGACGATTGATTGTTGCAAGCTTTCGTAAACTGTACATGGTGGAGCAATAATAGCAGTTGACTTAATACCACCAGGGCCCATTAACTCCATTTTGCTTGTGTTTTTCTGTTGCTATTCGTTAGCCACTGAGACATCGGTGCCTTTTAAGGCCTTGGGTCCATGGTGTGGTTGTTTTTATCCAAAGGAGATCATCATGCAAAGAAGAGGAACACAAAACATAGCATCCAGAGGCTCCACCAGATACACAACAGAAAAGTCTTGTCCGGTTTCTACTGCAATACCCATCCTATACAACCACTCAAATGTACTATGTTTATTGTATGACACACATAATGTGGCGTATAGTATTAGTAAACCCAACAGGACAAAGCTCATGACTAAAACAGGCAGTTTCTTTTAAGCAACCTCAACCAAACTGTTGGGCTACATTTAACGGTTTGCAACTAAAACAACTTACAGTTGTGTCACACAAGTTGTTTTTTTTGTAACTGTGCTTTAGTGCAGTGATTGAAAGACTGGTCATATGTAGGTGTAGAATTAATCAGTTTTTCCTGGTAGTGA
>NTHP01000039.1:542019-552278 GCA_003416845.1 Oplegnathus fasciatus
GGGGGGGGGTTTGGTGGCACCAACACAAACGACCAATCGATCAAGCCGAGCCTGGACCGGCCCGACCCTCCCGCTGTGTCCATGCCGCTCATGCATCACACTTTATGAATTCAATTTCAACCGGGAGAAATTTTCAATTTGAGCGCGCGATCATTACGGCGTGGGGGGATAGCGTAAATTGTTTTTGCTCTATTATGCATTCGGACGCCATCATTTTTCTTTCTAATTACCGAGGTGTCAGCGCGGCCTGTCACCCGGGCGCTGATTTTCAATTTAACTGATCATCATACATTCATTTTCCCATTTGATAAATCTGCTATCTAGACGCGCCCGCCATGCCCGGAATATTAAGCGGCGCTGGGGCGCAGTAATAGGGGGATGTGTATGCGGCAATGAGCGCGGATCAGCCAGCTAATTTAGCACCTTCCACATTCCCCGTCTCCATCCCCCATTTCCAATTCTCAAGAGGAGGCAAGAAAAAAAAAAGAGAGGAGAGGAGAGAGTCCAATGGCTGCCTAACCTCCAAGAGTGAAGAAAAAAACCCTGAGGTTAGAAAGAATCAGAGAAATAATGTCAGAGAAGAAGAGAAAGTCCTCCAATCCGCCTTGTTTTTTTCTCTTTATTTAGAAGCAGGATTAATTAACGCTAATTGAGTTCTTCAATACGTGTTATTCTTATTTAATGGAAACAAATTAATTATCAACGTAATTTCAAGAACCTATTATAACCCCCTCCTCTCCATCACCCCCCACCACCTCCACCCCTCTCTGACTCTCCATCACCTCCCGTCCTCCGCCGCGGAGTAAATTAGCAGCTTTTGTCATTAAGTTTAGGCGTCTTTGAAGCGGATTGGATCCGGATCCGGGCCTACAGCCAACATCAGACACCAAAGACTAGGCTAGACCTGCTTGATTTAGAAACCGGTGATATATTGATATATAGTGGGCCTGAACCCCATCTAACAACAACACTGGGCCCTCTGGGGAAAATAGGCTACAGTATGGTGATCTTATTAAAAGTAATTTCTAAGGAAGGTCTGTGGTGCAAATATTCCATCTTATTCATTGTGAAATATTTATCCTAAATCACTTTTATTTGTTGAAACACATCAGTTGTACACCTAATACTCACAAGGTTTGACAAAAAAACCTCAATGTCCACTTACACGGTTTTCATCACTGCTTTAAAACATTTTGTAACTTTGCTTTTTAAAGGTGCTTTATAATTAAAGTTCTTCTCCTTATTATTATTATTATTATTATTATTATTATTATTATTATTATTATTCATCAGCGGTTCACTGATCAACACTGATGAAGACCGTGAGATGTGGATGAAAGCTCTGGAAAGTGAACCTTAAGTTATTTCCGATGTCAAGAATGAACTTTCATGTTTTTTTATAAGCGTATAATGTGACAGATTTAACAAAAAAATGAAACCATGCATTTATTTTAACTCATTCAGGCCTTAATCAAATGTATTAAAGAAGCACCTGATCACTTTTTCAAATCAATTTACACCTCCTACACACTGAGGAGAATCTTCATTTTATAATTAGAGATAAAGCTAATTAAAAGTATAGAGAAATTATAAATTGAATACTTTATTAGCCTGTCAGCCAAACTTCGGAGCTTTCTGGTTTTCTTTTTCACATCTGAAACTGCTACAGCTGGTTTATTTTTAATCCTGATGTTCTGTGTGGGCTCCTGGAGACCCTTTAATAGCTCAAAAACAACATTTAATCACCTCCATACTTAATGACATTTCTTAATTTTATGAGAATTGTTTATAAACATGATTTTAACTCACATGTGTTGGAAGTCACCTGGAAGAAAATGTCACATTACTTCTGTTTGGGGTCTCAGAGACTCCAATTGTAAAACATGGTTAAATACAATGGGCTTTGGTGCTAACAGTATTTTTAAGCAGCACGACCCCCCCTCCCACATACCAAATAAGTCTATCTAGTCTGTTATTGAGTTTTATAACTCTCTGGGGTCTAATTGACCCCTAAAATAACTAATGTCACTATGTAGGAAAACATTTCATTGTCTGTGATTGAAAGCCTTTTTTGCATATATTTGTTCATAGCCCATATAACATAAAACATGATATATTTACATATTTGGTGTATAGCCTATAGCATTGCTCTATTTTGTCCTGTTTATCAGATGTCCAAGCTCAGTTTTCTACAGCTAGGTATTGGGTGATATATTTTTAAAGAAAAAAATGTTTGATTCTACAATTATTATTGTTAATTTTACACATTTGGAACCCCAAACAATGGAGGAAGTAAAAGCAATGCCAACACAGACAAGGGTCCATTTGCACTTAATTCTTTGGTGCTTGAAGATGCTGACACACACCCCAATAAGCCCACCTTGTTTAAATGCCAATAAGTACAGTCAGAAGCAGTGTGTGTGAGTGTGTGTGTGTGTGTGTTGCGGTGTAATGAACGTTTATGGGCACAAAGCAGCTTTGGTTTTGTCGTGTTCTTTGTTTCATTAGCCCAGTGGTTGTAATAAATGCCAACGAGCCAACGGGATAGATTTTAATTAAGTCGGTGAGAGATGAGTGGAGTGACACAGAAAGCGGGGCAGGGCGGGGAGATGGAAGTGGAGGGGGACAGCTTTTCAATAAATCGGTTCGCTCAGGGGTTAGTCGGTGATTTCCTCGGCAAAGTGTTGGGGCCGAGCAGGACTCGCAGTAATTTGGTTGATAAATCAGCGGCGTTAGGGGCATGAAGCTTGCCGCTCGACCGGTTGGTTCTGCGTGTGATTTATGCGTTACCCGGGGGTCGTACACAGGCCCATGACAGTCCAGGATGAATTAACCAGGAAGCCGGCGCGCTCCTAATGAGCGGGTATTATTTCGCACACACCTCTTCTTTTTAAAAAAAAAAGTGTGAAGAACGAGCCTGGCATACGACCCTCCCCTCCCCTCCCTCACCCCATCTCCCCCTCCACTGTGCCATCCCTGAGGTGTCGCATTGATTCAGCATCAGAGAGTTAAACACACACACACACACACGGAGAGAGATAGTGTGTGTTATTTATCTACAGTGTGTATGAGACAAATTGTTCGATAGAGGTCTGGCACCAGCTGATTGGGGTTAACTGAAGCACAGAAGTGACAGACACATGTCCTGACAAAAGATTCAAACACACAAAACAATTTCATCAGATATTGATCATCAATACTAACGCCTTATTTGTTTAGCTACACTGCCCTTTAAAAAGTGTTCTATTGGACCTACAGTACAGTGATGGAAGAATAAAGTAGCAATACCACACTGTAGAAATACTCCATTACTAGTGAAACTCCTGTGTTGCAAATGTCATTGGAAATATCAAAATACTCAATACAGTGGTGGAAGAAGTTCTCACATCCTTTATTTAAGTAAAAGCTGTAATACCACAGTGTACATTATATACACAAGTAAAAGTCCTGCATTCAAAATTGTACTTAGTGCAGAAGAATCGGTAGAAAAACAGACTTAAAGTACTCATTATGCAAAGAAAAAAGCCTGATATATGTTATATTATTATACATTAAATCATTGTATTATTATTACTGGTGCTTCCATGTGTAAGTTTTACTGTTGTAGCTGGTCGAGGGGAAGCTCATGTTTTGTACGTAAAATCGTAAACTGCTATTAGATAAATGTAGTTGATGAAGTGGCATAAAATGGGAATACTAAGTAAAGTGAAAGTACCACAGAAGTACAGTACTTGAGTGAATTTACTTAGTTACTTATTGATTTATTAGTACTGATACATTAATGCGTATGCAGCATTTTACTGCCGTAGTTGGTCCAGGTGGAATTATTTGATATATTTTATACACTGCTGGGTCTACGTATAACAATGCATCATATTTTATTTATTGATCATATATTTTGTATCTAAAATCTGAATCTGCAAAGTAACAAAAGCTGTCAGATAAATGTAGTGAAGTAAAAAAGTAAGTAAGTTAAGTTAAGTACAGGTACCACAAGTACAGGTAATTGTTCTTAGGTACAGTACTTGAGTAAATATACCAAGTTACTTTCCACCACTGAATATATTATAGGATTACAGATGTTACTGCTGTAGCTGGTCGAAGTGGGGCTAATGTTTATAACTTTATACACTGTTGGGTAGATTAATCTATAACAGGGCATCGCATTTTATTAGCTTGTAGGTAAAATCTTTATTTGTAAAGTAAATGTAGCTCTCAAAACATGTGGGCTATAGCATTTTCCTCTGAATTGGAGTGAAGTAGAAGTATAGATTAGCATGAAATGAAAATACTCAAATAAAGTACCTCAAATTTATACTTAGGCATAGTATTTGAGTAAATATATGCACCTATGACTATGAGGTGAATATTTCAAATGAAAATACTAACTCATTTCCTCCCCCTCACTGGCTCAACTCAGCATTGGGACAATGCAGAGGTCATATTTGACATAAAGGGTGATTTATTGAATCTCAGTAAAAAAGTTTTCAAAAGCATAATTGTTTAGTTATGTGTCCTCAGTTGCCATCTAGTAAATCAAAACCCAGCAGTCAACCAGTGCTGACTCAGTTGTTTTTAGCCCGTGTGCTTATTAACCTGTAGCTGAAAGGCCACCTAACCTGGAAACTGGATTAATAGTGATTGGGTTGAATAATTCATGATCAATTTCAAATACAATTTTAACACATGGAAAATTTTCCCTCTGTATAATGAGCTTGCTGTAGTTGAGCTGAATGCATGGTGCATGCAGCACAGTGTCGTATATTTTTAGGTCAATGCTATTTATACAGCAGTTATGGAAGTCTTTTATTGTTAATGGCTTCAGGATGTGAACCTTAAATAGCAAAGAAGAAAAATCACTTTTAAAATGTCTAAACTGATCATTTTCAGGGTAGTGTTACAAATGCTGCATGCAGGCAACTGCTGGATTCATGAAGACATTTATCATGATAGACAGGTTTATTTGCAATGCCGCAAATAGTGTGCTTGGACCCCGGTTGAGAGATTCAAAGTAAGAGAACAACTAAATATTGTGTTTTTCTGCAGCCTGTGACAAAATTATCAGGTATTTTATTCATGTTCCAAACAATCAATGTCTTTGTGCTAAAAATGTCAATTTCAGGCCTGATTATCGAGGCTTCCTCGTAGGACACTTTGCTTGCTATCTTAAAATTGGATCTATTATAAACTACACATAATTTATAGATTAAATAAGCAGCAAATTAATGTATTAAATGACAAAGGGCATTTAACTGAGGTAGGAAAGGAAATGTTTGTATGTTTTATTGATCATTCTGAGTGCAGTGTAGGAGGTGTGTATCCCTGAAGCTGCATATTATGCTAATAAGCCACTCCAGCACCTCTTAACACCAACAACAGAACTTGATAATGACAAAATTGGACTAGAAAGCACTTAGCTAAGCTTAACCAATCTGCCAATGTAGCTAGTTAGGTTGGTTAGCAGACTAGATACTAATTATAACTCTCACAAATAAGCACCTATATGTTCTCTTCCCTCACGTCAGAGGTTTCAAGTCTGACACTGTGGACAAATTGAGACAACTGCAACAACCTCAACACTTTTATTTGGGGGATAATTTTGCTTTAAGTTTTGGAACTGCAGTTCCCATAATTTTTGGGCTTTGGGGGATGTTAACAGGAAGTATAATGTTGCAACAACTTGGGTTTTTTTTGGCCTATAGTTGTTTACATTTTGTCAAATTGGCACCATTAAATGTGTGCTGAATTAGCTATCAGCAGTTCCTGTTTGAAATGTACCCATGTATTATACATGGTATCTTTATATACATGATGTATAAAGACAACTGGATTACACTGATACTGAGGAAAACTTAAAAATGTGATGATTTTGAGTCAAGTTCTGCAGTTATAAGGAGCGTCTTCATGATTTCTAAGAAGACTTTTGGACGTTTATTCCTGATGGACATCAAAGATAATACCATCGTCACACTGAATCTAAAAGTATGTGTATCAAGTCTGTAAATCAAAGCCACAACCCTAATTTGGTCATAATGTGGTTTTATAATTCAGCTCATTGTTTGCTACTAAACACAAGGAAAGATACCAATCATAGGTTGAGTTTGCAAAAAGGAGTCCATGTCAGTAAACTAATGTTTCCATCAAAGGATATGTTCACATTTCTTCAAGTCTGTCTTAAAACAATTATTGACTGTTGTCCCACATCATGTACATTAAAATCCCCTCAGAAAGGGATCCCTTTACAACCAGTATAGACATGAGGAATAATTACAGCCACTAATTAGTCTTTCAGTGTACAAATGGGCTTGTGACTGTTGTTTTAAGACAGACTTGAAAAAATGTGAACGTGTCCTTTAACTGTAAGATGGCTGTAGTTCACGCTTATGACAAGTGTCAAATCAGCAAGCACAGTCGCACTGTCAAACATTTGTACCTGTCTGTGAGTATATGGAAAAAAACAGTTACAAACAGAAAAGATAAATGGTACGGTAAGACTAAAACAAGCAGCGATATGATCTTATAGCATGTCACACCTTCTGCTCTCTGCTCTCAAAGAAAAAGTCTCTCCCATGGAGCATGACATTTCCTTTGGAATTGTGAAATAGCAGCATAAAGGCTGAGAAGATGTGAATTTGTGGGTCCATGTTGTTTATACGGGGTCACAGTCAGCCAGACACATAACACACTGCATTTGCACTAAAGGACGGCAGCCACTCCTTTTAGTGTGTTACCTGCTGTACTTGTTTTGCACTTGCAGGTTACAGAATGTGTATGATGCTTTCGTGTGACCTTCTGACGGTGCTGTAGAGCCTTACAGGCAGCTCCGCACATTGTTTCTTTTCAGGCATTAATGGTAGAAGTTCATGACTCCTCAAAGTCCCACAGCACAGTGCACCAACAACTTTTTGTTGTTCTTTCAATAAACGTATGTGGTAACATGGCCTAACGATGATCTGCACACAACAATGTACCCAACTCCAACCCTAAATGTGTACTTTGGGATTGTGGATCAAATCTGTGTCATCTTCAGTTCCCCTCTTTCATTCCTGACTAAGCACACAACTCCCACAACTCTTATCCCTGTGAAATTTGAGCAAGTTTGCTCAGTACCCCTGCTGCTGGAAATGGAGGAAGAGGAATACATCTGATCTACACTGGAGCAAAGATTTATATCCAGTTTGTGTGTCCTTATATACTCATTTATTTTACTGAAGAAAATAGCATATTTAAATCTAGCAATTGTACATTTTAAAGCTCGAATGTGCTATTTTATGTGTCCTAACACACTGACAATGGAGCAGGCGTCAGACCTGGTTTCTGTCTATTTATCTATCTATAAATTATCATTATTTCTTTATTTTATTTATTTATACTAGTCAGAGACCAAAGTCCAGAGACCAAAACTGCATTGGTGATATTTGGTGACTGGCCATTGGAGCACTTCCAACCTTTGCATGAAACCCTGCCAGATGAATCATCAGCACCATGTGTTGGAAAAAACATGATTCATCGATAAAAAGTTAAAAAGGTGCAAGAGTGGGTCCACAAAAACTTTAGGAAGTAACTGCAAGTGCCAATGAGCATTAAATCACAAAACCTAAAATTCTGTTGCCCACGCCACTAATTGTGGGCTGAGAACTCAATAATTCAACAATTTAAATTAGTTCACTTGAACCTGCAGCTGAACTCAACACTGCAGCAAGAGAGGCCTCTATGCTGGAAAACTGGAGGCTGGAAAATGTAGACATGGGGCCTTGTTCGAGCTTTAAAATGTACCAATGCTACATTTAAATACTCTATTTTTTAGTATGTGAGGGCACAGTTTTGGAATTTGCAAAGAAAAATCATAACGAATAGCAAAGCCCCTTACCATGTAATGACAACTGATGATCTGAGTGACAGAGATGAAATTCAATTTGACTTGTTTCATTGTGTGCAAAGCAAAATGTTGATGATATTGACTTAACTGAGGGCATAATAGTGAGGCTTGATGAAGAGTCCTAAGCTATAAAGAAAGATGACGGTATGTCATATGCAACCTTTCACATTTCTACTTATCAACAATATGCTTACTTAGTTTTACAGGCTTTTGAGCTCATGATATTCTACCTGAATAAAATGTTACTAATAGTGATAAGTATAGGCACACAGTGTGACTGAGAGAAATCTAATGGAAATGTTAGAGTTGTTTATATCTACAAAGAATTAGCATTTAGCAAGCATGGCACAGATATGTCCATGTTTGCTCACAGTCACAATTCCACCATATTCACCTGTTTCATCAGAGGCTTTGATTGAATCAGTTATGAAAGAAAAAAGTGTTTGAGGACTACCCAAATATCTACTTTAAAATTGTTATGTATCTCTATGCCTGTCAGACCATGCAGATTATAGTAGATGAAGTAGGGTCAATTATTTTCGTGTCAGTAATGCAGTTAGGCAGGGCGATATATTATCTCTGTTCTTGTTTAACCTGTATATAGATGAGTTTTTCATTATCTTATGATTCACCGTTTTATGTATGTGTATGATTTGGTTATATATACACACCAGTTCACCCAAATTATTGAAAAACATATTTTCTCAGAGTTTACTATTCACTTTTCAACATAGAAGAAATGACATAACATGTTCCTCACATGTTTGCAAGCAATTAAATAGCACATTGACTATAAAGCTTTGAGGTGGTTTGTTCTGATTCATTCAGGAGACTTGAAGTATCTCTTTTCATTTAGTGGCTGCTGCAGTCTAACCTGCACTCCACAACAGTGGATGGGCTAATTTCAGCTGAAAGCCATCATGCAACTAATTGGCAAGATGATAAGTGGGCTTTCATCCGCCTGGCTCATGGATTCAAAAGAACAACATGTACATCCCACTGGTTACCACTAAACTGTATTTACACTCTAAAAGCACTGCCACTTGTTTTTATATTTGTTTTATTGGTTCTTTTACAATATGCTGGTGGCTGTTTTGACAATTTTTACATTGATGTAGTAATGTCTTGCATTTGCTATGTAGAACTAAAAGATTATTTTATGAAGATGATCAATACAAAATATTGGATGTAGCAGCCTTCCTGAGCACAGAGGAACTTTTTACCTATTGTTCTCAATGGATGAATCCAGTAAACTCACCACATCTTGTTTTTGGCCCTCTGTTGGGTGCAGAGGTGTACAAGTCTAGTGAGCTTCAAATAGCATCAGACCTGCACTCCAACAATTCAGTCCTCACAAAATGACACACTTTTTGCTCTCACGTTTATTGAGAACAGTTGACAAACATTTCCACCCACATGTGGCCTACATTAGTTCAAATGTCATCACACACAATAAACACAGGACCAGGTGAGCTGATAATGACACGTCACTGTCATTTGAATAGATAAAAAAAAAAAAGCATGTGTGAATTTACCGCGTGTGAAACACATTTCTCGCAGCTTTAGGACGTGATGTAATGTGATTTCCATATATTTCACATGTGAAAGGTAAGACATCACATGTGAAAACATAAATAAATGTAACATCAAATATTTGACTTCATCATATGTGAATCAGCATTTCACTTGTAGTGAAGTCACATAGAGGCACATGTGGTTTTCGGTTATTTCACGTCATATTTCATATGTGAAAACATGAATTTCACAAGAACTTTTCCTGTCAGGTGGACAAAAACCAGTACAAGGTGTCTGGTGGCCAAGTGGTTAAGATGCATACCACATAACCACAACGTCAAGTTCGATTCCAGCCGGGGACCTCTGTCGCACGCCATCCCCCCCTCTCATTTCCTGTCCGTACCTCTCACTTTAAAATAAATGCAAAAAAAATTTATTCTTAAAATAACTAATACTGTGATGAAAAGTATTTAAAACCAATTCCCAGAGTACTACCAGAATATTCTAATCTTAGGAAACTACAAAAGATTTTAGGGACAGCCGTCTCGGTACATTACCCACACACAGTAACATCGGTCCCCACACATCTCTAACGAAAACGGTTATTTTGGAGCTCCTCATTCAGACTATGTGCAATCATAACATAGAAAATCCTTACTTAAACATGGTGGGCTAGTGTTAACAGCAGAAGCCTGTGAGGGTGAATGCAGTGAAGGATATACACGGTTGATGTAAATAGCAAATTTTGAATTCAGTTTGAAGGTTTGATTTGATTTATATTTTATTTTATGGCATCATACATTTGCACTTTAGCTCAATGTCTCTTACGTGTTCATGTGTTTTCCTTGTGGAATGGGAGCACAGT
>NTHP01000039.1:552293-565260 GCA_003416845.1 Oplegnathus fasciatus
AGATATATTATTTCTGTCACTATGGTGTGAAACCAGTTAGGCACAAGGTATGGATAGTCATGTACCAAATCCCAGAGGGTGGTAATCCTTGAATTTTAAAAGAGTTTTGAACAGGCAGCTAAAGCCACCCTTAAGTAGAGTCTCCAGATGCTACTGTTTGTAAATCTGCCAGTTGGAAAACATTATGGACGTCTATAGAAATTACAGAAGACTCAAAATCTCATCAACAGAGAGAGCAGGACAAACAGAGAGATTTGCTTACACCATGTGGAAAAGTCTGCATGTGCTAAAAGAGCAAGGGCATTTCCATATTCCCAAAAAGGCGGAAAAATCTATTAAACCAAAGAATTAAATACTTCATCTGCCAGATCCCAGCGCGCACATGCCAGCAGTTTGTATTATAAACGCACCGGTAGTTGAAACTTTTGTTTTACTCATGTGCGCTAATCTCCACCCTATCCTGCTCCTACTATAATTTTGTTAGACTTTTTCATATTTATTTAATAAACGCCCACAGTGCAAACTGTAAGTTTGTGTGTCGAGAATTAATGGGAAAAGCCCCAACTGTTAAATCGTAAAATTTGAATGAGAAAGTTCCCATGTAATGCATATCAAACATTTATTAAAGCCACGCAGAATAATTGAATTGTTCTGCTGGTCTAGGTCTGATTTGTTTAACTAAATTCTTTGGCTGTCGAAGTGTGATACAAGATTTCCTGCAAATTCCATTAAAGACACAGGTATCTTTTGTGTATTTGTGCATCTCCAATACATATAGACGATTTTTCATCTTTCCTTCCCTCTCTTCTCCCTATCTGAGCCCCAGCTCTGTCACTGCTTATCCACATCTTCACTGCTTATCTGCATCGAGCCCCTCAGTGAGATTTCAACCACTGTGACATGCAGTGAAAGCAGAGGCTGTCAGTCAGCTGTGCCAAAGAGATTGAAATCAGAGAGGGAAAAAAGGGAAGAACAAACCAAAGGGAGAGGGGAAAAAAGGCAAAGTTAATATAATTTCGTTTCTGACCCCCTGTGACAGAAAGCAGCCTTGATATACAGTAAGCGTATAGAAACTGAATGCATTAAATCAGCTTCTTCAGCTCATGTAAATGTCAGCTCGTGTATCCCTGCAAAAGAAAAATACAAACACATCTGGGAGAAGGTCCGCTCTAACTTATTGGGCTGATTATTAAGTAAAGCTTATAATGTCAGCCTCCCATATACACACAATGAAAGCACGTCTACCAAACACACACACACACACACACACACACACAGTAGCCTGGGAGGAACTACTGTGTTTTAGTAAGCTAAGTTTCACACATTGACTGGAGGTGTCCTTGCTTTCTACTGGTGTAATTATCACTCTGGGAAAAGTGTTTCATTAGGAAAGCTCCTCTTTCAGACACATTACTCACAGAGGGCTGGACACAGACACCCTGGACAGCACGCACACTTGCACACACGCACACAATCCAGTCTTTAATTCATCACCCCTCATTCTTGTCCTCAGTCCGATCTGTTTTTCTGGACTTCTTCGCACCTCTTCCAGTTCGTCTTCTGTATTCGTTCTTTGATGTTAACTCCTCTAACTCGAAGATTCTTCTTTNNTTTACCTGTCAGCTATTAAAACTGCCACCAACCAATTAAATCGAACTAAGATATTTTTTTACTGGTCTGGCGAGTCGAGCACATTTTGGTGTCTAAATGTGCTAATTCTACTTTCACTTTAGCTGAGCTTGAGTGCTCAATTTTCCGTGGTTTCAAACTACCCTTCAAGCCCTCCTTCATCATCTCCCTTTCCTTCCTGTATCCAACCCATCATCCCCCTATCTCTCCTTCCTCCTCCTCCTCCACCATTCACTTCCCCCGCTGCCCTCTCTCTTGCTTGGGAGGCCCGCAGGTCTGCAGGTTAATGAGTCGTGAAGTGTGAAAACTTCCTGAGACTCAACCAGAGCTAAATGCTGTTTCCAGATGTGAGGCTACAAACGTCTGGATGTCCGCTTGAAATGAGTTAGAGAGGTATGGGTGGGGCAGTTTGGTGGTTGGGGGGGGCAGAGTGGCACAGAGAGGTAGTGCTTTGGAAAGATAGAAGGGAGGATTAAAAAAAATGACCTGAAAATGTGAGAGAGGAAAGAAAGAAGGAGAGAAAAGAGGACTGGTGAAAGAAACAGAGACTCGAGGATTATTAAACTATTTCACACAGACTGCTGGTCTTTAAACTAGTGTTGGACATCATATCATATAGGCTACTTGTCACAACCTCTGCAAGTGACTAATAAAAGAAAGCGTGTGCATTCAATGTGATGGTGCTCTTGAGGATTTTATTTCTTCAGCAATGATTAAAATGTCATTTTTCCTTTGTCAGAATTACAGCATGTGACGCACCTCTACTTAACATTGTTTTAAAGCTAGGATAGGCAGTGCTGGAGAAACCAGCAAGAGTAAGCTAGATTTTGAAAGTATCCAACCGCCCCCCACCCTTCAGGTCTCCCCCCCAAAGCCACTCCCCCTAAAACACATGAACGCGCACCACCTGACTACTGCTGGAGGACGAATCCACCAGAAAGCGGTAGATAGAGGAGCGCAGCGCATCGTTGTTGTTGCTAACCGTGCAGCTACCTCATGTCTCATTCACATGTTTGAAACATCATCATAATGAACGTTAACAACGAACATGGCTATTGTTTGCACTCACAGCGTCACTTTTCAGCCCTTCAACCCCCTTCAGTTCTCGCCTCAGCCTTCTCTTCTTCTGTCTTTCTTTTCTTTCTCTGCCATTCTTGTGCGACTAGTTCGCTAGCTTTAGCCGCCTAGCCGTGTGGAAGACTCCGGTCATGCGCAGTGAGTGCAGGGTCAGAGTGCGCGCAGGTGGGAGGGTACGTAGGTAGACAGGCAGGTAGCTCATTGGACGAGCTTATTACAGGCCTGCAACAGTCACAGACACCAAGCATTTGATTTATTGATTGCTGCCTGGATGTAAAGAGAATTTCAACAAATATAACAAAAAAAGCTTCTAAAAGACATTGCCTACCCGAGCTTTAACCAAAGTGAAAGGAACTGAACAAACGAGGGGAGCTGTCCTCTCTTTAAGTTTTCCTGGGAACATGTCAATAAATTAAAAAAACATATAACGAGATTTGAAAATATGATTACGGCCACGGAAGATCTTTACCTTTGAAACAGTAATGTCAGAGCTGCAGACGACCTACAGCAGCCATGATAGGATGATAGCCTATTGGTCCCAAGACAACTGCTAACCCTCCAACATTAGCAGTTGTTATGGTAATTCTAAACCTACTACTATTGATAAAGTGATTAAAAGTTTATCTATTTCACAACTCAGGGCTACTTTCATGCTAATCTGAATGTTTTCATATAACAAGACTAAGAGTCTGCAGTTATGCTAGCTGCTCTGTGAGGCTGTACTTAGGTGCTTAGATGCTTTGAGCTAACTGCTAATGTCAGGATGCTAACATGCTTGCTATGACAATGCTAACATGCTGATATTTAGGCAGGTATAACGTTTACCATTTTTCACCATCTTATCTTACCGTGTTAGCGTGCTAACGTCTGCTAATTATCACAAAACACAAAGTATAGCGGAGGATGATGGAATGTCATTAGTTTTGCAGGTATTTGGT
This sequence comes from Oplegnathus fasciatus, assembly GCA_003416845.1. Classification (NCBI taxonomy): domain Eukaryota; kingdom Metazoa; phylum Chordata; class Actinopteri; order Centrarchiformes; family Oplegnathidae; genus Oplegnathus; species Oplegnathus fasciatus. The sequence goes on from NTHP01000039.1 coordinate 555,938, forward strand.
CGCAAACCAAAGTATTGGACAAATTGAAATTTTGACCCGATAATGGCGCAATATGGAAAGTCAGAGGATCACCAAAGTTATTACAATTAATCCTCAGGGGGACATGAATGCGTGTACCAAATGTCATTACAATCCATCCAATAGTTGGTGAGACATTTCGCTAAAAAACAAAAAAATCAACCTCATGGTGGTGCTGGAGGAGAAGTCAGATGATCACCAAAGTCAGTAGGATTCATCCTCTGGGGGCGATGAATGTACAAATTTTCATGGCAATCCATCCAATAATAGTTGAGATATTTAATCTGGACCAAAGTGGAGGACTGACAGACAGACTAACATTGCCATCCCTAGCGAGCCACGCCAAAATCTACAGCGTGGGAAGTGGACTCAGTACTCTGTAAATCTGATGCATCTAAAAGGCACCAGCCAAATCAAACGCTGATCATCACCCACTGCACATCTGCAAGCACGTGTGTGTGTGAATATGAACATGCACGCATGTGTGAGTTAATGTGTGTGTGTGTCCATAATCTGGCGTAAATAATGACATCTCTGTCCCCCGTCTTCAGCGGTGCCAAACTCCACTAATTATTTATTCTTGGACGCTGCGAGGGTGTCAAAGCTCACACTCCTGCCTCTAAAAAACAGCGTTCCCCTCTGCCTTACTGGCAGTGTGGAGTAGTATTCTCCATGTGTTTGTGTATGGTGTAACTGTCATATTTAATTATAAATTAACATTTTTTCATCATCTTTGATTTTCATGCCAATTCCTTACATATCTTCTCACTTACCTCAAGTGGTATTTAGCCAGGCATATTGTTTTGGCTTCATCTGCTGAGATTTTAAAATATCCATCCCTGAGATTTTGGCCACAGCACAGTGGAGGTGTTCGTGGTGTTCAGACCATCAAGCAATAAAATTCGAACATTCAACATGAATGTGTCTGTCCAGAAACAACCCTGTTCCTTTGGACAGTTTTCATAGGGACTATTTCTTTGATAGACAGAAGTTCCAATGAAAACTGTACATAGTGAGGTCTGTGGATTATTCAGAGAAACACTGCTAGTGTATTTTTCAAATATAACTTTTTAATGTTGTGAGCATGAATTGAAATTCCATTTATCTCCATTGTATTGGGGTGAAAGCAGAAATCTCAGAAAAAGATATCTCAAAATCTCAGCAGATAAAGCCAAAACTGCATCGCTAGATTGTAATTTGGGTGAACTGACCCATAAACCTCACAATTTGAATTTATCATCCATCTCTGTCTCTCGCTCTCTCTTTTGCTTTCTCTCTTTAAGAATGAGACTTCTGGACAGCCTCCTGCATGACTTGAGTATGGTTAATTCTTTTAGTATGCTAGATTTACATTTCCCTCTATGGTAATAAACAGCCAAGCAACACTAAGATTGACTGATCAACCCTATCAACAGATCACACGTTCTGCAAAACCCCACATTATGTCCAATGACAACATTTTTAAAATTCTTGCTTTCTTAAATATCTGCACATGACAACTATGTATTGTTAACGTATACTCCAGTTAGGCAACTAATACCCTTGGTTAAGGTTATGGAAAGATCTTGGTTACAGATATTTAACAAAAGCAGATGTTAATTGCAGGTCTGTAACATCTGACTGTCTCCTGTGTGACAGTCAGATGTGCTACACTCTCACCCATCACCCCAACCTTCACACCTTACTTTCCAACTTGCTAAACAAACTGCACACTACTTCCAGCATTGGCACTGAATGTCTGCACTGAATGTAAATGGTGTGGAATCGTCACATATGGACTTGATTCCTTGGGATGCTGAGCTGTGATTTACATTTTAAATGGCATTTTAGAGCTTTAAAACATCAGACATTAACCATGTACATGTTATCAGTGTCTTTCATCTACAGTAGTTCCGCTGGAACTTTTTTTTTCCAATTTGGGTCTTATTTTTGTTGTTTTTGCAATTATTCGTATCAGTTATAATAGCATTTTACGTGCCAAGGAAATGGCTGAGACCTGGCGATACAGTGAAATCACGAGAATAGAGGCCAACACGGCAAGGAATACAAGTGGTCAGTCACAAAGGTTGTTAACAACTGCAATTATCTTGGTGAGGAAAACGTTCAAAAACTATACAGAATGATATCAAAATAGTGAAAATGATTTACTGGTCAGGTTCAAATATAAACACATATTGAACACCAGTCGTACCTTCCAGCTGATACAAACATCACTGGAGTGGGTGGAGTTCAAGCAGCTCAAACTGAAACCAATTAAATCCGGTCGACATCAGCACTGATCGACTGGAAGCAAAGACAGCACGCCGCCTCAGTAAGAGTGGCTTTAAAAAGTAAATAATTCAAGTCATCAGTGGAAATTTTCCATCATCTATTTTTCATTTGGGTCAACAAATGGCATTTACAACAGCGCTTTGTTTCTCTGTTGGTGCGTTTCCACTTATGAATAAATGTTTGTGTTTGCATGTGGGTGTGATTTAAGAGACTCTCCATGCTCGTCAGTGAGTGTGATTGAGCTCTGAGGGGTTATGAGGAAAAATAAGTTGAAAACAGGACAGAATCAATACCATTTACCCAATAGCCTCGTAGCGTGTGTGTTTCCCTCTGTTGTGTGTGTGTTTGCGAGCGTGCCTGTGTGTGTTTACCTGAAGTGTGACTGCATTTAACGTGTCAAGTTGAGGAAAAACAACCAATTGCCTCTCAGCACACGCTTTATTGACCAGTGGAACACACACACACACATTCACATACACACATACACACACACACACACACACACACTGCAGGCATATTGACTGGTTGAAGGGAGAAACAGGTTTAAGGCAATTAGAGTAGTGTACTTTCCGCCAGAAACCCACTATGATCCGTTTCACTGCAGTTAGCCAACTACCCCTAAAGTGTGACTAATATTACATCAATGGAAGAAAGTAAAACAAGCCACTCTGGTGAACACAGCTGCTGTATTGTTGTCATTATCATGACCGCAACATACCAGAAAATTTAGGGTTTACAACCTTTTTTTTTAGAGATTATGTGGAGTACAAAACGAGCACATGTACAAACCCACACTCATTTCATCTGAAAATGTTTTTCTACACTGAGTACGGGTGTAGTATGTGTTGAGTGTGTTGTGTGCTCCTCCAGTCTAAATTACTTGCTGGTTGTGAAGGTGCAACATTGTGCTTTTGGGAACTCATCTACTGTTTTTCAAAGCCAAACATTATTGTTTTTAAATGAAAATTCACTGGTGAGTTAAGCCAGTTTACTGTTGTACGGTGAAACCAATTAGTAGTGTGCAAACATCATTTCTAGGAGACAAAGTTGCATCACATTACATCAGAACAGCGTTGCCAGATTGGGCGGTTTTCCATCCAATTCTGCTACTTTTTATTTAATTGGGCAGGTAGAAGTCGTTTTGTGATCATTTGTGCTACTTTTTGTACCATTTGGACAGTTTCGCTCAATGAAAATGTAGGCTGTATTTCAGTGAATCAGAGATAAAATCCTGTTTTTTCATAAGTAAAGATGTTTTTTGCTTAAAGATATAATCTCAAAGATTTTCATTTACATAACAATGGTGACTGAGCCTGTGGCCCACTGATGAAAGCCCTTGCATTTGCAGTATTACGACCCGGGTGTCAGCAACGATTTTCCCGGAAAAATCACGAGTGGCGCAGAGTAAGGCTTTTAACAAGGCAAAAGACTTCAATTCACCTGTGTGTGAAGCGGCGTACTGTTGTTTCCAGTGTCTGCTGGCGTGAGTAAACGGTTATTATGGTCAAAAAGATCGATGACTACAGATGATGAAAGTGAAACTGAAACTTAAATGAGGTCCAAAAACACATCTGCAATTACAGATTATTGCCATAGGTGCCGTGAAAGACAACGAAATGAAAATCTTTGAGATTACAACTTTAAAGTAACATTATCTACAAGCAAAAGGAGTTTCCATTATTGTAACCAAATCTTTGCCTAATTATAGTAATAAAACAGAAAACCAGAGGAGCATTCTAGGACCAAACATTTTAGAAATAAAAATACATGATGATTGGGAGAGGCTCTGATTGGGGTATTTGGTGCCAATCAAATCCGGCAACGCTGCATCAGAATCAGCTCAACTTAACCACAATAAAGAGGTTGTTTTTGTGTATTGCAGCTTTCAGTTTCTATGGCACCCAAGATGTTGTGTGACCCAACAGACATTAATGTTAATTTGCCTTCAAAAAAGTAGCCTTTTCTATAGGGGGAAAAGCTAAATTCACGTTTCATCAAGAACAAGAAATGTATCACGAGGCAAAAGGTTAATCCAAGTTATATAATGAGCAAAAAAGAAGTAAATAAAGAAAATAACTTAACAACAAGACAGTGATGTGGCCTTTGCCATACTGTAACCCACACTGTATGACATTTAAATAGCAAACTGAACAACAAGGATGCGTCCTCCAGCACAGCAGATTATCCACTGTGAGTGTGAGGTCATTACAACTGAGACTCTTTAATCAGATTTAACAGTTTATTGCAGCCGTACTCAAGTCTATGGTCTTCAGGGTTGACAGGAAGTCCCCTTACAAAATAAAGAATGCTTGAACTTTTTATTTCTTATCCTTCCTTCTGTAAAAGCAGTGTATAATCATATAATTCTGTGTCAAGTCAACAACAAAAGCCTTCCCCAATTCGGTTCCTAACCTCATGTTAACATTGCAAACAACACGATCAACAAGTCACTTCAAGTCCATTAATTTCCGATTGAGCTGAGCGTCTGATGCATGGAAGGTCAGGAGGTTAACAAGCTCGTCGGCTGAAAAAAGTTTGCGGACAAGTTGATGAACATTTTGCAGTCGCTGGGCATCAACAACCAATCAGACTTTCACGCATTCTTGTTTGTGTGATTTAGTTCTATGACACAATAGTTCTGCTCATCCAAAGTTATAAATTGAAAGTTTTTTATCTCTCTCATTTGAAAGACTACAGGAAAAAAAGACTTGATGGACGCATGCAATGTTATTACATTTAGTCTTTTTACAGCTCGCTAAAGAAGACCGTATCATTGCATAAGGCTGCACTACTGCTGTAGAAACACTGAACCGCACTCGACCACTACGCTGTTAAAATCAGAGCCTCTCACGCCAGCTACAACTGGTCAGAACAGAGCAACCCATCAGCCAGGTTGCTGACATTATGAATGTGGGGTAAGGACACAAACTTATCAAAAGGGGGTCCATGATCAAATACAGAACTATTTGGGGTGCTTGACATAAAACGGTCTGGGGGGCTCTTCACGTGGAGTGCTGCGAGTGGTACACAATCATTTCTCTTCCTCTTTCATTTTCATCTCTCCATCTGACAGCGCGTTCAAGTAGCTTTATATTACTCAACGATGTTCACTGCTCAGTTAGAAACACACACACACACACACACACACACACACACACACACAAAGAGAGGGAGGGAGAGGGGGACAGAAAGGCAGCCATAGACAGCTACATACAAATACAAGCGCTTACTGCTGTAATCCTATCAGACAGGGCTTGCCGGCTTCATGCGGCCTGTGAGAGGTCAACATAAACTGTGTGAACATGAAATGGGGAGAGGAGAGACACGACTGGCTTTAAGAATACATGTGCTTTGTATATGAAAACCAATCCTGTCTCCCGGAGTTTAACTCAATTGTTTTCCCCAATCACGCGACAAACGTAATTGAGGTTGGTCTCGGTTAAATGTTAATAAACACGTTGTGTCTCAAGTCACTGTGGACTTTTTCTGTATTAAACCAAGACCTCGATGTTTCCCTAAACTTAACCAAGTGCTGGCAGTGCCTAAAAATTAACATTTTACTGATACGTTCAGTGTCAACATTTTTGAGACTTGTCAAATACGTTAATTAACATTTCCTCATTATGTTAGTAGAAAATGTTTCCTTCCTTCAAAACATTTTGGCTATTGCAAATGAGTTGTATATAAATGAGACAGGGTTGATGAAAACACACGATGGGCAATATAAATGTGTTTTTCTACAAAGCCTTTTTTAACCACATATGCTTAACTTCATAACGCATCAGCGTTTGGTGTTGTCTTAACACATATAGCTGTGCAAGACATTTTCCTGAATAAAATACAGTCTAAAATCAGCAAACAATTCCTGATTTCCTGAGTAAATCAGGAAGTAAGTAAACAAGACTAAAGCCACGTTCTGACCGACATTAATTCATTAAATCATTCATTTCAATAACACCACTGCACTGACACAGCAGAGGTCCTGCACCAGAGGCTTCCCACAAAAAGACATTGGGTCACACTGTGAAAAAAAGTTGAACCTGGCTCAGCTTCTGCAGAAACACAATCCATCAGTCATCCGGCGATGCAGCGCGCTGGCCAATAAAATGCATGCAAGCCTGTATTCCTGGTAGAATACTTTCGTAAGATGAACATGGTAATTTTACTGTTTACCACATTATTGTTGTGACAGATGAAGATTTTCCCTGCGAACACTTTCCAGTGGTGAGTTGTGAAATCCTTTCTCATAGTATAAACCTCTTTACAGTGTTTCGGTGTAGCCTTTTGATACATACAACATTTTTGATACTTTATGCTACAGATACATTTTGTTTAGTACTCAAAAAGATATTTAGGTTTGATACGCAGCCCTACATACAAACAAAACATGTGTATTTTATTCACTTTAGACAGACCATCAAACAGGACATTATCCTTATTCTAGATGTTTTGTATATCTTTTACAAAATATAGTATAATATGTGGTACTGAGAATGTATAAAGCATATGCATATTTTAAGCATATTGTCTGGAATCTGTTCATATACCACTGAAATTATACATTTTACAACATATGGAGTTTTTGAATAATAAGTAATAATAATAACATATGTGGCTATGTTTGCATGGATCCATTTACTCAATAACTAATTTTAAAAACAAGTAAAATAGCATCCCACAGAATGTCATTTCTCCTCACGCTGCCTTTTCTTTCCTCTCTGCTCGTCTCCTTCTGTGTATAACGTGTGTTCCGGTGGGAGTTCTTGGTTCAGTTTGTGTTTTATAAACATTTGAGAACGCCCACAGCTCCCATGTGTAGGCGGATCCCTGTGCCCTCACCGTGACTCTGTAGACGTCTCTATATCAACACAGTGCAAACAACTCCAGAGCACGCACTCACACACACACTCACACACACACACACACACACACACACACACACACCAGGATGCATGCCTGTCAGCCCCATCGGAAACTGTGCATGCATGCTAGCATAAACACGTTATTGTCACACATGTGCACACGCGCACGCACTAACCTGTCAGTCGCCAGGAGGAAAGAGCGGCCAACTGAGACATGGAAGTGCAGGAAAACATTTCATCCTTATTACCCTGTTATTCTCTCTCTCACACACACTCTGTATTTCTGTATTTAGGCATTATCATTCTCACCTTTTCTCATATTTCTTTCTCACGAGGGGCCTCTCTCTCTCTGCCTCCCTCCCCTCCCTCCCTCCCCTCCTCAACTTAATCTCTCTCCCTTTTCTCTTCCTCAGTCTTTTCCCCCCTCAAGGTGTCTAAGCTGTGAGACATTTAATCGCCGCGGTAACGGTTTCATATCTGGAACAGAAATCAAATAATGCCAGATGATTTACTCCCCCTAGCAACCAGGGAGCACAGCCCTAGCAACCGACCCAGCCAGCAGGCCAGACCTAATCAGGTTGAAAATATTTCAATTATTGTGTTGATTCTAGGAGGTGTGTGTAGGTGTGTGTGTGTGTGTGTGTGTGTGTGTGTGTGTGTGTGTGTAAGAAAGAGTACGACAGAGTTGGCAAGGCAGAAATGACAGAGGATAGCCAAAGAGTGGGGACAGGATCCAAACTCCAGGGTGCCAAAGGACCAAATCGAGCTTTACTCCTCACTCTATCAAACACAGTTGCACTACGCTTGTTTGTGGTTGTGTTGGAGCTTTAGAGAAAGTGTAAGTGTGTTTGTGTGTGTGTGTGTGTGTGTGTGTGGGCTGGCACTTATGCAGTTTACGTGTCTGTGTGTTTGTTGGAGGAGGGTAGACGGCTGCAGAGGGGGGAGCTTTATTGAAGGTTTGCCCAGTCAATCAATAAGCATGTGTGTGTAGGCTACGTGTGTGTGCACGCAAGAGTCTATACTTAGACTATTACACTCAGTTTCCAGTTTATTTAGACCACGTAGATAAAACTAATGCAGTCTAACACAACAGTCCTGTTATAATTCCTTCATGAAGTTCATAATGTTCAGTTTTAGTTGAAACTGTTTTAGAGATGTTGATTCAGCTGTAGGATCATTTTGGAGGATGCAGTTTGTGGTGCTGTTGAGCTGTGTTGCATCATACAGAGAGGTGTTTCTATTATTGTTTCCACCCTATTTATATTAATGAGGGCAGGCTAAATGAGAGAAACACCTGCCAGTTAAACCTGACAAACTGAGTGTAAGGACATGTTTGAACTATATCCATCCTTAATGCAAGCTAGTGCAGAAATGATTAGTTGATTAATCCATTAGTCGATGGACAAAAAGTACATTTTGTTAATTAACGAATCTTTAATGAATTTAAGTCATTTATCAAGAAAAAATGGCAAAGATTCTCTGTTTCTTGCTTCTCAAATGTGAGGAGTTCACTGTTATATATCGTTCTAAACTGAATATCTATTGGTTCTGGCTTGTTAGTCGGACAAAACGAGACATTTAAAGACATCACCTTGGGCTCTGGGAAAGTGTTAAGAGGCATTTTTCACTATTTTATGATTTTATGAGTAAAAATAATGGACAGATTAATCAATTATAAAAGTAATCGTTAGTTGCAGCCCTAATGCAAACCATTATTTTTCTCTTCTCTTTTTCCACATTGTTTTTTCTGCACTCTTTAATTTTCTATTTCTTTATTCTTAAATTCTCTAATAATGAGAAAAATAAAGAGTGCAGAGGAACAATGCAAAAAGAAGAGGAGGGGGGAAAAAAATGAAACGCACGCTCTAATCTAATCTGCTTTTTCAACCTCTAATTCTCTGATGGTAATTATGCCTGACAATTGGCCTTTGGGGACGAGACGAGTCTTCTTCACTGGCGTTTGCTGTTTGGATGGTGGCAGAGGGTGACAGAGCAGAGAGACAGACATACAAACCGCGAGACAGAAGCAGAAAAAAGCTCGACAGAGGGAGAGAATGAAGACTGTTTGAATGACAGAGAGAAATGGATGTAAAAATGGGCTTTTGAGAGATTATGAATTTACATATCTTAATAGAGAAATGCATGCTACGGCTCTCCACCAAAAAAAAAAAA
>NTHP01000039.1:569338-597261 GCA_003416845.1 Oplegnathus fasciatus
GTGTGTGTGTGTGTGTGTGTGTGTGTGTGTGTGTGTTTGAGAGACAGAGAGAGAGAGAGTGACAGAGAGAGGGGAAGATGGTGGAAGGTGGACTCTTGCAGGCAATGTTTCTGTAAATTATTAATAACTTACTCAGAACGCTGCTTTGTCACTTAATGACCCGCCCGCCCGAACCAGTGATATTTTTTAGTAAGCTTATCCTGACCCGCGGATTTTGGGTCGACCCGTGCATCACTAGAAGGCGTTGTCCCCCGGTTAGAGAAGCGATTGACTAATCAAAGCTTTGTAGGTGTGATTAAGATTTAGCTAGCTAGCCATGTTCATGAAAAATAGCGACATAAAAATGGCGACAAGCATGGATGAGTTCGACGCAGCTGTTATTTCCGTAAGCAGATTTACAGAAATAACAACTCTTAAAATCGACATATTACTTAAATCAGTTTGAAAAATGTTGAGTTAACTGCTGCCTCAGTTCACTTAACAACTGAAAATGGTGCTAACGGGACGGATACATCACTCACTGCTGATTGGTTAGGGCACCCCCTGCCAACAAGAAATTGGCTGACATGAACACAATGTCAGGCTGAATTAATGAAGTAAAATGAAAATGGCAAGTCAGTCTGATTATCAGGCTACATCAGTCCCACAGTCATGCAAGATTTTTGCAGCCATTAGCCGAGAGTGTGAAAAAGGACAGACCTTGAAGTCTCGACAAACTCTTTTCTCTACAGTCCTCTGATCCCTACTTTCCCATTCCGCTCAGATGTCGGCTACAATGGAGAAGTGGCGTGCTGTCAAAGAGACGGCGTGCAAATGAAATCTTCTGACCAACATCCGGGGCAGACTTTCCACCTCCACTCTACGCTTGTATTCAGCACATAACAGAAAGTATGAATATCTGTGCGCTCTTTAGTTCTAGCCACGGCACAAAAGTACATAGAACTTGCCTTGTCGATGTGTCGGTGATGAAGCTTTGTATAATCTTGTTCTGTTTGTGTGTATTCGGCTTTATTCTTCATTGCACCTTCTGTATTCAAATCATCATTATTCTCCAGGTCCACATCCTAATTGTTTGTGCTCCTATTGCTCTGTAATTAGTGTCAGTGTTGAAATAATTACTTTTTGTTGGAAGTGTCAAGGGTCAGAAATTAATTTGGCATGAAAGCCTTCACAAGCTCTTAATGGCAAGTGCTGGTTAAAACTGCTAAGCTTGCATCAGACTAACAATGATAATATGTCTTTGCTTTATTTATGTATTTGATTTGGCCATTGAGGCTTTGTCTGCAATCTTTATGTGTGTTTTATACTGGTATTTAGCCTAGTGTCCTTTGAAACAGACATTTGATCTTAGCCATGTACATATCGTAGTAACTTGTGTTATTTTGGCTCACAGTTGCTTTGACAACATAAATACTAAAAATTTGCACTACTTTAGCAGCATATTCTCAAACATTTTGTGCAAAATGCATAGTATGAATAAGGTACAGTGTGACCTCACCAAATAAGAATTGAAAGATTTCGACTCTGCAAATTATTTCTTCAACTTCAGGAAGTGTCAGTAGCTGACTGGCATAGTTTTAGGGTTGGCCTGCAGTAGAGGATGATGGGATTTCGTTATTGAATATTGTGCGTGTGACAGTCTCATTTCTTGCCCCTGGCCTGAGTGCAGAGAAGCAATATTCTTACCCACAAAATTCATTTCAGACTGACGTTTTAGCCCCAAATATAGCCCCAGTATTTTATTGGTGATCCCAGACTGAAATATTAACGTCCTAAAGGGTGGAGTGTTTTTTGACCATTCATAGAGAAAACCTGGCCCGGTGTATCTGTTGTCTGTTTTACACTCTTACACAACTTTGTCCTAATCAACGCCCGTCTCCTGCCTGTGAACAGAGCTGAGGGTTCAGTTTGTTGCTGCAGATGGTTTCTTTGGTCGTGCTCTTGTGCTACTGGGAGTCTGAATATGTACAGTTTTCGCTGCAGAGCTCTGTAGAAATAACTTACAAGTTTATACACTTTTCTTTAGAAAAGAAAAGAAAATAAGGAAATAAACAACGTGGAAACCATAACAAGCAAAACACAAAACAAAAAAAGAGCCTTTTTTTTGTTATTTATTTAAAATGGAATAAATAAATAAATTATATTCCATCCTGCAGCAGTTTTTAAATGCACACTTAGCGTTCTGCAAGCAGGAGACAACTGTGCACTTAGCTTGGTGTGTTTTTCCTTGTTTTAGTGCAGGTTTAAGTGTGTGTGTATATGGCCTTCTTCAAAACAGATGGAGAATCGACTCAGACTTCTGCCATACTGAATGCTGAGGTGTTAACTCTCTCTCACTCTCGCTCCCTGACACATTAACTCCTTAAGGGAAAGTCATAAAGGAGCATTTAACTAATGGAGAGAACCCTGGTGAGCGGAGCACAGCTGTCCCGTCATTAGCCTGCGTTTGTTTTCACAGTTTGTTTGTTTGTTTATCGGCGTGTTTTTGCACCTGCAGCGCAGACGTGTAGGGTCGTGAGAAAGGCTCAGGGAGAGGATGGTCATGTTGAGAAACTCTCAAGGGGACAGAGACTCTCCAGGGCCTGCAAAGACCTGCGAGGCGAGGGTCACATGATCGACGGGGGTAGCGAGCTAGCACTTACATGCTCAGAGTGACAATGTTAACATGCTGATGTTTAGCAGGTGTAATGTTTACCATGCTCACCATGTTAGTTTAGCATGTTAGCATGCTAACATTTGCTAATTAGCACAATACAAAGTACAGCAGAGGATAATGGGAATGCCATTAGTTTTTAAAGTGTTTGGTCATAAAACAAAGTGTTGGATAAATTAAAATGTTGACCTGATGATGGCGCTACGTGAAAAGTCATAAATCACAAACATTAAACTCATGGTGGCGCTAGAGGAAAAGTCCAGGCATCACCAAAATCATTACGACCTATCCTCTGGGAAACATGAATGTACACATTTTTAGGTCAAACCATCCAATAGTTGTTGAGATTTCAGTCTGGACTAAAGTGGCTAAAGTGGTGGACCAACTGACATTGCCTTCCTTAGAGCCACACTGCTAGCATGTCTAAAAAAATTAACTTATTTTGAAGGGATTCTTAAATCTTAAAAGACCAGTGTGTAGGATTTAGTGGCATCTAACGGTGAGGTTACAGATTGCAACCAACTGAATACCCCTCCCCTCAGCCTTCCCTTTCCAAGCATGCAGGAGAACCTACGGTGGGTGCCACGTCAACCTAAGACCATGAAAGGCCCTCTCTAGAGCCAGTGTTTGGTTTGTCCGGTCTGGGCTACTGTAGAAACATGGCGATGCAACATGGCGGGCTCCGTGGAAGAGGACCCGCTCCCTATGTAGATATGAAGGGCTCATTCTGAGCTAACGAAAACACAAAGATTCTCAGTTTCAGGTGATTATACACTAATGAAAACCTAATTATGAATATTATATTCCATTTCTGCCAATAGATCCCCCTAAATCCTACATACTGGTCCTTTAAATGTTTTCAGAATCTCATTAGAGGTTGGTTTGTCTTCTTAGTTGTTATATCCTCAAAAAGTTTTGCATTGATTACATTTGACTGACGATGATAAGGCCCTGCTTTGTCAAAACTAAATACGGGTTGATTAACAAACTTTAATGCATTTTTCCCGTGGCTGTAGAGAGTTTTACGCATATCTAAAGGCCAGTTGCGTTATGCGCTTCTTCACTGGTTATCTTCTTGCAGTACAAGTAGACAAGCTTGCAAGGCTACCAAAAAGTGGCCTACTGACACCTTCTGTCGGTCATGTGACGCCATGCGTTGCAGGTTGTAGCGGCCCCTCGAGAGTCTCCTGTTAGGAAACAGCTCAGTGTGTTTGAGTGTGTGTTTGTGCATGTTTGTACAACACAAGTAGGGACGAGAGAAGATTAAGAAGTTCTAATCTCCTCCGGGTTGGTGGCAAGGCCCAGTGTGTGGTGTGTTTGTGTGTGTGTGTGTGTGTGTGTGTGTGTGTGTATTTGTGTGTGTGTGCTCTCAGTGCAATGATAACAGCTACTACTAGATAAGCAGTAGTCGGTCCCTCTGGTATGTCTACAGTAGATGGGCTGTGTTAAAACACTGTTGTGGCTCACTTCAGCGTGTGTGTGCATGCATGAGTACTACAGCAAACAGGAGTCACACCAGTCAGAGTTCAACATCTGAAGCTCAGAACCGCAGGCTGACGATGTGACAGAAGCAACATGACACACACAACAATAAGTGATGGGAGATGAATGACTTGTTTCCCCCCCCCTTCGCTGTCTCTCTCTCCGTCTTACTCTTCATATCCCCTCCCTCTTCGTCCTGTAATCACTCCCCTCTGAATCCTCTGTATATAATTCAGTAGCAATTCTGTTCCTCTATTCCCTCTGCCCCCCCCTCACGGGGAGACACAATGAGATATGACATTTCATTTGAGTTTCTTGCCACCCGGCGCCCTTGCTCCGAGAAATAAATAAATATTTCATTAGCAGGCTGAGAAGGAGACGAAATAAAGATGTACGCGCACACACATGCGCAACACAGGAACACACAAACATGCACGCTTCAAAGGCGGAGGGAAAAGCAATATAAATGCATTTATACATTCATGCTCACATACAGGCCTAAGACATTAAACAAGCAGCCCTCGACACCCATCCTACACTCACACACACACATGGGTTTTGGTACATGAAGGACCTGTGCAAACATACTTATGTAGAGAATGATAATGCAATCTCATGCCCAGAAATAGACAAGATAGACAAGTAATGAAGATAATGTATCTCCCTCTGTACCTCCTATCATCCCGCCTCTCTCGTTAGACCACTTTATCATCTCCCTCCCTCACCCACTCTCTCTCAATCTCTCTCAGGTCTTACCTAGAGACTCCCGGCTTTATTGTCTTAATTAAAACAGAGCCTGTTTAATTATTTTAATCCACACTACTGCACAACAGGGACTCCCGAGAAGAGGGAGTGCGGCACGGAAGAGGGAGGAGGTGGGAGGGTGGTGGGGGGTATAGCCCTGACATTTCAAATTAAGCTCTTCAAGTTCAAAAGCAAGAGTTCTTATCACTTTTCCTCTCATTCATTTTCCCATTTCTGCCCTTCTCTCCCTCCATCTCTACGCGAGGCTGGCCTCCTTCTCACTGATCTCCTCGTCCACCGTCGTTCTCCGTCCTCCTCCTCTCTCTCTCTCTCTCTCTCCATTTCTTTCCTCATTACTCGTTTCTTTCTTCCTCCTGCCTCTCCTCCTCTTCACTACCTTTGAGAGATTAGCAGTTTGGAGAACAGCCCTGTTGAGAGGCTTTTTCAAGTCCTGGACATCAAAAGAATCTGTGATTATTACAATACCTCGTGGAGTCGTGCGCATGAGAAAAGAAAAAAAAAGCATTTCTTATCTTCATACACACCCACATGCATACAGATACCTTCACATACCAAACCATAATTCACACTTGAGGGTGTAATCACACCAAGCTTGTTTCGAGTGGTTTATTGAAGCTCTGGAGTGTTTATGTGTCTAGTTTGGCTTGTTTGGGCTGGTGAGAACAATGCTGCTTGAATGCAGGGTCAAAAAGTGACTGCACTGAGGTTCACAGTCACAGTTTGAAAGCCAAAATGGAGAGAAACTGGTGCACTTTCAGTCTGCTCTAAACTGGCATTTGAGCTTTTCCAAACCCAGGCACATGTTAGGTGGAGGACTATGTTGTAGAACGTATTTTTTTAAAAACTGTTCTATATTGTGAACTGTCATAATACAGTTGTGGTTACCTTATCTTTGTTTACAATGTCAGATTAAATCACAATTGTATTCCCTTGCAGTCACCTGACATGAAAAACAACAACATGTGCCTATGAGAATGTCTGTACTGTGTGTTTGGCTGCAGTGAAACACGTAATAAGTGATCACAAAAAGAGTTAAACCTGCTGAGACCAAGCAGAGAGCATTCTTGTCAGGCTAAAAGGTTGATCCTTTCAACCCCCAACGTTTACCAGATGTTGAGGTGATGCACAGTTTGGCTCATTGCTACCCAAAAAAAGGAGGTGTGTTGGATCTCACATGACACACAATCAGCTTTTTGAATACAAAAAGTGTGGACTGAACTCCATTTATCATGCAGCATTTTCACCCACATTGGTGTAATCATGGCCAAAACAGTCTGAAAATGCAGGATGCTCCTACAAGCAAATTGTGACGTAGAATCACATAATCTATGCATAAATGTACATGACTCCAAACACTGCAAAACAGGTGTAGTTATTCATGTGCTCACATAAATGGTCACTACTGGTACTTCCTAATGGTGCCCATTTAGAATTTACTTCACTACTTTGACTAGAAGAAATAAAGCTTCAGCCAAATGTGTTCTACTCTTATTTTGCCACGAAAATCAAATGGAATTCATGCATCAATGCTTGGATTCACATTTTAAAGTAATATATTGCTGCAAAGTTCCCATGGTCCCATGGGGGTGAGGTAGCTGAACGAGTGGGCGTGTATGTATGTGTGTGCGCGTCTTTTAATTGATGGTTATTGGTTAGAATTCGGTGAACTTCGACTGTCAATCAAAACAAATCAGGTTCTATGGCAACTAGTGTTGTTTTTGTATAGCATTTGCAGGTCTTTCAAATGTGTAGCTCTATCCAATCATATGCTAACCTGACTAAATACGTCTTTCTGTTGTGTGTTTTCCCTGTCCGCCGGATGGCCTGATGATTTTACCTGCCACTGCCAACAATTTACCCGCATTTGGCGGGTGGCTGGTGCTAATTTCAGACCCTGCCATCTACTGTTTGGCTACCACTGGTATCATCCAATCATATTCATACAAGTGTACAGCACGGCCTTGATAATGCTCTTCTCACTATTACTCTACTGATACACTCATGCAGACTCTACCACCCTAACCTCCCCCTCCTGCTTTTGGTATTAATTTCAAGTAGTGTTCATGTTTATGTTTATTAAGGAGGAATTTGTTCTCCCAGCACAATCCTCATTGCTACTCGAATGTTTTGACAGCTCCTGCAAATAGTTATACAGCTAGATTTGACTTTTCTGCTAATCAAACTCTGTAATCATTTGCTTTAAAAAGGTCAATCCCTTGAAGTAAAGGTCTGTGACTGAATTATTGTTGTTATTCCTGAAATTTCTGGCTAATTTGAAAACTCACATCTCTATCTTGTCACCAACTGTTTGATGAAGTGATGACACTTCTGTTCTTTCAGGTAGAGTTTCTCATTTCAAGTGTTCAGAATTTAAACGTATAATCATCCTCATACATAAACACAACAAAGCAAACTGTTTCCTTAAGGCTCTGACAATGAAAACAAGTGTATATATGCAACAAAGTAGGTTTTGCAGAGTGCCGGCTAATGCTTCAAACAAATTGAGGGTATGTGTACACAGGCATACAAACAAGTGTCATTCTACAAAGCCAACTTTGTCAGTCTCCATCAGAGAAAGTGGGAGACGGTCTGAAGAGTTCTGCTCCCTGTGGACCCAGGACCGAGGGAGATGGAGGGTGAGCAGGCTGAGAGAGGAGGGGAGGGAGGGAGGGAAGGAGGGGTGAGGAGGACCAGAGTCAGATAGGAAATGGCAAGGATGGAGGGGCAAGAGCAACAGAGAGGATACATTACATAATTTGGTGTTCCCTCTTCTGTCTTTCTTCCTATTCGCTGTCTGATTAGTCTGACCTTGATGCAGCCGCAGCTCAGCCTGCTCCTGTTGAACTCTGGGTAATGAAGCCAGCGTTTACAAATAGAGAAATAAACACCTGGCTCCCTGGGAATGGTAATAAGCTCTCTCTCTCTGTATCTTTATCTCTGCTCCATGCCCATTCACATTTCCTCTGTCCTCCTCCCTTTGTCATCCTCTATCTCGCTCACTCACTTACTTTTCTTCCCCCCTTTTCTCTCCCCCTTCCTCCTCCCCCCCCCTCTATCTGTTTCAGCAGGGAGTCTAAACTCCCCAGATTTCCAGTTTACCTTCTGATTAAGGAGTGAGTTGAGCGTTTCTATTCCCTCTGTCTCCCTCCTCCGTTCCATCCCTCATTCATGTGCTGCCACGGTAACTAGCCTATTATCTGACAGTTCCACTCCACTGACCTGCCCAATAACAGCTTTCACATCCCTATAAATGCCCCGGAGAGGGCGAGAGAGAGAGAGAGAAAGAAAAAGGAAGTGTGTGTGTGTATGACTGGACGTGCACGTGTGCATGTGCATCAACGTATAAACCCTGGAGATTGCCCCGTGTTATAAACATTTACGCCAGGCTAACAGATCATCTCCGAGATCCAGGATTGGTCTGACTCCCCCTGTCCCCCCGGCGAATTGAAAGCCCAAGATTAGCGAGATGATAGCTTTTCAGATTGGCGAGGAAACACAGAAATGAGTTTCACCGGGTGAGTTTACGGAGGTTAGATTGGAGCAGTTAAACGGCGGATAAATTGATGGTTCTCTCATTGTCTCTCCACCAGTATAGCGGCTAAATCTATTAACCGTCAACGACCCGTTTCGGCTTCGATAGAAAGGAGAGACAACCGGTGAGGATGAGGAGAGCAGGGGACGAGGGGAGGAGAGAGGTTTGAATAAAGCAAAAATATTTGAGAGCTGAGGAAGGTGAGAAGAGGACGACAAGAGGCCTCTGTTATTAAAAGATACTCTGACTACATTATTTACTGACAGCCATTTCATAGTGCACTTTAAAAAGCACTTCAATTGAAGCTATGGCACTTATGCATTAAAAAGTCTACAGCTAACTGTGAGCTCTGTGAGGCTATACAGAGGCACAGTGCTAATGTCGGCGTGCTGACATGCTGATGTTTAGCAGCCATAATGTTTACCATGTTCACCATCTTAGTTGAGCATGTTAGCGTGCTAACATTTGCTAATTAGCACAAAACAAAAAGGAATGGAACGTCATTAGTTTTGCAGGTATTTGGTCATAAATCAAGTATTTGCCAAATTTCTACCTGATGGTGGCACTATACGGATAGTGAAGGCATCACTAAAGTTATTACATTTCATCCTCAAGGGGGACAAATTTCATGGAAATCCACCCAACAGTTAAGATATTTAATTTAAAACCAAAAATGTCAACCTCATTGAAAAACCTGGGGAATCATCACGGTCTTTATAATTTACGTCCTCTGGGGAACCGTTTTTTAGAAATCCATCCAATAGTGATAGAGATATTTCAGTGCGGATCAAAGTAATGGATTGATCGAGTTGCACAGACATTGCCATTACTAATGTCACACCACAGACATAGCTAAAAATCACAGATGTTTTTATATAACAAATAGATTTGAAGAACTTCATTCAAATTGTCACCGACTTTCAGACCAGTTTGTCTTCATTTGATCATTAACTAAAATGTACGCAAGACATTTTTAGGTTGTCCAAAACATGCCATGCAGAAATACAACTGCGGCAAATACTTGTGCTCTACGGTGTTAAACATTCAATTTATTAAAGGTTTAGGCAAAAAAACCCAACATATTTCATAAATCTGTGGTGGCAACACCAAAGGAAAATGCCCTTTTCACTACAGCACACGACACACAACAGCAATCCAGTACAACACACACACACACACACACACTGTACACACAGACACACACAACTAATCCTTCTTGGAGAATTAACTGCATCACAAGTCCTGGTCGCATTAGAGAGTTGATAAATTACATTTGATAAAAGTCCCTTGAATAGACTGGGTCAGTGCAGTGTGTGTCTGTGTATCTGAATGTGTGTTAGCGCGTACGTCTGTGTGGCACATCAAAGCCACGCAGTTTGAAGGGAAACACTTTAGAGGAGGAATTTAATGAGTCCATTTAGTAATGATTAAATAGAATGACAGTCAAATGATGAGGACTCAGTTTTAATAAGAGCTATCTTACTAATCCCTCAATCTGTAAATATCTGCTCCAGCGGCTTCAAAAGTCCACACAGGGCTGGATTTAAAGTTTCACAACGACTCAGCAGTGACATGAAAGGAGGGAAAGGCCCTCTTCATTACTGGCCCCCGCCCAAACGAATAAAGCAGTACCAGGGAAATACCTGGCCTGGTCAGTCACATGGTACAGTACCATGGTAGCCCAGTAGGCATAGATGTGTTGGTTTGTAGCTCGTAAAACATCTAAACCAAGCTAAATCTGAACAGCACCTTTGAATGGCGTGATTACACTATATTTGAATACGGAGGAGTGTTAAGCATACCAGTAATATAATATTTTACTAAATGCAGGCTGAATTGGTGAGTTTTGCTATAGAAAACTAGGCACATACTTTAAATGTAAATATCATTAATTGTACAGTTCTTACAACTAACCTTTTGAGGCTGAAAAGACAAAAAAATGTAAAAACATTGAACCAAATAAAAAATGAATCTAAGAAAGAATAAATAGGTCAGAAAAGCACATAATTTCAGTTTTGTGTCACTCTGTCAGTTAACACCAGACATACCATACAGATTAAAGTACTCAAGTACTCAGTAACCAGGATGTGCAGATCAGGGGAGCGGATGTGGTAAAATCACTGCTTTCACATGCGTTCAAACTGGGAAATAGAAGTGACAGAAAAGACTTTTACTGCACGAGAATATTTTTCTGCAGCTTCCCCACAAGGCAGTTTTCTGGTTACGTATCCCGGAACAACTGAAAGTTTTGTTTTAGTTTGCAAAACATTTTTCACACGTGAATATGATTAACTGGTTGCCAAAACACACAAACCTGCATTAGGGAAGCTAATTTTAGATTTAATCTTTGCCTTGGTGTTGCGTTCACTGCCGCTGCAGAGGAAGAAATCACGTTCATGTACGACGTCTTTCCGCCGGCGTTTATCAGGCTTGCTCATGCCAACGCTACCAGCAGCCGTGTGTGAGAGGCACAAATTAGCTGGCTACAGTTAGCCAGTGTTCCGCTATACTTGGCGCTGCAGCTGACGTACGAAATAGACCTCGGAGTCTTGCCTATTTCGTCACAGTTATGGAGAGGCAAGAGAATTCGGCTGAACCAAACTTTGAAACAGAAGATGTAGTTTTTACACACAATATGCATATTGTTGAAAAAATCATCTGTATTAACATCATATGCCAACCTCTGTGATTATGCGTACAGTGCATTTAGTGTGGAGTTCCTTCCTGTTTTTAGTTGACTGGACATTTTATGTCTTAGTCAAAGAGAAACAAACAGTTTAGTCTTGTTTTACTCAGAAGAAAACACAATATTTTACTTGATTGTTTCAGTCCTCAGTAAAGCAGTAAAAGTAATTGATACAAGGCTATAGTCTTGTTTTAATAAAGACTAAGACAGTCTAAACATGCATGTACCATGGTAAAACTGAAAATCCCTCCCATTACCATTAACAGCACCATGGCAGTTTCCTCTGTGGCTACTGTCGTTTCAGAGCTGGGAGAAAAAAAAGAAAGGTTTGACTTGAAAATGTGTGTGAAGACAGAGGAAGTGAAGGAGAGCAGAGAGCACAATGTCTGGGATGTTTTTGAGACGCTCTGAGATGAAAAAGGTGAGAAGGGCCACAGGAATGGTTTCCCATGATCCCGCTTGACCTGACCTGGGCCGGGCTAGACTTGGGTGGTGGTCTGTGTGTGTGTGGGAGGGGGGTGTTTTTGGTCTGGCTTGCTGCTGTAAACAGTGGTTTCTGGTGGGCAGAGGTTAGAATCCACCTTAAAAATCTGGTGTCTTTCCTCACATCTGCACACATTATATCAGCTGTGACACATTACTGGTATAAATCATGTTGGTAAAGCCAGATCCACAACACCAGCGTATCATGTGCCAAACAAAAAACATCACCAGTTTAAAATGTACCAAATCTAATCTCCGACTGTGCATGTGGGTGCATCTGAGTGTATTAAAGAGCCAACGATAGCTCCGTGAGCATAATAAACCCTGAACCAATCACATATCAGTTTCATCAGGGGAGTTTCCAACATCCTTCACTCTAATTGGCTATCATGTAATCCGGTGTCCCTAAAGACTTCTGTCTTTCTATCCATCCATTACATCCTCTTCCTCACTCTCAGCATCTCTTCTTCTGCCTTGCTATTGGTACAGGGCCCCTCACCCCTCCTTCTCCTCCCATTTCCTCCTCTCATTTCAACTTGTTTTTTTTCATCTATTTGACTCTCTTCGTATTCTCTCTTCATCATTCACTTCTCTTTCTCTCCCATTTTTAAATCGACAGCTTTGCAAATGAAAAACGTGACACCCACCTTTTCCTCTTTTCTCCTCAGATACCCCACACTTCTCATCCATTGATCCAATCCCACCCTCTTTACCTTTCATTCTCCCCATCTCTTCCCTCTATCCCTCTTCCCCACTTCTTTTTCTCGCCATCTTCTCCCCCCACCCCCCCACCCGTCCCCCCCTCTCTCCCTCTCTCTCTTCGGGGGGAGTCATTGAGTGTGTAATCGCTTGGTTACGGTGTGTCAGTCTGCGTCTGAACCCACCATCTGTCCTCTGGGCTTCCGTCTGGGACTGCACACAAACACAAACACACACACACACACACACACACAAACACACACACACACACACACACACACACACACACAGCAAATATACAGACTCACACAGTCGAGCCAAGCTCATTCACACCACAATATGATGACAGCTGTATCACCCACCTATTGACATGAGCTGTCAGAGGGGCAGTGACTAACATAACACATTATGACATATCCCACACACCCAGGTGGTGACTACAGTGCACATACATTGTTATGGGTTATAATTGTTCTTCCATTATGGCCTTGATCAAATGATTAGGACTTTCTGGAGGGCTCAGTGACATCCATGAGTAGGATTTGGAATCAAGACCTGGTTCTATATCGGAGCAGATTCCAAATTTATAAGAACTGTGGATTCAAAGAAACATGCTTTACGATTTCATTTACTGCTAATTCAAAAAAGTGAAGTTTAGACTTCTGCTTCCGCTGTTCTCACCAGAAAAAAACTGCATCACTGTTGGTTCATTCAACCTTTCCAAATAATCTATGCTTTCATTTTCCTGACAAGTGACCCTTTGTGAATGATGACTGTTGTATCTCTAGTATGATATTGTTATACTGCTGCAAAACCTGTCCCCCACCAATTTTTTTTACAACAATAGTCAAGAGCCCATATGAACATTGAAACAGTTTTTTGTCCCCCATTACTTACATTTTAGGAAAGGATCAGCAGGCAAAACCTGTTTCAATGTACATATGGGCACTTTAATATTGTTTTAAGACAGAGCTGAACAATTGTGAACATATCCTTTAAGGCCTGGTCGCACCAGAACAACAACAAGTTCATCCACACGTCTTGGTGTAATAGGTGTTTCTAGAAGCCTGGTTAGAGTGAATACTCGCAGGGCTCGTTGACAAACTAGCTTTAACTACTAGAGCATGCTAATCAGTCACAGTAGCTCTCCAAGCCAAATGACAGTTAGCAAGTGAACTAGCTTGGTCACTAACTGGACAACACTCATTCAAGAGATGCATTTGTACTGTCGACTCCTGGCTCACAACTGTCTTGCAAGCCATTCCTCTTTTGGGTGTTTATATAGCAGGGCTACATGAAAGTGGAAGGTACAACACAGCTAATAATCAGCTTACTCTTTCTTACTCTCTGTTCCCTCAATGGTCAGCACTACCAAGGCACAGAAGATTTGCGTGGATTGACTTCACAAGTAATTTTGGCTGCCTAAATTGAACCAGGCCCAGAAACAATAGAGTTAGCGTATAAGAAAACACTCAGGTGACTCATTTAATGGACGTCATATGAGTCATTTCTGAAAGCAAAATGACCTATGTTGTTGTTTACGTATGAGGACTTGAGTTCTGTCTACATCACCAGCTACACACGTGTCAACACACATGTATGGTGTACACGATGTCGCGGGCTGTAGGTGTGTGTACATTTCACAAAAGACACTAACGATGTATGTGTTGATGCTTGTGTAACATAGGAGTGTGTCAGTCCTTCACAAAGAATGAATGAGTAGTTGGGTGTTTGGTAGTATGATAAGTACTGCTAACGCCATTTTACATACATGTGTACGGACTTACCTTTGCTCCTCACCTGCCTCCTGGTCTTCAGGCAAAAGAGTCTGTAGGGGATCTCAGGTCTACTTATACTTCCTGGTTCTACCATGTTTGAGGAGCAGAGGTGGCGTGTGTGTCTGTTGTGACAAAAGGTCTTTTCTTAAAGCTGATAGTTACAAATATTTTGTATCCATAATTACTAATGAATTTATGATGAAATTGTACAAAATATAGATATTGTTCAGGCCAAATTGTATTTATATGTACTGTATGTATATAATGAAATCCCCTACTGGTGGTTTAGGCCACTACAATTAGTTACCTGTAGTGTATGTAAGGGGCGGTTCTGTGAGGTGTTGTTGCTGCACATGACGTAATATCTGTTTGGCTGTGTGACACACGTGTCAGATTTTCTTAGTTTGCATTGAAACATATATTATTCCATATATCATATATTGTTTCATTCACTCGTGTATTCTGAAAAAAAATAATGAATTCACCACAAACATTTTTCACTTAACTTACTAGAGACATCACTTTGGTTAGGACATTAGGTCTACATTAGAAGACTGACATTTGCTTTCCCTCCGAAAACAACAAACCTGACCCTTTCTACATCTGAATGTCCCGCTCCTTAGTTCTGTCCTCGGGTTTTGCTTCAAACCGGATCAACACCATCGCTGCTCTGGAGGCTATCCACACAATGAAAATGTTCACAGAAGGTTTCGAAATAAAACTTAGGTGAGAAATTGTCCATTAAGTTGCTGCATCTTAATCTACAGGGCAGAGCTGTTCTTAAGTGTTTTGGGGCAAGTTCAAGTCAAGTCCCAACTCAAGACTAGTCTGCATGACACTGTCTCTCTCTGGGAAAGAGACTTTAGGCATTCAAGCCTCGAGTCTTCAGCTCTGCTGTACTACAGAGGCTTGTTTAATGTTGTTCAAGAAGTGAGAGCTAGCAAGACGACACTTATGATCTCAACCACTTCACATACTTTTGATGTTTGCCAGACTAATATCTCAACAGAATGAAATTTGGGGGTTTGGAGTTAAATTTTACATGAAAGATTAAGGTGAGCAGGAAGAGGAAGAAGAAAAGTTGAAGTTGCAGAGAAACAAGGTGGCACTGCGGTGTACATTTCAACTCCAGTCACTTAGTGACCAGGCAACTAAACATCCCTGAGGATCACCCTCACACAGAGACAAGCTGAGAGGTGGGAGCGAGGCTGAAGAAGAGAAAGTAAAAAACAGGAGCAAACGCTGGGCCAGAACTTTTGACTTTTGAAGCTCCGTTGACCTTCTAACTGAGAAATTACGGACAGATTCACCAATAGAAAACCCAAAGACACCATGTCATTGCACGTGTGCATGTGTTGACTGTGCGTTTAAGATTAGAGGAGGCAGCAGTTGCACTTCGGTGGACAATCATCAGCGATCGACACCACTGCAACAACTATTAACCTTTGGTGTGTGTGTATGCGTCTATCTGTGTGTGTTTGAAGATATAGAAAGAAAGAAGTAGGCCAACGCTGCTGTTTCAACAATAGTGAAAGTACAAAAGAGAAGAAAGGGCAACAAGAGAAAACACAATAAAATTCTGTGCGCTGCACGGTGAGGCAGACTGAGAATATGTGCATAACAAACCAATTATACCTCATCACAGCTGCACGGGAGTAAAAAGGCATCAGTGCATGAAATAGTCTATTATGATAAGAATTAAAATAGTCTATCAAGATCTGATCGAGAATAGTGCAGTGTGATAAGAACTAAACAGTCAGGATGTGAACGTGCTACACGATCACATCCTCTGATATGTCCCCTCAGTGGAAACGCCTGCCAGCGAGGCCTGTTTAAAACAGTTAAAATATAGCTTTGATCACATTAATGGAAAAGAAAGGCAGAACTTTTACTGTTTAGTTAGTTTGCGCTACTTTCACTACACCAGAAGGAGAGACAGAAACAGGAAAAAGTGTAAAGACAATCCGAACAACAAGTCCTCAACTAAACTAAGTAGGTTGTTTTAAAAATGACCCACATGGGCATTCAAAAGATTACGTATATGAGTTGAAGATGACTTATATGCACTTTTAAAGACAGGATACCCAGGAGTCTAAATGCTCGTGGTGGTGGAGGTGGTGGAGTAGAATGCATAGGTGGGAAATGGAAACTGAAATTGAATCTCCCAGAAAAATCTGGAGATTTTGGGGGTGATGGGGATGTGGTGGGCTGATAGCTTGATGGTTGCTTTGTTAAAGGAGTCGAACTGACTGACCAGATATGACGACGCAAGAATTTATGGGTGAGAGGAGCGCTGACAGCGTGGGAAAGTGACGTAGAAGGTTTGATCGGCAAGAAACAGAAATTCAGCATTATAAGAATAAAGCAGAACTCTCAGTGAAGCTTCATTGAGTTTCAATGAAGCTGCCGACAGCCTGTTAATCAGACTGAATTGCCTTTGTGTTTCCACTTCATTCTTCAGTCATGTGAGCCATGTACTGTTTGTTAGGAGGAATTATTTTACCCTCAGAAGTGGTCCTGTCAACATCATTTTCAGTCCAAATACTGAAGGAGCTGCAGTAGCGATTAACTAACTAACTTAACATTTGCCATGTTGATTAAAGAAAATAAATATATAATAGATGAATAACAGTTTAAAATAAATAACAATTTATAAGTTATTTCTATAAGTCAACTTAAAACAACGGACACCACTCGTCACCATTTTTGTGACCATTGTTCTGGCTCTGGCACAGAAAAGTCACCAGCAAAGCTTTGATTGGCTCGGTTGTTCTTCCAACCAGGTAAACAGCTCGGTTGGAGCATCGGACATATTTGAATCGCTGAGAAAATCTGAGATGTGAATAGCGATTCAGAGGCCTGGAACCAGGCTTAGATCCCCGGACAAAATCAGATTGTCTTGTACACCCAACCATCCACCCACACCTTCCACCTTCCTGTTGCTGCACTGCAAGAACTACTTCCTTCGTTGGTGCCGTACATAAGCATACGTTGTTTTAAGCTGCTGAACAAACAAGACAAACTGAAGGAGAGAGAAAGAAAGAGGTGCAGAGGTTAGGTGTTGGATAATTCATGCTGACATTGTATCCCTGTTATACTGAAAATCTGTGTGAGAGACACATTAGATACGTGTGTGTGAGTACCAGTGTGTGTGTGTGTGTGTGTGTGTGTGTGATAGATGGCCTCTCTAGCTCTGACAGATGCTGTAGAATCACTCAGCCACGCCAGCCCGGCTGGTTACCGGGGGCAACCCTGTAAATCTGACATTATGGGCTGTTGACAGGAGAAACGGTTGTTATCATAACCCACAGTGAGTTACAGGAAACACACACATCTCTCAAGTTTTCAGTATGACAGGAATATAGCATTACAGACACACACACACACACAGATAGACTGAAAGTGAGAGTATGAATGAGGTATTTGAACATAATTTGGATTTACAGCTCAGCAGCATATAAAAGTATGGGAAGTGTGTGATGTAACGTGTGTGTGTGTGTGTCTGTGTGAGTGTGTGTGTGTTGGGGGTCAGAGGGAACAGTGTCTATATGTTTTATATCTCAGCAAGAGGGATGTGATAGAGTGAAGTGATGAGTGTGGGAAACCTCGCGATGAGCAGGTCACAGGAAACAAGATATCTTACCTGGCCCTCTCTAATCCTCACCATGAAATGATCTATACACACACACACGTGCACACACACACACACACATCCATGCACCATACACACATGCTGCTATGCTTCCAGTTTCGTGTCATGATTATACTTTTTTTTTTAGGCAAAATATTCCCTCCTTCTGTCTGTCTGTCCGTCTTCTTTCTTTCTCTCGGCGTTTTTCCCTCTTTCCTTCTCCGTCTGTCGCTCTCCGTCTGGGTGTTCCAGTTGTAATGGTGTGTGCTGTGGGAGCAGCAGGAATGGCCATTACCGTCCATGGATCACTGGCAGAGGCCTGCACACAGTGGACTCAGATGAGAGAGGGAGAGGGAGAAGGAAGGAGCGAGGAGGAGGTCAAAAAGGTACCGCTGAGAGAAAAAAACCCAAATGGGGTAAAGAAGAAGGGAATGGAGAGGAAAGATGGCAGAGGGAGCGGGATATTATTTCATGCAGTTATTATAATGAAGTCATTCCATTTTGTGATGATGGAGGATTTCTAAGTAGTAGCTACGTTAAACCGCTTGATGGATTCGATGCAAATATAATCACACACACATACTCGCTGCATTTTTCTAGTTGTGACTAAATTTGGATGGAAGCGTGTCCAAACATGCCTCAAACCCACAGAAGTATGGGTACTAAAATAAGGACAGATTCATGGATGTGGCTTTATTTCATTTGGGAATTCAACTTGACATCAAACATAACGTTTCATATTTTATCTGTTCAGCTTCTGACTGATGAGACAGGCGAACGGATGAAGGAAACATTTATAACAGCAGGCTTGTTGTCTTATTAGATGAAGAGTCATAAATAAAGGGTCAAAAGTTTTCCACTTTATAATAAGGCAATAGACCTGTAGTGAGGAATGTTAGTGAATGATTAATAAAGGGTCCTTCCACTACAATATTTCATCATGTCCGCACATGCAAATCTTAATTTCGGTCTGGATGTTCCGCAAGGTAAGAGGTCGAACTGTCCATTTTTACCAACATAACATGGACACGTTTATATCAAATGTATCTGCAATCACTGTCAACATATTTCATTTGTTTCTTCCACAATATCCACTCACAAAAGCATGACTGATGATTTTCAAGGTTCTGTTTAGGCAACTCAAAGCATTTGAGTGAGATTAGGAAAGATCGTGGTTGTGGGTAAATAGTGAAAAAGTGACACTGACTTGAAGAATGAGTTAGGACAAGTTGTTTTGTCAATATTTAACATTCGATGTTTCCCTTACCTTGGGCGGGCGTTCAGACCAAAATCAGCACTGGATTAAAACGACTCAAGGGGCTGCACTCGTGTGGGTGTGCTGCTTCAGGTACCTCTGAGATGATGAAATACGATCCACGAAGTCCAGTTTGACAGATCTATGAGTCTGAAGGCACCAAAACACTGTTTTATCTTTGGTTGCAACGGTTGTGAGCTAAACAGTTGAAATACTCACATTACAAAGTAATCCTCCAGGAATGTGCAATTACATGTTTGTGATTGGCCAGAGCAGCACTTTGCTGGATGGCTTCACGTTGTGTTGCAGCAAAAGTTGAACTTTTTTTGCTGAATGATCTGAGGGGGGTTTTTTGCAGAATTTTTCATACAGAGCTTAAGTTGGCGGCATTCAGACATACAAACCTGCTGCATGAAAAAACACAGGCCACTCATTCATTTCAGTGACACCACTACAAGGGATCTGGCAAAAAAAAATGCAGAGTCGTCCGACAAAAAAGTTGAATCAGGCTCGACTTTTGACGCGACGCAACATCATCCAGCAAGGCACTATTGTTGGCCAATCAAATGTGTTTTATTAAAATGTGAACAGCACATTTTTACTGTTTACCTGGCGACCTTCCCAGCGGAGGGTAAAAGGATTGTTGTCATGACTTTCCAGACTTTCAGAGTTGTAAAATCATGTCTCATAGCAGTATAAACAGCTT
This sequence comes from Oplegnathus fasciatus, assembly GCA_003416845.1. NCBI lineage: Eukaryota > Metazoa > Chordata > Actinopteri > Centrarchiformes > Oplegnathidae > Oplegnathus > Oplegnathus fasciatus. The sequence goes on from NTHP01000039.1 coordinate 589,009, forward strand.
TGCTGTGTTATGGTGTCTGATAAGCCTTCACACTCATGAAACTATTAGGTAATCTATCCTCTCTGGTGTCTAAGTGCCATGCTTTGTACGCTCCACCATCCACTTATTTAGCAAACCAAATTAGTTTATAAGCATCTTTTGAAGATAGGGTTGCCATTTATGAGATCTTTCTGAGTTAGCTAGAAAGACAAAACAAGTTATGCTGGAGGAAGTGATGCTATCAGAATCAAAAGTTATCATTATTACTTGGTTACTACTGATCTATAAAGCAGTAATAGATTATTTGTTAACCATTAATAAAGCCATTATAAACCCTTTATTGGGTGCCTTACAAGAAAGTGAAACAGAAAGAAAGAAAGAAAGAAAGAAAGAAAGAAAGAAAGAAAGAAAATCTAAAAGGAAGAGATGGCGAACACAAGGAAGCAGTGCACCACACCTCCTCCGAAAACCAGAGCTATAATGAGAGGACTATGCAGTTGTCGTCATTCAGGGTCTCGTGCGAGCCGCAGCAGTGTGGCAGGTTGTACCGGCGCTGACCTTTCTGTTGTAACACCCCCAGTATAAAGGGAAGTGCCACACAAAGAGCTCTATTAACAGAGAAACCAGATATAATGGGGAAACAAGATGGGCCTTTAATGGGGACAGGCAGGGCTGTCAGCATGCATAATGTAACAGTCGTGTTAAAACAACACTGGGCTCTATGTGCTCCCCCTTCAAACACACACACACACACACACACACACACACAGAAACAACCTTATATGAGAGACCCAAGTTATTAATTCGCACACTGGTGTTCATCTATGAAATATTCTCCATGCACAGCGCACATTTCTCTTGCAAGGATGGGAATCATTGTTGTGTGTAATTATGAAGACAATGTTCGGAGGGATTATCAAAGAAGTAAGGGGGAAGATAAGAAAGCGGCAGATGAAGAGGGTGCGGGGACGAGAAGAAAGGGAAGTAGAGGGGGATAGAGAGAACGGAGGAGGTGGTGAGAATGAAGAGACGAGGACGGAGAGAGGAGGGGAAAGATTACCCCTTCTCTCTGTTTGTCGAGCTATCGTTCCCTCTCCCCTCTCCCTCCTCCCCTCCTCCCCCCTCCCTCGTTCCTTCTTTCTCTGTATTAGCATGATAAAGACGTGGTGGAATAGGGCAGCCGGCAGGTCTTTGGACATGGAGACAATGCTATCACCAGAACAGGCGTCTACAGCAGGGGAACAGCCACCGAGGGACTATACACTAACAACACACACGCACACGGCTGCATACATGAACACACACACACACATACCCACTGATACAAACCCATGTAGACAGACAAACATGTAAACACACACAGAACTGTGGATTATAATGCCCAGGAGGACTTAAACAATGAGAGGTAACATACAATCAAAGGCGGCAGAGTCTCCAAACTGCAAGACACAGAGAGATGTAAACATACAGTAATAAACACAAACAGCAGCAGTATCCCTTTAATTGTTTAATGTGGTAAAGCTGTGCTATGGTGTTGAAAAAATTGTTGTCCTCATCTTAACTGGATTGAGCAATCCCTAACACTTGAATGTTAGGCCCAAAATTCCCAAAATTCCCCACCAAAAATGTGTTTATTTAATAAAACAGATATTTTCAAAGGGCTTCCCTCCAGGTAGTTAGTGGCAGAAAAGTCTCTCTGCCATGTGGCATGTTTTTGTTGAGGTTTTTTATGGGTACTTTTATTGCTGTGCTTAAGTTTTAGAGGGCTCACTGAACAGAATGATGTAACTTCATACCAAAGAGAAAGTCTGATAACTGTGAGGCCATTTTCTAAAAATATGCTCAGCCTATCAGCAATGGTGAACAAAGTACATTTACCCATATGCATTATTTGAGTAGTTCAACATTATGCTACTTTATACTTCTACTTTAAGACATGTGTGGGAAAATATTTTACTCTTTACCCTACTATCTGACAGCTTTGGTCACTTGTTACTTTTTAGATTAAGATTTTACATAAAAAGTATATAATAATGTAAAATATGATGCATTGTTGTAGAGTAGCAAGAATTAGCTCCACCTCACCCAGCTGCTACAAGTGCTGCTTACTCAAAAATACATCACTTATAAATAATTCAATGAAACTCCAAAGTACAGTATAAAACACTGAGTGGGTCAATTTAGCATAATGAGTACTTTTACTTTTGATATTTTAAGTACATTTGCTAATACTTCTGTACTTTTACTTAAGTATCACTGCAGGACTTAGTAGCAATGGCGTATTTGTACTGGTACTTTCACTTAGACCAGCTCTATGAAGTTTTTAACTGGTTATGAAACAGTCTCAATTTAATACTGACGCCTCTATATGACCAACATAAGCAAACAAGACCAACAGCGAGAAGATTGGCCATTTCTTTATAATATATATATCTTCTTTATAACAGTTATTCTTAATGCCTTCCACCTGGTTGGATTTTTTCGCAACATCAGACGAAATGACGCTGGGACTTGCTCTGACTGAATTCCAGTTGCTTCAGCTACTAACTGAAAGTCCGTCTCCGGAGCTGCCGCCCACTCTCCTCCTGGAGAGTAGTCTCCTTGCGGCGGGGAGTGAAGCGGAGGGAACATGTAACCTAACGTTAGGTGAAACACTACCCGCCTTTGTCCACAGGGACCGCCAAAATCAACACAAAACAAAAAGTTCTATTGAGCTGCTTTAAGAACGGGATCTGATTACTTATTCCACTACTGCCTATCAGTTGAATGTTTCTGATTATTAAATGTGGTCAGCATAATAAATGTAATGTTATTTGAATTGTATATTTGGTGAGTATAATTTAAAAGAAAGTTGTTTCAATGAAAATAAAGTGACTAATTAAGAAAATCCAGACGAATGAAACTAACGATAGCTCTTTTCCTTTTAAGTGCCCCACTGAGCCATGTTGAGCCAGCATGGCAAATCTAAATGGAATGCATGCTTTATTAATGGTATTGATTGCACATGTGCCTGTGCAATTAAACAAAGCCTAAATTAAGCATGATAACAGTTAAGGACATTGACCACTTCACTCTGATCACTGGGGGCTCTGCAACAAAGGGTGTGTCCAGATTGAACTGAACAGGAAATACTCATTTTTCTTGTATTTGAACACAAATCAGTAAAGGTTTGTAGAATACCACAAAAATCAATTTTGCCCCCAAAACTGTTGTGCTTTTGCATCAACACACAGATGAGCAAGTCTGATTTAGTTCTATAAAGACTACACTGCATATTGTAGGATTTTGAAAGACGTTTATCTTATATATAAAATGTTTTATTTGTTGGGCTTTACACGTCTTTTGGAAAGAAGGATTTATAATGGGGGAAAAAAACCTTTTTTCACTTTAATAAAGACATGTTGAAAATGCACTTTTAATGTTGTAGTGTCTAGATATTCACTCACCGTCTTAACAATAAGAAACAAACAAAATGATGGAGCTTCTCAATTACAAAACTGTGCAGTCAGTTAAAAACACAGTTTTGATTGTAGTTGTTATTGGCCAAAGAAACTAAGAAATGCAAACAAAAACATGTCCTTCGCTTTTGCGTGAGACAATCAAAGGGATATGCACGCCTGTGTTCTTTTTCTCTCCCTCTACAGTAGATTATTGCTGTCATGAACCTTCCTCCTCGTCCCCCTCCTTCTCTTCTTCCTCATCTGTCTATCTGTCCGTGTCGTTCTGGGAACATCATTAACCAGTAGCTACATCAATAAGCAGCTAGTCAGGCTAATCAGTGAGATGCACACACAAACACAAACACACACATACACAAACCTATCCTCTACGGATGGTGCATCTTCACAGATCTGGAACATTCTCCAGGTCAGACCCGGAGCCACAGGCCCAGCGGGACACCTGGCCACCCCACCAGTGGAGCTCCAAACTGGGGCACAACCCTCAGTTCACCTCCCCTCTTTTTCTGGAAAAACAAAACAAAAACAACATTATGGGTCATGGCGAATACACACACACATTTACACTAGCACACATACAGTCACATTGGCTTGCAGACACATACTGTAGCATGTGTAAACACACTGTACGCACCCGCATGGATCACGGCCAGCTCATGAGCCTGTGACGGTCGTCCAACCATAACACACACACAGGCCACACGCGACACACACTCGCACTTTCTGTAAAAACATACAGAACTGTACAAACACTGCAAACTCATGAGCGGGAACGAACGCACACGAGAAAATTCCATTTTATGGTTTCAAAGGCCCCATTCAGTGACAGTCATCAGTGATTTTCAGTCTGTAGCTTTACTGATGCAACGTTTGTAGTCACTAACAAAACGGCAAAAAGCTGTTAAAAAGTATTTTTGTGGCAAGAAGAATACCAAATACTTCAGTTTGAAGTATTTTATTAATGATGAATGATTATAAAAACTGCTTCAGTATAAAGAATTTTTAAATATTACAAAACGCATTCATAAAAATAGATGATGCAGCCCACCAGGTTGGTGCCAGAACTGCAGGATATTAATATTTCTCCATAATAATACATTCATTGTTAGCAGAGTATAATAATCAAAAAGATAAGGCTCGCATGTTGTCTTACCTGTCCAACAACCATCCACAAATAATATGCTACATTTATTATCCTCATCACTTCTGCATATGCACAAATATCCTATTTACCGTAGGCAGCCAATCAACTTGCAGAAAATAATCCTGAAACCAAACCAAAGCCGGAGCGAAAATGTGAAATCAGGGCAACAGAGCAGGTAATAGTGAATAATACGCTCTCATTTTCCAAATTCAGTGTTGAGAGAGATGGATGGCTCGTCTCTGGTTACACTGTGTGTCTGCCTGGTGTTCACATGGTTCAAAAAGTTAAAACGAGCTGTTAAAAAAACTACATTAAAATGATAATTACATAGAACAATAACCACTATCTGTTAAGTTACACAGAAATGTCTCATTTAAAAACTTGTTGAGTAAATCTCAGTTTTTATCAGTCAGGTTCCAGCGGCAGCAGTGAGTTTGTCTCCTGTTTAGGAACAAATCTGATAAATTATTGACAAATTGTCAGTTATTATTAAAAAGGCAGCTAAACTCCTGTTAGCACGTTGGACTGTCCACGGTAATTTATTATTTATTTAGTTTTTGTTTCCAGAATTGTACAGTTTATACACAGCTTTTTATAGCCTTTAATTGTTTTAGCTTTGTATTTTTCCTCTAATTTATTGTGTATTTAGTTATATTGAATGGTCATATTGTTTGTTATATTTAAATTAATTTCAATGAACTGCATTTCAATGTTCATTTTGCCTTAAAAAAATGAACAGAGTGTAAGTACAGCAATTCATTACATGGTTTAAATAGGTGTTGGAGATGCAAATAAGCTTACTGCAAATGGGCTTATTTTAATGCTTATTGAACAGATACTGTGGCATCGGGTGCTAAAAGTGAAAATGTTGTTAAGCCATTAAATGCACAGTTTGGTGGTTCGATTCCCGCCTCCTAATGTCCACAAATACTGAACCCAAAGGTACTTTTGATTTATGTATATGGGAAAAATAAAAGTCACTTTGGACAAAAGCATCTGCCAAATGAATTACTGTACAAGTGTATGAACAAAGAAGTGTAAACAAACAAAGGAAACTTCTCCACAGCAGCTGCTGGCATCAAAATTGTTGTATGGCTCAATTAAAAAAGACGTTTTTATTAGCCTCATAACACTAATATTCCTACAAGAATAACACTGTTTTGGTTGCTTTGACCCAAGAACCAGTGAGGAGTTTCTGTCTGACTGGGTCTGTTTAGAGGGTCAGCAGCTGCCCTCAGCTGGATTTTATTACGAAGTTATGTGCTGCTGGATCATTTCTCCCTGCGGGGAGAGAGGAACATATTTTAATTCGGTATTTCTCAAAGGACAAGTACATTTTGAATATTGTTGCCAAATCTATCTGTGTTTGTTTTTGGTTGTTTAATCTGGTCATGCAACAACATCTATAAATAAAATCTTTTTTTTTAGTGTGTTTAAAGTATGACATTATGAAATAATCCATAAAAACAGGATTTTAAGCTGGTGTGAAATTGCTCTTTGCGGAGTAACAAATTTGGCATATAAACTGCAATTTCTATCAAATCAATCACATTAATTTCATTCAGAATGAGGAAATTTCCATATAATTGTTTAAACCAGATCCTGTTTAGTTCCTGTTTAGAGACAGTTAGATGAGGGTAGAAAATTCAGAGTAACAAATCTAATCTGCAGGTGCGGGTTGCTGATTTCTGTCTTTTTGCTATGAAGTTGCATATGTATTGCTATGTATTTACTGTTTTTATTGTATTTTTGTATGTATTGTCTTTTTTATTTAGGGCACTATGGACCCTTTTTTGTGTCCTTAATAAAGTCATTATTATTATTATTATTATTATTATTATTATTATTATTATTATATTAATCGAATGCAAAAGCTATGTTTATACGTTTCATAAAGAACTTAAGTTTCCACTTCATTATATAGCCTTTACCCAGTCAGGCAGAGTTGCCCTCTGTTTATGTTCTGTTTGCATACTTTGGCACTTCTTCTCTTGGTAAAAAAAAAAAAATTGAAACTGGAAACTGTGAAAACATCACCTCATGTCAGAACTTTTACATAGAAAGAAAAGTGCAAAGAAATACCTCAAAGCACCAGCTCAATTTCAATCCTGAATTTTGATGTTATTTTAGACTAATCTAATGTAGGATTTTAGTTTAAAGCTGTAATCTGTAATGAAACACTAAAAACACCTGATTTATTTAGGCTGCAGATGCTCTCCATACTCACCTGTCCAACTGACAAACCTAATGCCATATCACTTGATAACTAAATAACATACTGATGAACATCTTAACTTGGTTGATGACATTTTCACCACCAACAGCAAAGCTCCATCACTCCCTCCTGCATGTGCTAAAAGTTTGTGTGAAGGCTGCAGCTTTAAATTTATGGGTTGTTGTTTAAAACTTACTTAACAATAAATAGTTGGTCCTCGCAAACATGGCGGAGCAATCTCCTGCGTGTAATGGCATGCATTGGACGGGGCGCACACACCTGTCCCTCAGTCCGTCAGAGCTGCAGATAAACAACAGCCTTCTTAAAGGGCGGTGATGATGACTGACGGGCAGAGGATAGCGTCAGTCACCCCACACTGTCTCCGTTTGATGATGTCATTGTGCTGCCTGGCACCTTGCTGATGCAGCAGATACGGGATGATCAAAGGAGGGAGAGCGAGGGCGTGAAAGGCGGCTCCATTTCTTCATAAGAGACAAGGATGGAGGATGACAGAAACACAGAGAGGGAGACTGAATGTTGATGATGAAACCGTCTGCATGCATGTGTTTATAAGCATGTATTCATGCGTTCATCTGTGCAAATGTCTACGTGAAAGTTGAGATCATACACCTACAGAGAAATACACTCCTCTCCTTTGGGTTGCAATTTGATACCACAAACAAAGTAATACTGTAGATTCTTAAATGGTGGACAGGACTTGAAATGATGTCTTTATTTGAGACCAGCCATTATTAGACAAAGTCCCTTTTTAAATAAATGTAATATATTTTAGCAAAGAAGTCCCTTTGTTTTCTCTTCTGTTTGGTTTGTGTTGCGTCTGCTTGCCACAAACTCAACACTTCCTCCATATGTTTTATTTTAAAGAAGTACTATATGCTATCCATAAAGTTAGGGGCCTCTCAAGAGACAGATTTTTAAAAAATGGTCCAAATGGAAACTGCAGTGGCCGAGATGTCCCCACTTTTAGCCTCTAGTATGGATACAGCTCCAAAAACGATAGATCCTACATGTCCCATAATGCAACCCAATATCATCTTTCTGCCTCCCGCACCTCCAGTTTGTAATGCAGGCTTTTCATTAAAAAAAAAAACTTATGAATGAAACTTATAAAAACTTATGAGTTTTAAAAGTCTCAAGCCCAAGCCGAGATAACCCACATGGCATCATCCGGGTTATCTCGACTTGAGAACATAATCCCTCCCCTTCCCTGGACACCTTTTATTGTGAAACATCTCGTGTAAGTGTTAAAGGGCATTTCTGTTAAAAAGAGGAACAATGAGAAATTATTATTATTATTAGAACACCTGACAGATCTGAAAATATTGACCTCTGTTTTGCCTCCAAAACATGATTTTATTTCATAATGTTCATGAAACATGCAGATGGTTGCTCTGAGCACAACAAATATCAGATGAAGTGAGTCCTACTGTTTTTAT
>NTHP01000039.1:597337-607347 GCA_003416845.1 Oplegnathus fasciatus
TGGCCACCACTGTACATTTTCATGGCATCAAGTAAAATACTGTTACTATGATTACCCAAATTAATATCTGATGCACTTTGTGTTTAAAGCTAGGGTTGGTAAGGGTTGGTAATGTTGAAGACACCAGCAAGAGTAAGGCCCCCCCCCCAGGTCTCTTGCCAAAGCCACTCCCACCAAAACACACGAACCGCCTGGCTACTGCTGGAGGACGAGTCCACGAGAGAGCATTGGGGAGAGGAGCGTAACGCATCGTTGTCGTTACTAACCGTGTCCAATTACCTCATGTCTCATTCACATGTTTGAAAAACACCAAACATCATCATAATGAACGTAAACAACCAACGTGGCTGCTGTTAGTACTCACAGCGTCACTTTTCAGCCCTTCAGCTCCCTCAGTTCTTCTCGCCATCGTTGAAAATCCAGACTGATGTTGACTCTGGTTTGACCTCTTGCTTTATCCAACCTCTTTTTGGTCGCAGCCCTTTCTACTTCTGTCTTTCTTTTCTTTCTCTGCCATTCTTGTGTGACTAGTTTGCTAGCTTTAGCCGCCTAGCCGTGTGGAAGACGACAGGCATGCGCAGTGAGTGCAGGGTCAGAGTGCACGCATGAAATGATTGAACGGGCTAATTACAGACCTTTTTTTGTCAGAGCACTTGAATTATTGATTGCTGTCTGGATGTAAAGAGAATTTCATCAAATATAACAAAAAATGCTCCTAAAAGACATTGCCTACCCAAGCTTTAATTTTTGTTTGAGGTGTCCTTTTATTAGATTTGAACAGACACTTGCCAGCCAATCAGAGAAGTTTTCTCCACCATGTAAGCCATTGTAATGGGTATGAGCAATTTATTCCCCTCCTCACTTTTTTGTATGTATTTGGGACCTTTATTTGTTTGGAAAGATTATACATTATTTGAGGGCAGTATTTGAGTTCTAGCTTTTATTTTGGAATTTCCAGAAGTCCATTTCTTGGAGTTCAGCACCAATAAAAACGTACAGGTTCACAAATGACAAAAAACTCAAAAACTCCCTGGTCCTTCTTTCATTTTTTGGACTCTTCTCTCTCACTACATTTTCGCTTCTTCCTCAATCGCCCCTCCACTCCACACTGAGGTGTGTGTTTATGTGTGAACGGGAAAAAAGGTATTAAAGTGTGATAATTGGAGATCTCATCCCCAACACCTGTCATAGACTATTCATCACACAGTGTTCCCCCTGCACACACACACACACGCACACACACACGTTAAAGATTATCCCTCTCTGATACGTTCCTCTGTTCACACAAAGAGCGTTTAAAGCATGTCTATCCCAAGTGCATGTTTCAGGTACATGTACACAAACACACACACATTCACACACAAACAGATGCAAACATGCAACTGAAGTCCCAGAGCTGAGTAGATATCAGACAGGCATTACAGCTGTCATTATCACATGTAAGGGGGTTTGCACACACACACACACGCAGACAGAGATAAGTAAGAAGGCTTTTTCCTTCTGAGACATGGGGAATGGCAGGCTGCAGGAAAAACACTGTAACAAATAAAGTCGCACATCTCTCAGCTTACTGTTCGCACTAAACACATACACATTAAATACACACATGCAGCACATACAAACCGCTCCTGCCAATCTGAAACACAACCTTAATCCATCTTTTATCCTTCCACCCATCTCCCCCTTTTCCTCCAACCCCCATCTCTCCCTCTCTCCGTCTCCCTGTTCGTTTTGTGTTGACGTATCTATTTCACATGGCTTTTGGAAATGGGATTGGAGGCCACCTATTTCATCTGCAGCAGAACCTTGTTAATGCAAAATCTTGAGCAGCGCAGGACGTTCGGGAGAATGAATCGCACTGAAATGCACTGAAAATCCACGAGTGAAGCTTATTGGTAATACGAAATAAATGTGTTTTCAGATGCTCTGTAAAGTCTAATTTCCAGTTTAAAAGATATTATTCTTACATGAAAAAGAAATTACAATATACATACAGCAAAATATATTGTAAGGCAACATTTTTCATTTATTATACATTTATCATGCTCACAAATGTCTGTCCTAATTAAACGACATTTAGCTGAAGCTTTAATGAGAGAAGCTATTTGAATTCTCAGTCAGGCTCATATACAAATATCATTCTGTACTAAACCTGCAACTTGAGAGAAGACAAAGAGGGGAAAAGGGGCAAGGGCTTGTACTCTCCAGCTAAGATGCTAATTTCACGTCCAGTTTCAAATTTCTCATCTAATAACAATCCAGCTCTCCCTCTCTCTCTCTCTCTCTCTCTCTCTCTCTCGCTCTCTCCCTCTCTCCTGGGATGAGGCCCTCCTGACAACTATTTATCTGACCTTCGAACTTCTGGTTCCTGATTGTGCAATGCTCCTTCAGCAGATGTACGCACACAAATGGAGACACAGCTGAAAGAGACAAAAGCAAACGAGCCTTCCATGACAGCTGAGGAAAGAGGTAGATGGGGGTACATTTGACACGGGATATACAGTATATATACATATATATACTGTATGTGTAGCTGGAAGAGAAAGGATAGGAAGGAGGAGAAGACAGAAAGAAAAGAGGAGAAAGGACAGAGGGACTGAGGGTGAAAGACGGATTGGTTGGTGGCGGAAGTGAATGGAGAAAGAAAGAAACAGCTGTTCTTTAGTGTCCCTGTGTGGACGTAATCAATTGTTTTCACCTGGGGAGCAATAAGTCAATGTCTCTCAGTAAATGGCTGCTGAACACATGAATGAAACATGGATTTCTTCCAAAAACAATGTAATATGATGTGGGCAAACACAACACAGAAAAATACAAGACGATAAATATTATTTGATACAGTAAAATATGAAACAATATTTTACAGTGTGATACTATGCTGATATATATACTATATATGAGTATGATACGAAACGATTTTTAATTATTACAAAATATGTCAGGCAATACAAGAAGATAAACTATAAGATAACATATCATATGACATGGTATAATACAATATGATATGATGTGACACAACAACACACAGTAGGGTAAAATAGGATTTGACATGATGTGACACAATATATAACATGATGCATAACATGACAGTATGATACAGTATGTGAGCGAAAACGCATGACGAGGTGTCCTAATGTATGGAAATAACAGAAAAGGCAGAGGTTACATTACTTTCTAAATCAGGAAGCATGTGAGTGTGTTATCAGGCTTCTCGCTGTCACTTTATAAAATAAAACAAGGAAGGATGAGCTCGAATCACCATCCACAAAGTGACTTTGTAGACAGTTGACTGACAGTTAGGTCGGTTTCAGTGAGAGTACTTGGTGAGCAGCAACATGCAAAAGTATTGTTGCTATGGTTACCCGCAGTTTAATATACCTTGCACTCTGATCTAGAAAGGTGGTTGAACTCTTTTGAGGATTTTTTGGGACACCTGCCAGCCAGTCAGAATGTAGTATATTAAGAGGACACCAAAGGATATAATTGGATTTGATTTGGTGGGTTTGAATTGTTACCTTGCATTACTTTGCATTATGTCATGATGTGTTATGTTATTTTAGGGAAAGATACAATAGAATAGTTTTGAAACAACCATATTATTTGTACTTGAAAATATTATTTTCCGGAAATACACACAGTTATCAAACAAGGCTGGTTAGGGGGGTCACATTACGCTACCTCAACTAAAGACCAATGCTATGAAAATAATTGTGATGTACAGAGCCATAACCATGCTTTATTTCTCAAGAATCTATAACAAAAAGGTTTTAAGAAGCAGCTACTGTAAAGGAGCTTTTGAAGACAAAAATAAATAAACTAAACTAGGCTAGGATTTTATGTTTAGATGAACTGAGATTATTATTGTTGTTTGGTTTTACCAATTTAAAATGTTTAAATGTTTCATGTATATATGGTTTTTATGCAATTTTACTGTTGGATGCAATGTTAATGTTGGAACTTTATTGTATGAAGTGTAAGTGCAAACTTTGTTGACTAAATGTATTTTATTTGAATATGGACCCCAGGAAGAGTACTTGTTGCCAAGACAACAACTAATGGGGATCCCAAAAAACAATGAAAAATGTTAAATTGCATTAGGAATATAAATGTAATAAAATGCAATAGGATACGTCATGGCACGTAACATTACTTTATGGTAGGGAAAAATACAATAGCATTTAATGAGGCACGACAACACGTTATGTTACGTTACAAAAAGGTACATTAGCTCACTACATGGCAGGTTGCGTTACTTTATGTTACATTAGGAAAAATGCTATAGTATATGGTACGGTAGGATACAACAGAATAAAATAGGATATGATATGATAAGATTTGACACAACACGATACATTATGTTTGGAAAAGATCTGATGATATAAGATGGCATACACACAAAATAAAATGACACTACGCTACAATTTCGTGTTGATACTTTTGCACATTTTGTGTAAAAAATTTAAAATAATCCACATGACATTCACTTACACCAGCGCCACTGCACTAACCGGGCCCAAAAGCTCTTTCCTGTATCCTGCACTAAAGTTGCCATGGTGGGGCGGCAGGGTCTTCCTATTGCTTCCCCCCTCTCTCCTCTGCTTCCCCCTCGTCCTCACCGCTGAAGGTGAAAGGTCACCAAGTCTTCGGAAGCATCCTGTGTGGTGATGTTAGAGGGCAATGTTATGCTCCCCAGCAGGACAACACCGCACACACATATCCGCACTAATAGACAGAAAACACACACTCTCTAACCTGACTGGTTGGTCAGTCTGCTTGGGGGAACTAATTGTTTTTAGATGAGGCTACTTGAGGAGAGGCTCCGGAAGGGAGGACATGAGCAAAGGACTGAGGGAGAAGAGGAGGAAAGCAGAGGGCTATAAATTAACGATGTGCCGGATATTCAGTTTCCACATGGGTTTTGGTGAGAAAACGGCAGACACTTTATCTTTTTTTTCCTGTCTCTGGGTACCCCTCAACTGGGCCACACACACACACTTCAGCCCAAAATGTATTGTGATGCATTTTCTAAAGTGTCCAGTTGTCCATCTAGTGAAATTTCAATGATACCCACCTCTAAGAGCCACTCTGCAAAACAAACCACTCAATAAGCTGGAGGTAATGGAGACTGCAGGTCAGGCTTTACAGCAATATCATTACCATACACACACTCACACACACGCACACACAATCCCATTGTCTGGGCAGTACTTATTAGTGCCCATGCTAACAGAGTTTGTCCATAAGTGACCTTAATTAAGTGGCTAGCACCATTAGCTGCAGAGCTAAGAGGCTAAGAGCTATCCATCTGCATGTGAATGTGTGTGTTTTTATGATAATGGCTTTGTTGAGGTGTGTACTGGAATACTAACGACGGGCTGCACGCAACCCAAAATGGATAAATAGGCAGCTGAAGTTGAGCGTTGAAGAGGGGATGGTTTAGATAAGTTACTCATTGTGAAAAAGACAAAAACAGGGTGCAATGCCGAGGGCTGCTTTAAATGCAGGTTAGCCCCATTTACAAGCACAAATGCACTCACACACAGGCACACACACAGCACTCAGCATTTTAAGCGCCTTTCAGTTTGCCCTATCATTTTTCATTAGTTATGAAAACAGAGAATCTAATCTCATCAGGTTTGCTGGTACAAAATAATTTCATGTCATTGACACATTAATAATGACAAAAAAGTTGTTAAAGATACTGTATGTAATCATTAATACTGATGGAACAAACCACTGTCATTGTCAAATTTGATATAATCATTTGTTTTTGATTTACTTCTGTCTCATTAATAATAACATGGGCTTTGTCACAATTTAATGTAATTAATAACTGTTTCATAATTTTTCATTACCTGTCCTTGAATGGATACCGTTAACATTTACTTGATTTTAAATATTCTGCTTCATCGTTGTCATTGTCGATGATGTTGCTGTAGCTAATGGATTCTCGCCCTGCTCACTCGTAAAGCTGCTAAACTGGGGTCACGAGGTCAAAGGTCCCTGCTTTTCCTTTGATGTGACCCTGACATCCTGGGAGGAAGAGGAAATGGAGGAGGAAGAGGATTCTTCATGGATTAGTGGTAAAACACCGCACACGTGCACACACACACACACGCACACACATTTGTATTTGTGGACGGACGTTTGAGCTGTTCACACACAGAGTTGGTAAGGCTCTCAGGCTCTCAAACACACACACACACACACACACACACACACACACACACACACACACACAAAGATACCCTCGAATTTGATTATGGCTGAAGTGTAAACTAAAATATTTGTAAAAGCTGCTACTGTATAATTTTTAAAAAGCTATACAACACACGATGATGATTAATTTTTTGATTATTGTGTCATTCATACCAATATTCCCAGGCCGCATGTACTTACATGACACCACAAATTAATATAAACCAGATGCCACACAGTATTTAGTGCATACATTTTTAAACAATGCCACAGAGAAGAAGAGGAAGATGAATTCACATAATTGTCATACTCAGGTTTTCACACCTTAACGTGTAAAAGTTTCATAAATTACTGATAAAACATATACTGTATAATTAAAACGTACTTGAGGAATCATAATTAATCATGTTTCGCATATTAATAGGCCATATTTTAGCTTTTGAGACAAAGTCAGCTGATTTAAACACATTAAAAGTCAACATTAATAACTGTTTCAGTTTTTGATTTTTGTCTGCACACAAGATTGCATGTTTACTGTTTTTTTTCATTAGTTTGAAAGGTCAAAATAAGACTAAGAGTCTACTGCGCTACTAATGCTTAGTTAGTGAGGTTGTACTTCGGCACAGTGGCACTGAGCTAAATGCTTCAGCATACTAACATGCTCATAATGACAATGCTAACATGTTGATGTTAATGGAGAAGTAACAAAATACAACATGTTAGTGATCTTTAGAGGTGCTGATAGTCGGATTTTGTTACCTCTGGACGGAGCCAGGCTAGCTGTTTCCCCCTGGTTCCAGTCTTTGTGCTAAGCTAAGTTAGCCGGCTGCTGGCTGGAGCTTCATATTTAGTGTAGCCGCAGATGAAAGTGGTATGAATCTATTTTCCAAAATGTTTTCCTTTAGGCAAGTACAATGCTTACCATGTTCACCATATTACTTTAGCATGGTAGCATGCTAACATTTCCTAATTAGCACTAAACACAAAGCACGGCTAAAAAGTTACATTTTGCTGGATTAGTTTTTTGTATTTTACATGAAAATGTAACATTATACTGTAACGAAACTTGAGTGGATAACCAACTGTTGGAGGTC
Source organism: Oplegnathus fasciatus (assembly GCA_003416845.1). NCBI lineage: Eukaryota > Metazoa > Chordata > Actinopteri > Centrarchiformes > Oplegnathidae > Oplegnathus > Oplegnathus fasciatus. Next base: position 604,630 of record NTHP01000039.1, read on the forward strand.
TACTGTAATAAGGCATCATACCCAGAAATTTTAGGCTACAAACATTTTTATATTTATATTGTTGATAAAATAAAACTTTTTAATAAAAAAACAACTGTCATTTCATAAAATAATGTTTACTTTATATAATGTTTTTGCATGATGTTTATCATGTTCACCATCTCAGTTTAGCGTAGTGTTAGCATGCTAATAGTCGCTAATTTGCACTAAACACAAAGCAGGCTACGAAGTTACATTTGGTGGATTAGTTTTTTGTATTTTACATTCAAAAATACAACTGACTGATGTAATGAGAGTAATGTGGATACTGCAAGGTCTGTAAGTTATTGATAAGGCTGAGAATACATTTTTTCAGACAGATCCAAATATGGTATAAATATATATATATAAAACCTTTAAGTATTTACATTCACAGGAAAAAAGGCAAGAGAGCGTGAACTTTCTCTCTGCGGATGATGAGGGGAGGGAGGTTGAAAGGTGTGCAATGTGTTTTTCTCATCGCAGAGCTCCTCTCAGCTGGAGCTTCTAAACTTAGAAACACTGTTGCTTCAACTGCTTAAACAACCTCTACGCAGCACTTCACACACGTTCTCGTCTCACCTCTCACCTCCTTCTTAAAAGTAATTCAACATATTTAAATTCATTAGTGGAGCAACAGAGAAAAAAAAACCTCAAAGTGCTTTACATTACACACACACACACACACACACCCTAAAACACACACACACACTAAGTGGGGCAGATTACATTCTCCCCAGGACTTGACTTGCATTAAAGTTTAAATGTGTTCAATTTGGACGGTCCCAATATTAGAGTGGAGTATCATTACCCACCTTATTGGATGAGTCTGAGCAGAATAGATTTCTACTGATGAGATGAAGAGGCCTCAGGCACACACACGCACACACACACACGCACATCTTTCATCCCCTACCTCACTATCTATCACACACACACATACAGACACATGGACGTGTGAACAGATGAGCTAAATTGTATTCTTTGTGGTGTTATTTATGTCTTCTGCACATCGGAGCGATTTTCACAATATGCTCCCATCGTGATTTTGACTTAACAAAAAAATTCTGATATATGCCCTATAATTGAAAATAATGAATAAATATACCATTTGATAACAACTTAGAGAATTACTTAACATTCAACATACATAGACTTACATATTAATAATTAATATTTATTAAACATAGCAGCATGAATATTAAGCCTAGTGTAGTTGTTTTTGTCACTTTTTGAATGGTATAATGTTGACTTTTCCTTTTAACATTTGAGGATACAATTTCTAAGAACATGTGTCAGAGTTTTACGAACACTGACACAATCCAGTCGCACTCCCAACACTTTACAAAACACATCACAATGTCCCACCCATCTGTGATTATCAGTCTAATCAAAACATCACTCACAAGTGTTACTGAAGCATCCGTCCGATCCTCACTGGATGTGACCTCTAATACAACCGCTGACATTGAAATCAATAATTAAGTCGGATACGGATCAAATTCATGTAACACATCCAAACCATTTTTTTTTTCTGTGGAATTAATAATTAATTAAATAAAAATAAATTAATTAAAATTAATTATAATTATTTTGTCATCTACATCAACTATTTGCCACCGCTTGTTCGATGTGTCATTGAGTCAAAGCATCTTCATCTTCCCTCTTTTACTTGCTGCTTTTGCTTCCTGTCACTTCCTGCCACCATTCATTCTCCTACTCGAAGCTTTGTTTTCTTTATCCCAGTAATAAGATGTCCTCACCTGAACAGGTAAAGACTCAAAGACGCAGAATATCTAACCATTTATTTTGTGGGTAAAGAAAGACTTTCTATGTTGCTTCTGTTGTCAGGGACTCAGACCCGCACTCTATTTTTTGTAGCTCTTCACAGCAGTGAACAATAGAATCAGCTCTCTGTCATTTCCCAGAATCGCTGTTTTTCCTCTCCAGATCCTGTCCTTTCACAGATTCAGTATTTGTGGGTTTAATGAGGTGACATGTCGCACTATAGTGTCAGTTTTTCTGTGTGTGTGTTCACAGGCATGTGTCTGTGGCTGGCTTGTTACTTGTTGTTGCTGCTCCTCTAATTAAAAGCACAATTTTAGTTTATTGGAATGCCAAAAACGCTGGTCGGATAATAAATAATTCACCAAAGCTTTAGTGCACATGTTATTGTACTTTTATCCTCTTGAAGACCAACTTGAGAGGACATTTTGAAAAGGTANTGGTCCTCTTATCCTGAAGTTATTTATAACAAATGCAGGTGCCGTTTATCCAAGAACACGACTCAGGTAGGTGTGAAAGTAGTGATGATTTCACAGCTGCCCCAATGGTCATAAAAATAAAAACACAAGCTTTTCTTCAAAGTCATTTGCACCGAAAAGCATTGGTGGTAACAACATTAAGCTCTCACATGACGACACAAACACAAGCCCTTGAGATGGTCAACCACCCATCATTAAAGCCCCCAAACACAAGCAGTAAAACTGTTTTTAGTGAACAACACTGTAAACCTGAGTGCAAAATCAATACAGTGAAGCGTAATATGCATGTTAAGTGGACAAATGTGTGTTTACACCATCTTGTAATTTCAGTGCTTAAAGCAGCTCAATGGAACTTTTCATTTTGTGTTGATTTTGGCGGTCCCTGTGGACAAAGGCGGTAGTGTTTCACCTAACGTCAGGTTACATGTTCCCTCCG
>NTHP01000039.1:614026-649008 GCA_003416845.1 Oplegnathus fasciatus
TGGGGGGGTGGGGCTCCTCTCAGGTCTCAGCTGCCGTTGTGTGTGAGGGTGAATTACACGCTGTAGCGGAGTGTTGACAGGAGCAGCTGGACATCAGTGGGCCATAGCGCCCGGCTTTGTACGTACATGTGTGTGTGTGTGTGTGTGTGTGTGTGTGTGTGTTTGTGCACGTGTATTGTGTGTGTGTAGCTGCGGACCGCTACCCAACACAGAGCTGACACCTTCTGGCCAGCGAGGGCAAAAACAGCCTGCAAATACAAGAGGACAAGTGTTGTTTTGTTATCCTGTTTTAAATATTGTCAGTCAAAATGTTCTTTTTGGAAATAAACACAAATAAAAGTCTCAAAGTAATATTAACAACTTTATCAACTTCTACTTAAAGGCACAGTCAGTCATTTTTATAGTTAGTTAATTGACTTAAATATCACAATACAAATATATAACATAATTTTACATGGTGGAATAAAAACCAAAGTATTCCATGTACAATCAAATTCTGTCAACATATCAGTAAATACATATGTTACAGGTATATTCACATAAGTCTCTTATTTAAAATGAAATTCTCATAGCCTATTTTACTCCTGCATAGACACTGAAAAATATAAATAAATCTGGTTTATTTGTTGTCTGTGTATTTGAAGACATTTTGGAAGTGCTTTTATATTTTAAATTTTGAATATTTAGAATTTTTACTTATTTATTCTGTAACTATGTCAATGCTAATATTATTTTTGGTTGGTTGTGGTTGTGCTCTTTTGGACACTTTCAGACAAAATAAGAGACAGTTGTGCAAAAAAACAGAAAGCTATCTAGGTACAAACGACTTGAAATATTTTAAATGAGAGTCTGAATTGATGCATGATGAAATAAAAATAATATGATGAAATAAGAAAAAGAGGATGTGATGAAAATAAAATTCGAGGAGGAGAGGAACAGAGAGGAGCAGGAGAGGAGAGGAGGGGAGAGGAGGTATGAAGTAATGAGTGTGGAGAAGCGTGCTGGTCTCTGGCTGGTCGTGAGGCCAGAGACAGAGTTTTGTCACTGCAATCTCACACTCTGCTTCTGTAATGACTCGCCTGGAGGCACAAATGATTTCCTCCACTGGTGTTGCTATTGCTGGAGTCACCACAAATTCAAGAGAAAGGTTTTGGCGGGGTGGGCATGGTGGGACAGGAGGGGGTAGGGGATTGGTAGAGGAGAAATGGGGAGGGAAAAAATATTACAACTAAAACAACATAATGACCTGTCTCCTCATTTATTGTTGGTAAGAATCTCTAAAATTATTCCAGTTGAATTTTCTTTTTCTTATTCAGCAAATTAGAATTTAGTTTCCAGTGCACGTTCTGTTTGTCCAGCTGGTCTTGCCGTAGCCGCGGTCCAACTGCGGTCAATGTGCCACAATTTTCCATCCACAAACCTTAAAAATAACACCTCATTCCACCTCTCTCTCTCTTTCCACCCGCCTCTCCTGGGCTCCCTCTCTCCCTTCCCTCCTCTTGCCCGGGGACGTGTCATAAAGACATCATCATCACTGTTTGAGGGCAGAGGAGGAAAAGCAGGAGTGACATGATGATCTATCCGCCAGTCACTTCTCTGTGGATCTGGTTGGGGGTGAATCGACACAACAGACAAAGTTATGGAGGATGATGAAGCGAAAGCCAAACAGTGGCCCCACGTCTCAGTTGTTTATGCTTATTTGGTTTTATCTAACAGGAAATGATAAAACACATTTTCCCAAAGATTTCGAAAGTATTTTTTGTTTTGTTATATCACCCAGGAGCTGTCTCACCACTTTCATTTTTACATTTTTTTCAGCCCTGAGGAGTTCTTTTAATTTCTTGCTGCACTGCATTGTAGGACAGTTGTGTGTATTAACAGCATGCTCAAAAAGTGTAGATTATGTACACATACTGACATATTTGTGTGATATGGAATCATAGAGTTAGACCCATAAATCCGCCAAGTCGATATATCTGCCGATATTATCTTATTTCAGATATCAGTATTGCCGTTTATGTTTACTGATAAGTAAGAAGAAATCGAAGTACAAATTATCTTTGAGGTAATTCGAAATCAAGCCAATATATGATATCTGATTTTTAAAACTCTCACATATCAATATTGGTATCAAAAATCCAGTGTTACTCCCACTATATATAGTATGTGTTCCAATTCAGGACACAGTACTGTACACGTTTAAATCAGCTAGCATTCTTCTTTCCCCCCACATTTTTTTTGTGCATTACCACCACCAGCTGTCAGTGGAATAGTGCGGCTTATATGCACTACAAATTTGCATCACTCTCTGCAGTCAGCAGGAATGCACATCACGTCACCCGCAAGCTCATGCATGTTAGTACAGCACGAGATACAAACACAGTGGGGACCTGCTCATCAAAACATTGCTCCATAGCACCACTAGTGGTAAAAAATTCCTATCTTTACTAGATAGGGATTGCGATATTTTAATGTATTTCTTATTAACAACAAATCCCATGAAAAGACTAAACTAACAAAGAATTGATCTGACTAAGAAGAATTGTCTGTGTAGCCAAAGCCTGACATATCTTATTCCTCTGTGCCATAGAGCACAAAAACTATTAAAAACACATCAATGAGCCACACTGTTGCACAGATTGTACTGTAGTTTATTTTGAGTCAATCCCACAAACACTTTCCTGCTGCCGTAAATACACACTAGAGCACCAAATGTGTATTAATCCACAACTGAAAATAGTCCCCAACAAATGCACTATTTACTCCTGTTTGAGAAATGTTTGCTTAAAACTACAGTGCCCAGCTGTTTTAGGATATTATTGAGCTCTTTTTAGAAATTAAATTATACAATTATGATTTTTAAAGATTTCCATCTTCTGCAGGAATGAATGGTCGTGGGGCTGAGAGCCACAGACAGGATAGGAAGTCAGAAAATACTGAGAGTCAGACTAACGGATTGTTGGTTTTGGTCTTTTTATGGGATTTGTTGACAAGACAAATATGGAATAACTCCAGCATTATCCTTTAATATACCCCAATATATCCCCTCACAGCCCCCAGTTTCTGTGAAGTAGTTTGAACTCACCCAAAAAATCCCCCATATTTAGGATGAGTGCCACTCTGCTGAAAGATCACTGAAGCATGTGGTAAACACATTGTGTGATTTATTCTGGATATTTACTGTCTATAGCTCCAGCATATGATTTGGCAGGTGGGCAGGGAGGGGAAGAGACAGGGAGGAGGGAGGGAGGGGGGGGGAGAGAAACAGAGAGAGGGAGAGAGAGCATATACATCACTTCATCCTTAATTAGCTGTCATCAGCTTCTCTCCTCAGAGGAACCAGAGACTAATAATTAATGATCAAACTCTAAAGTAGAGTCACTCTCACCCCTCTCCCTCACTCTCTCTCTCTGCTTTTATCACAGGAAGAAGAATTAACAAAGAAAAAAGATAACAGTTGATTTGGATAGAGAGTAATGAAAAATGACTAGAAGAAAAGCTGCGTTGGATTCGCAGTAAGCCAACAAGGGATCTCATAGATTAAATAAATGACTCATCGGAAACCAACAGAAATGAGGTAAGAGGCATTTCTCCACCTTCAGGTTACCAAGGTAACCTGCACTCCCTGCCCTCCAGATTATTATTGCTTGTTTGGTGTAAAAAAAGAAAAAACGCCATGAGCATCCTCTTTATTAGTCCAGTCTGCAACACACAAGGCCAGGATTAATGAACCCGCCTTATCGTCTGATGATGTGAGGAGGATTCGTTTTTTACAAGACGAGAACATGCCAGGAAAGGCATAGCAATGTTTTAACAAAGCCTGTGCGCCTGTGTAGACAAGAGCAGCTAATTAGAGAGGAACACAGTGTAAGTGGGCATATGTGCACAAGGGGACCAGTCAGCCAACACACAACAGGAAAGCACTGCGGGGGGACGCAGGCAGGCAGGCGACTGACCAGCTCCGGAGCCAACACGGAGCCGCCATGGAGGCATGTTATGGTCTCAGCGCCCCAAGCCCCTGGCATGCTTTCCTGAAGCCCTGTTTGTAGTGGCAGGGAGGGGTGGAGACTGCAGGCTTTGCAGACCCCACCACAACCTGTCCTCTCTCCAAGACTGGACCCTCTCTGAGACGTGTTTGTGTGTATGCCTCTTCTTAAGCTGCTCTTAAGTGCTTTAATTGGATTATCCTTAATGAGTAAACAAACAACTACAGCAGCAAAATAATAAGCAAATGAATAAACGCGTCAGGAAGCACTTTGCTGCCTCCCCGTTCCCTTCTCCACTATCAGCTCCCACTGTCCTGCCCCCTTTTTACTCAACACTTCGCTCATTTAGTTCCTCTCATGTGTAATTATCCCGATTAAGAATGATTCAAAAACACTGCTGCTGGAGAGGCGTGTGTGTCACACTCGAACGAGACAGGCGTTCTTAAGTGGCTGCTTTGAAGTCCGTGATGAGCCTGTGATTAGTCCTGTGATTCATTGACAAGAGAAAGAAAAGGAGGCGAAAACGACAAGAGAGCGGGCGAGCTCCGGGGGAGACGGAGAGCAAAAATAAACAAATGGAGAATTTTGAAATGACATCTGTGAATATTATTAGAACATTAATCTGCTCTGATGACACAGATGCTTAAGCCATCTCCTTCTGTTATTGCAGGAAAAGGAGGAGAGGAGAGGAGAGGTGGAAAGATAGTGAGGAGTTGAGAGGAAAAATATTAAAAAGGAGAAGAGAGGAATATAAAAAAGAGGAAATGAGAAAAGGGAGGAGAAGAGGAGAGCAGAGGGAAAAGGAGAGTATAGAGGAGATGAGAGGAGGACTTAAAGTAGGAAGAGGAGGAGAGGACAAAAAAGTAAAGGAGTAAGGAGAGAGAGGTAAAGACGATGGAGAAAGAGAAGAGAAAATGAGGACAGAGTAAAGGAGGAGAGCAGAGGAAGAAGGAGAGTAAAGGAGGAGAGGAGAGACGAGACAAAAGAGAGGAAGAAAGGTAGAGAGGAGAGAGAAAGGAGGGAGGAGAAAGGAAGCGAGAAGTGAGGTCAGATGAGGAAGGACAGAGGAGAGGAGAGCAGCAGAGTGGAGGAGAGAAAACGAGAAAAGAGGAAAAAAGAGGAGGAGAGGAGGCAAACAAAGAAAGAGGAGAGCAGAGAAGAGGAGGAAATAGGGAAAAGGGGAGAGGACAGGATGAGAGAAGAGGTGAGGAGAGACAATAAAGGAAAGAAGAGACAAAAAGGAAGAGAGGAAAGAAGGAGAGGGGAGGAAATTAGAAAATACAGAAGGAGGAGAGGAGGGGAGATGAGATGGAATGGGAGGAAACTACTGGGAAGAAAGAGAGGAACAGAGAGGAGAAGGAAGGAGGAAAGAGGGAAGAAGGAAAGAAGGAGAGATGAGGAACGAGTGAAAGAGCAAAAGAGAGAAGAGAGGAGAAGGAGAAAAGATAGTACAGAAGAGGAGAGGAAAATGGAGAAAAGAAGAGAGGCGAGGAGAGGAGAGGAGAGGAGAGGAGAGGAAATGAGAGAAAGAGAGAGATCAAAAGAGGAGAGGAAAGGAAAGGACACAGAAGAGAAGAGGATAGGAGAGGAGGAAGGAGAGTCAAGGAGGAGAGGAGATAAGAGAAGACGAGANAGAAAGAGAGGAACAGAGAGGAGAAGGAAGGAGGAAAGAGGGAAGAAGGAAAGAAGGAGAGATGAGGAACGAGTGAAAGAGCAAAAGAGGAGAGGAGACAACAGAAGAGGAGGAAAAAGGAAGTTGGAGAGAAAGGGAGGAAAGAGGAGAGGAAATGAATAAAGAGCAAATGAGAAGAGAGGAAGGAAAGCAAAAAGAAAAGAGGAGAGGAGAAAAGATGTACAGTAAGGAAAGGAGAGGAGAGGAAAGGAGAGGAAAAGAAAAGAGAGAGAAGAGAGGAGAAGGAGAAAAGATAGTACAAAAGAGGAGAGGAAAATGGAGAAAAGAAGAGAGGCGAGGAGAGGAGAGGAAATGAGAGGAGAGGAGAGGAAATGAGAGAAAGAGAGAGATCAAAGGAGGAGAGGAAAGGAAAGGACACAGAAGAGAAGAGGATAGGAGAGGAGGAAGGAGAGTCAAGGAGGAGAGGAAAGGAAAGGACACAGAAGAGAAGAGGATAGGAGAGGAGGAAGGAGAGTCAAGGAGGAGAGGAGATAAGAGAAGACGAGAGCTGAGGAGAGGAGGGAAGGGGGTAGGAGGAAAGGAGAGGAAATGAGGGAAGACTGAAGGAGAGGGGAAGAGAGGCTAAAGCACTTTACTCTTTTAATTCCAATTTATGGTGCTATAAAAAGGGCCATTTCCTAAAAAATCTATACAGAAAAATCTAAGCCAAATCATTTCATCACTTTCTCGGCCCTAATTGCAGCCATATGCAATTTTAAAGGCTATTCTACCTTCTAATGGTTCCCCAGAGGAACAAGGGGTTAATTGCTGCAGCTGGTGATGTAGCTCCTCAGTACTAAAGAGGTGAGGTTTCTCTCTCTGTCGATCACTCCCTCTTTCTCTTTCTCTCCCCTCTGGGAATAGCTGCCAACACAGTGTTAAGGAGACAGGCTCAGACTTTTAAGAATAGTTTCTGGTTTATTACAACTTATTTTAGTAATGATTTTTATCCGTTGTAATAACACTGCACTCACCGAAATGAAATCGGTGACACTGCTGAGAAGAAGTTTGACTGACGTTCAGACAGGTTTTAAACAAACTTCCAGGTTAGCCAACTTTGAAAAAAGAAAACAAAGGTACCCATCCTTCCTGGTTTAATCTACCGTAGTTCCTGTAGTTGTGTGCACATTGTTTTCTGGTGCAATGAGTGGATTAATACGAACATTTTGGGTGACCTCACGACGTAACCGAATGATCAGACTCAGCTGCCATTTTGTTTTCACTTCATCAGTGTTGGACAGTAATGAGAAGTGGTAGGGATTAAAATTTGTACTCCAGTGATAACATCCTGGTTATCCATCCTGTGCTTTGTCACTTCAATACTGTAACAAGTTCAGCGGGGTAGTATTCTTGGTTCTGGGTTGGCTTGGTTTCTAGTTATTTCTAAGGGTAGTGCAACTTCAGTTTTCAGATGTTCCACTCTCATGGACCCTCCGACAGTGCTAGCAGAGTTGACAGACAGGAGGCAGGTTAGCTTGTGTGTTATTTTGTGCCCAAGTTCGAGTGTACAGCAAGTCTAAAGGCCGGGTTCGGCAGAAGCAGAGACTTACTCTCCACTCATTATTTACATGTAAATACCAGCTAAGATACGCTAACTGACTAGCTGCAGTTGCTACAATACTTTTGCTGGTCAGCTTGTTTATTGTCTTACTAGGAGATGGATGGAGGCTTGATATCAATTTCTGTGTGCTGGACGCTGGAAGTGATGGGAGGCAGCTGGGGGCGCGGTCGAATAGTCAAAAAAAATACGTCCTATGTCCTTTCCTAACCACTTTTCCTTGACCTCGATGGAAAACGTCATGAGGTCAAGGAAAGATTTGAAGGGGAATTCATAAGGACTTATAGGAAAAGACAACCTTGGGACAACTAGGCTACGCAATTATACTAAAAGCGCATCTTAGCTACTTCACCCCGCACGTTCTTACCGTGTTGTTTCATGCAGGCTATACAAGCCCAGTGAAAAGTATTACTTCATTGCCAAGGTTGGAATTGAAATAAAAAAAGGAATATAGGCTACCAGTCACAAAAGTGAAACAAAATGGTTGTCACATTGAGAATGGTTGCTCACACTCACCCTCCTGTACACTCATATTTACCTCATATTCCACATGAATCTCAATTAGTATGATTGTATGAAAATAATTTTTATGTTTATGCAAGATGGCATAGAAGAAGAAGGCATAACATGTTAGGAATACAAATCTACTACTGTACATATCATCATTCTTAAGTTTCAAACATGAATTGAATTAAAAACATTATCTGGCTAAAAACGTCTGTGACATCTGTGACTGAAGTAAAGTTAATTAATGATCTTCCTAAAGGCTGGTAATACAACAACGCTCAAAATGAAGAAATAACTAATGCAAACTGAGCATAGGTTATACTTTAACACATGGTTGAAAGTTCAAAATATAAACATATTAGCAAGTTATGGCATAAGATAGAAAATGCAACGGTAACTTACATGATGATCAGTGTCCTTCTTCGGTCATATTGATCGTTTGTTGTCGTGAACAGCCGAATGTTGCTACCACAAGGAAATGTGGGACAGAATTATCTCCTTTCCTTTCGTAAAGGATGGTCCAGTGTACCCTATGGTAAAGGAGATAAGAAAGGATGCACTGAAGCACCTTTCCTTAGCATTTATAGAATTCGAACAGCACTTGTCATGGCTGCCACTTAGATACTTCCGGGTCATTTCACTCAGTTAGGAACCTTTCTAAGCAAAAAAGACTATTCGACCGCAGCCTGGGACTACACCCCTCAGTAACGTAGCCAAAGTCAAGTAATGACACAAATGTAACTAGTAACTTTGGCTGACGAGCAGGGCTGCTAAGTTTCACCTAAAGTTCGGAGTGAGATTCCGTGTTTGTTTTGTTGTTTTATTTATAAAATTTCAATGAATACAAATGGATGTATAACTTCATCCCCAGTACAGAGTCTAAAAGAAAACTGGGCATGGGGTTAAGGAATGATTAAAATCAGCCCCTTGGTCTGCAGCAGCATGTGTGTGTGTTAGCGGTGGGACAAATAATCGATATGACGATATATCGTCACCTTTATTCACATGATGCATAATTGATACACTTGCGTCAAGTATTGATGTTTTTTTATTTAATGTACAGATGCTGCAGACTGAGATTTGCCCACATTTTGCCCGTTGACATTACCTCACTACAATGTCAGTACTTCATGTCTCTTAGAGAGGGCGGCAATCAAAATCAACTACTTTCATTGACAAGAAGATTTAAACACACATAGTATGGTGGAGACGGTGCCACCACAGTGAAAATAAAATCACAAAAGAGAACAAAAGGTTCTGCGATCAATCTTCTGATCCACTTCATCAATACAGATGCGGGTGTCGTTGCTGTGCAAAACGTTTGTTACTCTACGAAAGTCAGACTCTGTGATTAACGTGATTGTATATGATACCTTTCCAGATCGGTGGGTCTGAGCAGTGGTTAGGAAACCTCTGGTTTTATTTTAATTGACTTCAGCCTGACTTGTAGCTGGTGACTAGATGCCGTAGTAACGCTGCATGAATGGACTTTTTATTTCTGTGATACACTTTATGGCTGACTAAAGTAACTTAAAGTGATTTTTCCGGGAAAGTTGCTGCCAACACCCAAGTAGTAATACTGCAAATGCAAGGGCTTTCATCAGTGGGTCATAGGCTCAGTCACCATTGTGTTGCATCATTCGGTGATAGATAGTGACTTAACAGACATTTATTTCAATGAAAATCTTCGAGATTATATCTTTAACTACTATTAATAGCATGTACTTTTCTGTGGCTTCTGCACCATGCAGGTCGCCTAACTCTCTCACACACCTGGAGAGACTCATCTCCCTCACAAACCCTCTAGACTACGTCACATACACAGTTTATGGAAGGAAATATGCATATTTACTTATTTTGGGATTCTCAGCGTGAGAAATATGAGGTGTGAGCGTGTGAACTGGTTGATACTGTCAAAGCGTGAGACTTAGCAGCTCTGCTAATGAGTAATTAGTAAAGAAATGTAATAACTGATTATGGCCTTCTAGTGGCCGGCGTATTGTTACTGAAGTTAACTTTGAAGAAATATTGATTTATTATTGTTGTTCTTATTTCTGTAAATCAACTTACAAAAACCTATACAGATGCTTCAATCTCATCAGCGCTCATTGCCATTTCTCTGTCACTATTTTTCTGGCTCTGTCATGGGAAGACGATGTAGAAACAGGGGAGGGAATTCTGGTTTTCACCAACTTCCAAGGTGCATGGAGAAGAGAAAAAGGCTGAAAAGGCTGAAACTCCAGCAACAGTTGTGGTATAATGAACAACTTTATTATCAGACCAACGAGTTTCAGCTCGTGGCCTTCATCTGGGTCGTAATAAAACACATTACAAAGAACATTTAGAACATTTTGGATATGAAGCAAAAACAAATGTAAGAAGGTAAAAAGAAATATAAAAGATAACCAATGATACATATACATATCATCCAATTCGGCAGCCACACATCGATGGGCTGGGTTCATGGTCCTGTGGCTTCAGGCCATGGGAAGATGACCTTCAAGCTCCATTATTTTTCCAATTGGGAAAACAACCATGAATACGCGCAGACTGATTTGAATGACTGAAACAATCAGAGATCTGGGCAGCGATTCAAAGGTCTGGAACCAAACTAATCACTTTCAGTTTAGCTACAATTAAAGTGGTATTGATAATCTGGCTAAACTGTTGGCTTGTTTACAACCTGTCTGATCATTTGACTGCTCATGTAACTCGCCTTGTCAGACTTTGTTGTAGCTTTGTCGCATGTTTCCAGATCACAGCAATTAATTTGGTGAGTAGAAAGTAAGAAATAAATGAAAATATTGTCCAAAATTATGAAAAAAGGGCCCAAGTTGTTAGAAAAACTAAATTAATCTTCAAAGATGAGACATAAAGACGAGCAGATATCACATCTTATACCAAATTAAAACTAATATCAGTACCGTGAGCATAATAAATGAGAGCATTTCTAGACAGGGTTTGATCCAGTGGTCTGAGTTTGGCTGGACTGATCCAGACAGGTGGGTAGTGCAGAGGGGGGGTGGTGAAGACATAGGGAGTAGGGATATATGGAACAGGAGGGGGGAGAAGGCTTGTGAGGTTTGTGAAGGTCAGTGAAAGTCACGCAGCAGAAAAGACAAGCAGAGGATGGAGGAGCGTTTCAGGGTGGAGGTCCCGCGTGTTAGGAGGCCTCCATTCCCGCGACTGATTACAAGACAAACAGAGACAGATGAAGCCGAGGGGCAGCGGTGGCGAGGAGAGACAGCGAGTGAAAATAGAGAGAGATTACACGGATAGACGGAGGGAGAACAAAGAGCAGGAAGGAGCAGGAAGTACAATCTCAGAGAGAGAGGGAGAGCGAGACCAAGGGTTGAACCCAACTCTGCTGTGAGGGGCACCTGTTCACGGTTGGACCACCTCCTCCCGCCAGCCTTAATCAAATTTACCACAGAGACAGACTGTGACGACGCCCCCCTCTAACAAGAAACCCACTGCGTGTTACATCCAAATAATCCCTACCTCTAGCCAGGCTCACACTGCGTGCCACTTCCAAAGGTGTCCCACCTCTAACTACACACCCACGCCAGGTTGCACCGAAATAATCTTCTCTCCAAACTCTAATTAACTGGCCGATATTCTCAGGTGTTCTTACATGGGGAGATTTGAACTGTGTGAACATATTGAAATCGTTTGATTACATATCATGGTTTATCTGCCAGAGTTCTAGATATCTACAACTACATTATACATCACAAAAGTCTGTCTGTGAAGTGTCTAAGTGTTCAATTTTGCTGTTGAAATGTGGGGAGAATAAAACTGCTGCAGCCCTTAAACTTGTGGAAAGACATTTACAGTTGGTGCGTCAATTGATGAACTTGACTGGGTTTGAAATCTTTCAGTACTAGTGCCAATACCTGAAGTCTGGTTCTGATACCAAAACAATATTTTCTTCAATACTTTACTTACATAAACATGTTTTATACAAAAGTGTTGTCTAAACAAAAGCAGCCATACAAGACATTTGATTCCAGCTTTCAGTGTTAGTGATAAGATAGTTTTCTGCATTGTGTGCTACAGACACTCAATACCAACCCTGAACATGAATGGAATAAAAATGTGCTCAGATATTTTGCCTAAGTAGCAATACCACAGTGTGTAAGTAGGCTACTCTGGTAGTAGTTAAATACAAAAGTATAAGCATCAAAATATACTTAAAGTACCAAAAGTACTCATTATGCAGAATGGTCCATTTCAGAATCATTTATTAATTCATTAATGTGTACAGCACTGCTCGGCAGCTTGTTAATTTCCCTTCTGGATCAATAAAATTGTATCTTATCTTAACAGATAGTAATACAAAATTAATTTGTTGATTTTATTGTATTCATCTGAATCTGCAAAGTAACTTAAGTTATCAAAAAAGAACAATATTTCCCTCTGAAATATAGTTTAGTAGAATACAAAGTAAGTGGAAATACTCGAGTTAAGTAAAAGTACCTCACAACTGTACTTAAGTACAGTACATGAGTAAAATGTACTTAGTTACCTTCCACCACTGGATGTGGTTTAAAAGATTGTGTGGCCTGCTGAAAAGTACTGTCAGGGAGATAAATATACTCATAGTGTGCACTGTAGACATGCTACAAAATCAATCAGTTCTGGATGAAGATTCACTGTCATATTGTGGCTGTTGCGGGCTTGTAGTTTGTGTCCGTCCAAAACTTTATTTTGGGAGGCTGTAAAGTATTATCTGTGTTTCCTAAATCACCGAAGGTCTCAGCCAAGACACCATTGAAATGATTGATTTGCAAATTATCCTCAGGCCGTCAGTGCCTCCCTCACAGAAATGAGTGACACAGTGAGGAAAGTTTGCTGCACATGAAAGACTATCATATAGGATGTTATGCAGGGTGTTGATTCCTCTTCTTTATGAGATTGTGTGGGGTGGGATGAGTGCACTGACTGTATTCTTTTTTATATGATTTACATTGTTAATGTCTTGTCCTTCCAAGACCAATGACAGCATCAGCTGTTTGTCCAAATTCAAATGAATTAACACGGACCTCTACTGGCCCAGTGAATTATGACTTTTGTCTGACAGGTGACATCGTTATAGCGCCACAAAATCTCTTCAGGAAGAAGAGGAACAAAGTGTGTGACTTAGACGCCGCTGTTTGTTTATTTAAATCATGGGATGCAAACTTTACCCTTTCCTTAATCGAGTAGTTTTTGTTCCTAAACTTGACCAAACCTGAACCACGAAGGTGGAAAACAAGAAAGCGGTCATATCAATCAATTTTGTGATTAATCACGTGTGTCTGCTCTCCTCCATAAGGCTTCACCTGTCGAACGACTGCAATGAAACACTAAAGAATTAACTTTCCATCTTGTTTCTCTTTTCCTTAATAACCATTATCTGCCCCTCTGTGTTTCCTCTTACCCTTCATTCCTCTTCCTTATTTCCTACATGACAGATTGACTCTACTCACCGCAGATAACAACATTTATTAATAGTATTTTTCTTGTAGATATGATTCAATCCATCATCCCCCTCTCATCTCCCATCCTATCTCCGTTTCTCATTCAATCTGTCGCTCCCTCTCCTCCCACTCTCTCTTCTAAGAGAGAGAGGTGTCAGTTTCAGTGAAACAACTTAATTCTGATGTCAATGAATTAATTAGATGTGTTAATGAGCTAGCGACAGCTAACCCAAATTAAATTAATACCGTAATGGCCTCAGACAGCGAGAATTAGCTCCCATTTCAGTAAACGCTTTCTGGAGTGTACACAGCCGCCAAGGATAGACACACACACACACACACTCATACACACACACACACACACACACAGCTCAAACAACATCCATCCCCCCGAGCAGATCATCATCCAGATGTAATTAACTTACTAATTACAGGAGCTCTCACTCGCTCCCCCTCCCCTCGCTGTATCGCTCCTCTCTTTCTAACACTTTGACTGTCTGCCTCTCTCTGTCGACTTCATGCTCTGTAATTTGACCCTTCTGACACACAAGCTTGTCATATTTCCTTACAGTTTAGTTACTTCTTCTCATGTTTGTTTTGGCTTACTTGCTCGTCACCTACATATAGCTCTAAAGAAGCATTAAGTGGTCGTTTAACGTCTCGTTGTCAGTTTAGCTGTGTTCTTCCTTCCTCTCGCTCCTCTTGTCATCACACTTAAAGTCTCATTACACACAACAGGCCTGACTTAAAGGCTGTTTAGTCTGCTATTAGCTCTAATAGTGACTCCTCCACAGTTGCCACGCTCCAGCAGACCTGCTGATGGGAAGTGGTACCACCAGACTACTAATCTGATCTCAGAGGCACAAAATGGCTGCTGTCTGTGTGAGGTCGGCCGGCCGGGGAGGAAAATGGTGTCACAAGTTGGAGGATTTCAGTTTTTGGTGTTGCCGTAACTTTCTTTTCCATTCTTTGTTTGTTTATTTGTTTATTTCCTTTGGTACCACTTTCTGACGATGGACATGCAATAAGCGGTATAGAAGTTGTGTCTAATCATTCAGTCTGATGAGCCTTTATTAATTACACACTGTTTTTTATTAAGTAATCGAGTCTGCAGTGGTTGCAATAAGTTGTTAAAGATGCGATTTTTGTCCAGATGCTCTGCAGCTGTTTTCTAGAAAGTAAGTGGTCGAACTTTTAAAAACTGAAGAGGTCTTACTCGTGAATTAAACAGCTAAGGAGACAAAGAAAGTTATACCACCAGCTGAATGGATTTTACAAAAAGTAGGCTCATCATATACTTGATTTTTACTAACACATACGAGTAGATTGTTCACATATTTGCCTGCGTAGTTTGCGTGCACATGAAGGATTAAAAAGTATATTTGCTGGTGGCAGAGCAGGACTGACTCACGTCTGGCTGACACAAGAACATCTTCAAGACATATACAGAAAACATTGGTTCCAGATTAGGGATGCTTGTCATGCACCGTTGGTGTGTGTTGCCCTTTAATGTTGAACTCATGTCAGAAAAAGTGTCTCCATCGTAGATGAATTTCTCTTCAAAGTGCTTTACCTTACTTTGCGTCCCCATATACAGCTCCCGTCGTTCATTGGCTTAATTGCATCTTGCAGACATGTTGCACACAGGATATGCGGGGTAGTCAATATGCATGAAGGTGTAGTTAAAAGCAGGTAGCCTATGTCAGAGGCTTTTAATGGTTTGTTGCTGATCTGTAAAGCATCAATAAATTATATTTTAGCCATTAATAATGATGCTCTTATACGTATGCCGTGTCAGAAAATTATATATTTCTTTGTCTCCCAACACAAGGGGCAGTGGCAGTAGTTTCTGTGTTTTATCACTCATTAACAGGATGGTGGTGGCAAATCTACCCACTCAGTTATCCTTTCCTCTCTTCACTGTTTGTATCTCTTCTTTCCTTTGTGGTCTGTCTCACCTGGTTATGCTGTGAACTGGCTGCGAACAACACAAATTGAACAGGTTATAATCCACTCAGAGACCTCGTGACGGTGTGTGACTGCTCTATGTATGAAGAAGTACTGTACGTGTGTGTGTGTGTGTGTGTGTGTGTGTGTGTGTGTGTGTGTGTGTGCGTACAGTGGGCCTGTCTGCGTTAGCATGAGCGTTTTCCTGGGGTGAGACTCTGCAGGGAGCGAGCTTCTCTCACAAACACCATCTGTCAACAACAGGCTCACCTGCTAGCAAACATTTAGCTCAGGAACCATCTCGCCTGCTTGCGCTCTCTCTCTCTCTCTCTCTCTCTCTCTCTCACTCACACACACACACACACACACACAGAGCAATACAATTCAGCAATGTCAAAGCTGAAGATAATGTAATTTCCCACTTAGTCGACTTGACAATCTCACCTGCTTTGCAGCCTCTCCGATCTCTGAAGAATACACGTGGATATGTGTTTGTGTGTGTGTTTGATGGAAAGAACGACAGAGGGGTAGAGACATACTGAAGGGATAAAAGACCACAAAACAGAACATTTGACACCTTGTCTTAACATGACAATTGTTGGGCTGGAGAATAAAAAGCAATATGCAGAGTGAGGAACGACTGAGGGAGAGGGAAGGTGAGAAAGAGGGAGATGAAGACAGGAGGGGGGAGACTATTACCTGAGGTGTCTGACTAAATTAACTTCTCATCATCACTAATTAGCCCCTTGTTCCTCTGTTCCCTCCAGGTGAGTGCTACCTATATTATTGTCTTTGTGCCAGAGTAGTGTGTGAATGTTTGTGCGTCTCATGTTCACTGTTTGACTTGGGAAAGCCAGTCCCTGCTAAGAAAAGACACTGTTCATTGTCTGTCCTTTAGTGTGTGTATCGCCCCAGTTAATCAGCACAAAATCAATATTTAGAATTAGTGTTATTTATCGATTTTAATTTTCAGTTATCATCATAAACATGTAGAGTATCTACTAGCACGGAAGCATGCTTGTCTTCATGTTTCGTTCAGTTAAAGCCAACTTTATGTAAATTAATCCAGTTTACTCTCAAGGCAAGGAGGCGGAGAAAATGTTGAATGAGTATTCTTCTTTTAAGATTTACTTGATGTCCTGTTACGTACTGATATAACACGGTAAATCAGTCAAAGATTTATAAAAATGCATCAATAAAATATGTGTGCATCAGCCGAGTCGCGTAGGAAACCCGTCCAGCAATAAACCCCTTAATTAGTTTGCTACATCTTTCTGTAAAAAAGAGGTTTAACGTTAAGTATTTCTCATATTACCTTTAGTGTATTAGTGCGCGATGACAAAAGACACATTCATGCTATATATTCCTGCTTTCTCACCAGCACATTTTAAGAATGTAGAATAATCTGATTATTCAAATAGATGTTAATTAGAGCTGTTTCTTCAAAAGATGGCATTATTCGGCTGAATAAAAGCGAGTCATCTCCGAAGATTCCTCTGATGCCACAAAAGAACCTGCGTGGACATAAAAAGAACAGCTCTGTCGTTTTTTGTTTTTGTTACATTTTTATTTGCCCAATTTTCCTTTGTCTTCCCGCAGTGTTCCTCTGGTGGGACATAATTTGAAGTGGCACAATGGCGGCGGATGAATAACCTGATATAATACATATTCATGGCGTTTGAGAAGCAGTTGAGTTGATCCACTTGTTTGAGACACAACAAAGGTAGCTTCCGCTCCTCTGTTATCCTCTCTGCTCCCAATCCCTCCTCCGTGCCTCCTTCAATAGTTTGCCTGTTCGTTCCTCCTTAATTATCTTTCGAAATCCCCCCTCTGTTTAAACCTTTGTCCTTTTCCCATGCGGAACCTATAAACAGACAGCAGCAGCTTTCTGGGGGGAAATAAAAGGAGGAGAGAGAAAGAAGACAACATTTCTCAGGTTAATCTTCCTCCAGCTAAAGTAGAGGAAGAATCTTTGGCTGTATTGCTCTGTAGCGGCACTGTTGCCGTTTTTGTGCACTGACTTTTAACTGTAACGTGCTTACAATGTTAATTTAACACAATAAGATGTCCTGTACATGTCAAACCTGATACCGTGACCAGCAGAGCAAACACGAAACACTAGCCGCTATATATAAAATAACAACAGACAAGAATAGCTTCAACAGTCTCATTGCTAGAACAATTGTAATTACAATAACATTGTCTGGTAATCCTTCTAAATAGGAGCCAAGAACTAAATCGGTTTGATGACGGTGGTGCTCAGCTTAGTTGCCTTTCACCGGTTTGTGCGGTAATCCTCATTAACAAAACACTAATCCCCCCTCCGTGTTGCCATGTTCGGTCCCATCCTCCTTTCTCTGACATATAAAACTTCACCAAACTTCTCGCCCCACTTTGACGGAGATACTCTAATCAACGCAGTCGAATCACAATCCCATAAACTCTTCACATGTTGTATTCAGTCTTTGCGCTGACACGGGAAGGATTCGGCGAAGTTTTCTCAGTTGTTTACAACCGGCTCACAGATGTCAGGATCCTATCAGCTCCTCACACAAGCGGTTCCGTAAATGTTTGTACATTCACGGTAAATTATGAATCACAGCTATTATGTTCCTACATTCGGTCTATGAAACATGAGAATCTGTGTCGAACAAAGGATTGAGAAAGCTCTCCGCTTGTCACTTGGCTTTCAGCAGTTATGCAGTTGAATTTGAATGGGCTGTACAGTAATTGGTCGACCCAGGTCCTATTTTTCTTTTGGTTCAAAGGAATAAAAAGACATGTGTCCTGGTCATAGCTCAGTTATAACATCCTAACGCACTACAGAGTGTCTCTCCTGTCTGACAGCCGAGGAGTAAACCACACAGGAGGTCATGCCAGCCTCTGGTTCAAACGTAGTTAAGCTGCCTTCGCTGACATTCAGTGTCGGAGCAGCCGACAGAAACAAGTTGTGCTGTGCTCCGTTTCCATCACTCCTCTCTGTTTCCATTACAGTTTGTTTTATTTTGAGACAAGACTCGGTTGGTGAGAGTTTAAAGGCTGCTATCCTGCGTTGCTCTGTGTACAGTGACATAGCTGACAGCGATTCAGCCGACAAAATGCGAGTCGGCTCGGAGGCTTTGCGACTGATGATTTGAATCGATGTTTAGTGAGCAACCCTAAAATTTACCTGCACAACTACTATCTGATACGAATAATAGACTCTAAGGCCTTGGTGTTGACAGCTGTTGACTTAGAGAGGTGGTATCAGTAAAGTAAAAGAATGATGCTGAAAACCAGCGGTTCCCAACCCCCAGAGCATGGACCAGTACTGGGCCGCAGAATATTTGCCACCTGGCCTCAAGGAAATGACAGTCTGATAATCAGACTAAATCACAATTTTGTTTCACTTCATCATCCATTTGTTCACAGAGAAAATCAGAGAAATGGACAACTGAGTAATAAATACATAACTTTAATGGCTTTTTAAAGCTATTTGTGGTGTAATCACCTTGAACTTTGTGTGTGCTGCATCTTTCCTCGGTACTCCCTGTCACTTCTACAACAACGGGATACAGATTTTAAATTAATGTAGGTCATCAGCATGCAAGGTAATCAGTCTGTCATCACCCACTTATAGCTACTTGCAACTAGCAAGCTAACATGAGTAAAAAACATTGAGAGTTTCTTTGGAGATAGAAGGGGAGGTAAAAGCACTGATGTGTGTGTGTGTTTTCGAACGTTTCAAATGCCTCCATTTCCATCATAGTATCAAGATATTGTCGTGCTGTAACAAGAGACTTTGTCTGGTTACACTGTTAAAATATTTTTAGAATCAAAACAGCATCATTACAAAGTACTTTAGTTACAACACTGCAAACAAGAATATACAAAAGTTCCCTTTGTACTTACAGTACACCAATGTGGCCACCAAGATGAACAGAAAGCATCAATATCATTAAGATATCTGCATCCACACAATGTGGAATAATTTAAGATATTTCATATTTTGAAGTACATCTTCATGTGTCTTTATGTTAATTATCTGAAGTAAACAGCATTATTCAAAGGCAGTGCTTCAACCAGAAACTTCTAATACTTCCTGCCTTGTTTTCCCTCGGTAACACTTACCACAAGCGCCTCCATAACAGAGCCATTTTTTAGTCTGAAAGAAGAAGAATCTCCAGTAATAAATTTCCAGGCTACACAAACTGCCTCTGACCCACCTACAGCTGGAGGCTCCTCGCCCACAATCCTTTGCTTTCTAATTATTCAAATAACAGACAGGACCGAGAGCTGTGATTCGCCAGCCCTCTTCAATTAGCGTTGTGTTAATTAAAGAGCATCATCAGGTTCTCGTTAGTGATTAAACACCCGAGTGTGATTACTTAACTCAGCAGGACTCCTGACGAATCATCTGCCCCCTGATCCCTCCGATGAGTGTACGTGAGTGTGTGTGTGTGTGTCTGAACGTGTTTGTGTATGTGCATTTCAAATTTAGCAATGCTAAGGCGCTAGCAATGGGAACAGATTCTCCCGCTCACGCTGCATATCAATGCTTCAATGAACACTGCATATGCAAAGCTGCGAGGACGTGTGTGTGCGTGTTTGTGTGTCCGATTAAAGGGGGATTTTTGTTCACTTGCTGATGAGGTGTCTGAAGTAAGTTAATTGCCTATCAAGAGAGCAAGCCAGCTCTGCCTCTTGTGTGTGTGTGTGTGTGTGTGTGTGTGTATGTGTATACTTGTATTTGTGTATTTATCAGAGGCTCTGCGTGCATGTCTGTGTCACTTCACCAGCTAATTGCCTATCAGAAGACTGCTCAGGTTCCTGTCCTTTGCTTGGATCAAGTCTGTGTTTAAGTACGTGTGTTGGCATATGTAGGAGCCCACGCACATAAATATGAATGTGTTATTATTCAGTGGTGGAAAGTAACAAAGTACATTTACTCAAATACTCCTCCTAAAGAATAACACTGATTCCTCTGAAGAGACTAAAACCAGTAATGAATTTATCCTGCAAACACGTATTGTTTCTGTAGCCACAGTCTGATATAGCTCATGTCTCTGCTACCATAGAACTGTATTGTTGCCCAGAAACTATTAAAATGTATGAAGAAGACATACTGTTGCATTCGCTGACATGTTACTTCGCTGCAATCAACACAGTGAATGTTGTTCTTCTGAAACAGCTTCCCGACTGCCTTCTCAAGCTTTGAGAGAAGGTCAGATGTCGGTAAAAGCTTGTTTACATTGTTGTGCTTGTTCAACAAGCTGAGAGGAATAAACTTCAAATGCCGTATTGATTGCAGTGAAGGAATACACAGGATGTCTTGAACCAGAATTATGCTTCTCCAAAGATACACGTAAACATCTCAGAGAAAGGTGTTATGGGTAACCGTAGGTTGCAGAGGAGCTGACGCACACACCTGCCAAATCCCAACAATTCGTCGCATGAACCTGCGCTTCAGGTATTTAGATTGGTTGAGCCAACTCCTGTCAGGAAGCAGGTTTGAAACAGAGAAGAAATTTACATAAATGTTATTCAAATTGTATGTACCAGCATGAAGGAAATGGTGCACCCCAAACGCTTCGAAAGACTCCGAACCACAACGTTCCTGATTTGAGTCCAGCTGAGGACCTTTGTTGCACCTCTACCTCTCTCATGTCCGGTCATCTCTCCACAGACTGATCAAAATGCCCCAAAAAATACTTTACAAAAAGTATAAAAGAAACAGCAACACAAATGTCTCAGAACGACTTCAATGGCCGTTTGCCTACATGCAGCCGGGAGAAGAATGTGAATGAGGAGGTTTTTTTGGTCGACAAACTGTGACACTTTGACACGTGAGACCGTGGTTCTCGTCCCGTCTTCACAGTCAACACTGGTTTCTGTTAAACATGACGGCGATGTTTTCCTCAACTCAATCAAGTTATCGCATGGTGACACCTGAGCCAGCTCCACTAGAAAAGGTAGCAAGTGGACCTTTGGACAGTACTTGTTAAGAGGAATAATGGCCTATTTTAGTACCTTTAGTGTAAATTGTTGTGAGGTACACTACAGTATATTCAATTTTACTTTTATACTTTATGACTTTATACTTTCACTATAAATTAGCAGGAAATATTGTACTTTTTACTACATATGTTAGACTTTTGCAGATTAATGTTTGACACACAAAATACAATATTAAACATCTTAAAATATATTGTATATCTTATAAGATGCATTGTTACACTACACAGCAGTATATAAAGTAGGTAAAATTAGCTCCACCTTGAGCTACAACAGTACATTAATGCATCAGTAATAATAATCCAATGATATATAATAAAACATGACTATTAAAGTGGACATTCTGCATATTTCTAATACTTCCATACAATTTTGAATGCAGTACTTGTTCTTGTAATGAAGTATTTTTATAGTATGTTATTGCTACTTTTACTTAACTAAGCAACCAGAGTACATCTTCCACCTCTGCCTGCGTGTGTGTGTGTATGTGTGGTGTGTGTGCGTGCGTCCCAGCAGAGTAGTTTACCTCCAGAGGACCGAGATGCTAATTAAGATGAATCCACCTCCTGCCCCCCCACCCCACCCTCACATTCATCAGTGTTATGCAAATGTGTGTGCGTGTGTAAATTCACATCTCAGGCCACACAGATCACAGCTACCACCATCCCATCTGACTCATAGTAATATATAGCATTTAATAACACTGTGTACACACACACACACACACACAGAAAATCAATATCCATGATTTAATAATGCAATGTACTGATCCAACTGGTTTCACGGGCCTTATTCCTGGCCACGAGAGCATCGCCACGACAACAGGCACCAGAATAACAGATCTGCTGCAAGTGTGCTAATTGAATGCGTGTTTATGTGTGTGTGTGTGTGTGTGTGTGTGTGTGTGTGTGTGTGTGCATGCTATGAAGAAACGACACATTCTTCATCTCTGGAATGATGAAGTAGGATTTAATAAACTCGCAAAAAAACACACACATAAACTCACACACACGCAGATACCCTCAGCAGGTGAGCGTAGCTGAGTTGACACTTTGTCAGCACAGTGTAATTTGACATAATGAATGCAAGCATCGTTACTGCTGTTAATTGGCCAGACTAATTATACTCCGAGGACGTCATTAGAGAGAACCTGCCGCTCCAACTGTGTGTGTGTGTTAGTGGCTGTGTGTATTTGTGTGCGTGTATGTGAGTGTGTTTACGAGTCAGGTTGGGGCAGACGGTGGGAAAAGTGCAGGAGACTGGAAGAGACTGGAGCTCAGGAAGGGAGCTCGGATGAGGAGTACCAGTGCAGGTGGTCAGGACTGATGGAGGGGAAGGAGAGAGGGGTGGAGGGGTGAGGAAAGGTCTAGTTTAGGCACAGTGGGAGGAGTGAGTTTAGATTTCAGGCCAAAAAGAGGTGATAGAGGAAGGCTGGAGGTTTGAGGAGTGGGAGTAGGACGAGGATAGCTTGAGAGGTTCGTGCTGTCAGGTCACAATTGTCAGGAAAAGTTTGTTCATGTTTTCTGCCAAAGTCACGGTTGTAAATACACTACACAGCCATTCTATTTAAAATTAATTACTTTTTTAGTGTGGAGGTCTATAAATAAAGGTTGAGTGAGCACAAGCGATTTTTGTTATGATTACTTTATTCCAGGGATGCAAAATATTAAAATCTTTACCAACAAACAATCATTTTCATGTGTGCTTTGACCCATAAAAAGCAACTTTTCACTCATTGTAATACCTCTCTGTGTCTGGTTATACTGTAACAACAGTGGTGCCTGGTTCAGATACAGATGCTAAACACTGTTTCCAAATGTCTCCACTCACTGAAGCAGAAGAGCACAAATTACTTAAACTTAAATGTAGAAAAACATGTAACGTTTATTTTGGCAGAACATTTTCAAACACGTTTGTTCTTTGTTTCTACAGCAGGTTGATGTTTAAATATAATATAATATAAATATAAAAAGGAGAAAACCTACTCCACTCAGAAATAAAGTTATTAAGTTTGAAAAAATAAACCATACGCTTGTAACCAATAGTTTGTTTTAAGCCATTATTGCTCAATATAATAAGCTGACATATACAGTATGTTGCTCTCTCCAGTGAATATGTGTGTGTTTGGTTTAGATTTAGTTGTCAAAGCACCTGATCTTCAAACATGCATAAGTCATAACTGAATCTTATTCCATTAACAGATAATAACATGCACAATAGCAGCATTCATTCCTTTTTCTGAGTACAACTACACATAGCGACTTTAAAGAATAGATCTTAGTCCATCTTAATACAATACTCACATATGAGGCTTTGACAGACTGAGTTAGACAAATCAAGTGAGTATCTTCATGCCGGTGCTACAGTATGTCCCAGCTGTATGTGCTGAAGTCCCCATCAATATATGTTAACCTGGCCCCAACCTTAGCTCTAACCTGCAGGCAGTTATCTCTGCGATGTATAAAGATAACCGTAATGTTGACCTAAATTAAGCCTCAACCTTCTACGAACCTACATGTGACTAGCAGGTTGTATCCCTCTGCTGCAGCTCAAATAAAAGACGGAAAACAAAAGAGGGAATTTCGTACTAAAAAGACCGTAACTTTGGAAGGTACCCAAATCATTTGGCTAAGCACGCTGAAGCCTCATGTTAACTTTGGCTGGATGGATTTTTGCACAGAAGCAGCTTTAGTCCTGGGTCTCTTCATGTCCGGTATGGACACGAGGAATGTTTACAGCTACCAATAACTTTGCCAAAGTCCTGTTCCTATAGCATGTGAGTACTGAAGTAAGACAAACTTATTAATACCTATCATATCCTCTAAGAAGTAGTTCCTCAGTAAGTTGAGTAAAGAAAAATAAAGTCATTACAATCATAAGGAGGTTTACTTTTCTTCAAGTGGACTCATTGCAGTTCACCTGCTCCCTGTATACCATATTGTGTCCATTCAAATAAAACCCAATACAATACTGTTTATGAATGACATTTCAAAAAAAGAGAAAAGTGCCCAAACAGCATGCTGATGCCTCTTGGTAGAAACAGCATCAGTGGAGTATTTACTTAGTCAGCCATTACAGCCCAGCAATTTGAGCAAATTCTGAGAAACAATATCGTCTTGCAGTCCACCGACAGAGAGGTGGGGAGGGGGTTGAGTCTGCGACGGGTAAAGCTTGTAATTTCCTAATTCTGATCTTGCAAGACAATCCGTCCTTATCAGTGTCTGATTCCCACATCGGAGGAAAAGTAGACAGAGAAGCTGCAGGCCATCACACACACACACACACACACACACACACAGACTGCACAGAAGACAGAGGCATGAAATTACATAAAGGAAAGGGATACAGATAGAAAGACTGAGAGACTAGTGAGAGAACAAACAGGCCTATCAAACGACCACAGACCCAGATAACAAGATAAGGCCTAATCAATCAATCCTTGCACACGGAGAGAGATTGCGCTAAGTGGCTCATGAGTCCTGCTGTAAATTAAATCTGCACACTCCTTCAAGTAAGACAGAATGGAGGGAGTGAGAGTTGGAGAGAAGAGGAGAAAGAGAGAGGGGGGATAATAGAGGGTAATTTCATCACCGTGGCCCATGATGAAGCTTTTACACGGTGGTTTGAGAGGCCAAACTAAAAGGCTGGAGGTTTGGTGATATTGAATATGAGTGGTGTGTCATGATTCGATTTGTAAAACGATAGCCAGGAATTAGATTATAGGGTCTAATGCGGATATCTGAAAGGGTGTCAGACCTTAAGGGTTTGGTGTGTTTGAGTGTGTGTGTGTGTGTTGAAATTTTCTTCCTGTGAAGGGGAAGCCTAACACACTGTGATTCACTTTAATTCACTCACTCCAGCAGCATCATCCATCCTCATCACTGCTGTGCGTCGTCTATGTGTGTGTGTTGTTGAAGCTTATGTAGACTAACCATCACCAGGCTGCTAAAACAAAAAAATACTAAGGAAAGCAGTGAGCAGCAGAACCAGAAATCAAAAAAAAAAAAATAAAGATGGAAGCCAAAAAGAGAAATGAATCTGCGTTTGGTGAAACAGAGGTGCAAGTGTTCCCCCGGATGATAAATCACGTTCTTGGTATTCTGTCTTCAAGCCACAGTGGCAAAGTGTGTGTTTCATTTGGCGTGGCTTCCCCTTTTTCGGTTATTGGAAAAAACGTCTTCACAAGGCAGTAATTAAGACTATTCAAATGTTTACTCTAACATCTACTCTATTTGTGTGAGCACGTGCATCAGCCAACTCCAGCTCCCAGTATTCATCCAGAGAAATTGCTGAGTCATCGTAACACAGTGCCAAACATTAGCAGAGACGGATCGCCCTGGTGAAGGACACATCGAGGCCCGAGCGTTAGTTGACTCTGTCTCGTCCAGTCCAGGTGGCTGCGAGCCGTGAAACAGTTTTTTAAAGTCAGCTCTACAGAGCTTTTAAGCATCTCTCAGCTCATTGTTTTATAACCTGCGACTGTTTTGCTTCAGACTCAACGCTCGCATCGCTGTAGTCAGTTATAAAGCTCTGATAAACCCACGGTATGCTAGTTAGTGACTAGCTGGTGAACATAGTGAGGCAGCTAAAGAGTGAGATATCTTTTGCCTCATTTCCACTGCAAGGTACAGCTCAGCTTGACTCGACTTGACTCGCTTGGAACCGTTCTTTTTTGGTTTTCCATTGGCAAAGTTGTGGATAGTACCTGGTACTTTTTTTGGTATCACCTCGGTTGAGGTTCCAAGAGAGCTGAGCCGATACTAAAAGGTGACGTTAAAACACTGCAGACCACTGATTGGTCAGAGAGTCTTCTCGTCACTGGAATCGTGTCAAACTTGTGTAACAACGACGACTGCTTTATGGAGCCCTGATGAGGGACCAGACCAGTTGTGAAAAGTACCTGGTACCAAAAGCGAGTCGTGTCGAGCCGTACCGTGCGGTGGAAATGTGGCATTTGTCAGGAGGTACTGGAGAAAACAGAGCTGACAGACCGGTGGCCAGAAACACAAACACGAACCGAATCAGAATCAGAAACTACCAAGTAGGTTTTCACACAGAAGGAATTTGCCTTGATATTTTGGTGCATGATAGTCACAGTAAATATAGTAAGAGAATGTAATCAAGTAAAAAGTACAATAATTTGCTCAGAAATGTACCAGACGTAGAAAGTCTCTCACAGTGAAAAAAGTAAAGTGCAGTACAGCCCAACATTACCTCACACTCACCCACACAAACACACACAGACACAGCATGAACACATTAGGCGTACGTACAACCAACAAATCTGAATTATAAAAAGGGAACAGTGACGCAAAGCGCAGGCCTCATAACCAAAAATGGATGGTTACATGCACACACACACACGCACACACACACACACACACACGTACATAAAGTCTGAGTGTTGTTTGGCAGGGAGGGCGGACGGGAGATTCATGATTTTTAATATGCAGAGCAACTGAAAAGTGGAAAACCAGACACTCACTCACACACACACACACACACACTAACACACCTACAGTACAGTGAGACGTCAGTTCCAGAGCTCCACGCTCACATGAACTATGAAGATGTTTTTCTATTCATATGGTGACAGACAGCAGCTAACACACAACAGATCGCTCCCAGCAGAGAACACAGAGCCCTCACATCATTAACACCTCCTGCTGCGTACCGCTGGGCTTCAACTGTCTGGGGACACAAAGCCAAGAGAGGGAAGGAACAAGAGACGAACACTTAGGACACGGACAAAAAGGTGCTATAAATGTGTGTATTTATGTCTCTGTGTAAGTGTAAGTGTGTGTGTGTGCTCTCTATCTCCCAAATGCCTCGACTCATCTGCTAATTAGTCAGGAGCAATTAAGTACGCTTAAACTAACCGCACACAGAGGCAGCCCGAACACACATCCAGGTAAACAAATAATCACAAACAGAGCGAACGACTCACTTTAACTGTATCAGTTAATAAAAGCAAAAAGGAGGCCTCAAATAGAAACAGAAGAAAGGAATAATTGGCTGTGGAGAGAGAGAGGCAGAAAGGCAGACAGAGAGGAAGAAAAGAGTAATAAGGAGCGAACAAAAAAAGAGGAGAAAGAGATAATCATAAGTCCCAATGGACAGATTGAAGCAGAGTGGATTCTATCACATGCTATCTCTCATTTATATGCTAATTCACACTATTAACAGAGTGAGAGAGACAGAAAGAGAGTCTAATGAATACCTACTGATTGCTGTTTGTTCATTAGTTAGTTTGTGTTTTTAAAGAAATGTTGTAGTGAGCAACCAGCCAGCTGCCTCCCTTTCTAACCAAAGACAAACTGTCTCATATTGTCTTGAGGTACTCAGAAGTGACAAAAAAAACAACAAAAAACGTGGAAAGTGGATGTTTGAAATGAAATGAAAAAATATATAAAACAGAGCCAGAAAGAGAGATGTTATCAATGTAATTCAATTTGGATTAACGCTGCAAATCATCTCCTTTCATCCCTCCTCCCTGCCTCCCCTCCTTCACTTTTGTTCCTTTATGATACTGATAGCCACTTGAGTGCTTCTCTCATTTTCTGCTTTAAGCTTTTGCTGCTGCCGCCGCTGATCTCAATTCAGCTCAATTAACAATAAATTTGAGCTCACATGTGCACACATACACACAGTGTCAGTGTACTTCACTGACCTTCAAATGTACGAGTGGTAAGAGATCATATTAAAGGTGTCTCAATGAACAAACGCAGGTGCATGTCTCATTATTTTCAGTTGTATAATTATTATGGCAACTCCAATTTTTGATAATTAAATAGTTTTGTTTCACTTTTTGGCAAAGGAAAGCACATTCACATATTAATCGTAAGTTGAACATCATTTCAAAAGAGGAAAATCCACATATAGACGTGTAGTTTTCAGACATTTCACATGTGAAAGGTAATTTCTATCTCTCAAAGGACTTGAAATACTGATATCTGCTCCCTTCTTTATTACATTTAGAAAAGATTCATAAGATAAGATAGAACTTTATTTATCCCGAGGGAAGTTGCTGTGCAGCAGTTGCAATAAAAAAATATAAAATATCAATAAGGTGCTAATCCAAAATATACGCAATGCCAAAAATATAGATTAATGGTAAGATATGTAGATATGTATGAGAAGTGGCATATAGCTTTGTATGTACAGTATCAAATCTGAAGTACAGGTAAGTGTATGGGGTTAATTCGAAATGTTCATGACTATGTCCATAATTGCACATTAATGGTTTCTTCTGGCTCTCCATCAGGTTTAGAGAAATCTGAACCGTTATACTACTCTTAATGTAATAAAATAATTTTAAAGGCCCTGAAAACCTATTTTCTCAATCACCTTCTTACTATAAGCGATTGTGTTCTACGTTAACACAAAATTTCTGCCAAAGTAGGAACAGTTTTGATTATTTTCACCTGAGAGATTCGTGTATTTGTGTTCTTCTCTGTGCTCCTCTCACTGGTTTGCAGTGGGCGGGGTTCAGTTAGAAAAAGGTGATGTACCTCCGTGTGCACGAATCAGGATTTGGCAAGATTTGAATCAAAATCTGATGAGCAGATATCACTCTTGCTAGGCCATTAGAAGTACATAAATTACAGCCACTGTTTTTTTGATCTCTGCAGACTAAACAAGAAAGATGTGCGCGTGCTTTCACACTGACATAAGAAATGTAAGACATTACATTCCCATGTGATAAATTCATGCACAGGCACACGTGGTTGATACATTTCATATATGAAGAATACAATACATGTACATGTGGTTTTATGTGAGATTTAATGTCACTTGTCCTTTTTGTGCTGTTTGTTCTTAAACATTTGATTTTCCTTTAAATTTTTTACAGCACTATGGTCAGCTTGCGTTGTTTTTGACATGAGTCAAAATTAAAACATCTTTTACTCACCAAACTTTTTTGTTTTATTTACTTGTATTGAGAAATAGATATTCAACCCTTTTAAACCCATTGATGGGTTAAGATGGAAAAGTATTTTATAGGGAATAATGTGAAAAGTTGATTTTAATATTATACTGTATTTATGGTTAGACATATTTTCTTATAGTTTTTGTATGACTAAGGACAGTGAGATTTTGTAGATATATTTTTGAAGAAGAAGATGACTGTAAAGTTTTGTATACATGGTATCTATGGTGATGGATCGATCACATGACAGATCAATGTGTTGAATAAAACCAGAAACAACCTCGGACGCCACCTTCATGAAGAAGCTGAAAACATTTGGTTAATAAAGCAGAGTGGTGTACTGTAGAGGAGTTGTGCGGCGTGCTTTTATTTTGATGGACTTTGAAGCTCATACTGGTCTGCACCTCGCTGTGTGTGGCGCTCTCAAAGTAAGAAAAATAAATAACATGAAAGTAAAATGCTTCATAAGTAAAGTGGCTTTACTGGACTTGACCATTTGTAGTTTTAAGTAGAGTCAAAAAGCCAAAAATCAGTTACAAAAAGAAAAGTCAGAGCTTTCTTATTTTTGTTTTAAAGTAAATCATTTAATAGAAATATTTATGATGTTTGAAGAAGTCTTGGCTTGGAAATGTGAGTGGAAATATTCACCCTGATAGATGGTGTTTGCGAGTCATTGAGCACAAATCCTCTCTGTCTTTTACATTACTCATTCAGAGAGACATAAGTCTGCGCACCATATTCACACACACACACACACACACACACACACTGATCATTACCCTCCTGCCTTGTCACAGACACTTAGAGAAACACAAAGAGGGAGACCTGAACCAAAATCTTGAGATGATTTTCCCGCCTGTCACCACCGCTAAGGTGTGTGTACGCTTCACTGTACGTGTGTGTGTGTGTGTGCGTGTGTGTGTGCATGTGTGTGTTTGTGCAAGCAGAGACCACATGCAAAGGGTTTCCACGGGCGACATCCAGAGGTTCATGAGGTGGTCCCCTGGGCTGTGATCGCTTTTCCAGTGCTGTCATCACAAAGACACACTTATACTCTAACAGAACTCTTTGTCAAAACGCAGTGATGGAGGCTCAGACACGAAAAAAATAACAGAAAGAGAATCAGAAAGCAGCACTTCAATCCCAACCGTTTTGTTCCACCTTGTGTATGCGTGCACGCAGCAATGCATCGTACCAACACCAAAAATCCCTTTGCTATGGATTCCACACACATCAACCTCCTCCTCCTTTCATGCAAAAATCTTCACTCTAGAATCTGTCATCACTTTTACACCTTATTCTCACAGTTTAGCCAAAGCAGAACATATTGTGCTGAAAAGACTTTTATCCAAGCACAGACTAAATATCTACTGATGGGTTTTTTTTGTTTTTTTTTAATAAAGCAGCCTACAAAATGAGCTTACAGCACTTTAAACTTCCTCATGTGGTCCATTTTATGACCTCTCACTGGGTTATAAGAACCTCGTGAAATCCATCAAAACACAGTGAGGGCGAGGAAGTCGCACTCCCTCATAATCATACAAAAAAAACATTACAGGGCAAATAATTTCACACCACCTGAAATACAGAAACAGATCATTAACCCAAGTAAGATCTAGACTGTAATGTCAAATTCACCCATTTAATGTTAGTACAATATTTAACCTTAACCTAATTTCAATGAAGCACCTTGCAATACCAATAACAAGACATTACAGTAGCTGCTAGACTTGCACTACCAGTGTGCAGTGACTGTGTATGACTATGACTGTGTATATTTAGAGTATGGCCCTATTTTTCTAGTTTTCTAGTTAGAAATATTAAATGTAACATAAAATTCAGGGTTTACTATATTTTTTACAGGATATTTCAGGTTTTCCTGCTGGAGAAAAAATAGCCCAAATACAAGTATACGTTTCTTTAAGGTACAATACACGGCTACTGTGTGTGGACACCAAAACACTACATGTGATTGTTCAACATTTTACAAAACCACAGGCACTAATATGCTGCTTTAACAGCCTCCACTCTTCTGATTTAACTAATTCCACCAGATTTTGGATCCTGCAGGAATTCAGCCACAAGTGCATTAGTGAGGTCGACCACTGAAGTTGGGTGATGATGAGGCCTGGCTCCAGTTCATCCCAAAAGTGTTGAATGGAGTTGAGGTCTTTACAGGCCAGTCAAGTTGTCCCACACCACACCGGGAAAAATCATTTTATTACGGATTTTGTCACATTGAAACAGGAAAGGAACCTTCTCAAAGAGTTAGCGACTAGCTGGTGAACATAGTGGAGCATTTAAGCAGCAAAAGAGTCAGATATTTCCCTCAGGAGTCGGTGGAGACCAAAATGGAGCTAAAATGAGAGTAAATATTTGACTCAAACACGACCAATGAATATTAATGTTGCTCCTTGGCTGCTGGATGTGTAAATAGGCAACTTGCTAACACATTAACTACATCAACTTTAAGAGGTTATAATATGTCAGTGTTGTGTTCTCAGCTTGTTGGTTGCGCCGCCACCAAGTGGAAAATAAAACAATTAATGCAGGTTTAATGTCATACCAGAAAGAAGAAAATGTTAGACAACTAAAGTAATCAATAAAAAGAGGAAGTTCACTTAACTTCAGTTGACTTGAGGATACCGTAAAATCTGTGAGGTGTGAAAGACCAAACTAAACTCTGGTAAAGGGATGAAGAGAAATAGTGAGAAGCATGAAGTGAGTCAAATTATGAACACAGCCTCCTTTTAAACCTTAAGCGAGTAAGGAAAAGAGCATAAAAGCGTGTGAAACAACAGTACCAACAGGTTGAGTGTATGTTGATGTCGAGTTTATACTATTTTGACATGGATTAAACAGATATGAGCTATGAATGGTTGAATCGCATTATGTCAGCACAGAGTCGAGCCTCACCGAAACTCACTAAACTGTTTAAAAGTCTGCGTGAAGAATATGTGAGGGCCCACTGTGTTATGTAAATGAACCACCTCAAAGGTATATTTACAGTCCGTACTGAAACCCCAGTCTCCCACATTATAAATGTACCTCATTGAGTCGACTTAAAGGCACATTTTCACCCCAAAGATAAACATGTTCCAAAGTTAAGCGGAGACATGATTGATTCAGAGACACAGTGGTGCGGTGATGGAACATTTTATCATGGTTTAAGGAAGGAATCAACAAACGCTTTCACACATAACAACAGGAACAGATGTCGCCTTTAGAGAGGAAAAGATTACACAGTTTTGTATTTTCACGCTAAAAGATATAAAAAAAAAACAACAACTCAGAGCTAAAAGTCAATTTCCCTGCTCTTTTCTTCTTTTATTGTATTATTTCTCTCTTTTCCTCTTCGCTACTGTAAACGGATATTTTAAAGAGAAATTGTTCTTGTGTTTGTGTGTGTGTTTGACCTCGTCACACAAATCTTTGGGTTTTTGTTGCAGTAGATTAACAGCTGTTTTTACCGACAGCTTCCTCACACTGTCTTTTTCTGTGTGTGTCCTTTGGTCAAAAACCTTAACGTTATAAGTACATAAATACATAAAACTGCTATTTTATACATGCTGAGGTTCAGAGGTAGTTTGAAGACGGAGAGAAAAAAAAGATTCAACTAAAAT
Source organism: Oplegnathus fasciatus (assembly GCA_003416845.1). Lineage (NCBI taxonomy): Eukaryota > Metazoa > Chordata > Actinopteri > Centrarchiformes > Oplegnathidae > Oplegnathus > Oplegnathus fasciatus. The sequence continues at coordinate 646,706 of NTHP01000039.1, forward strand.
ACTGTCATTTCTCTGTGGCTTGAAATCTCAAAAACAAAAAACAATAATATGTAATAAATAATATATTTTGTTCTCTGCTATAGGACCAATCTAAAATGGCTTCATTAGTAAGTTGAAGGATTATGATGATTCTAGGGACTCACAGCTGCAGGGGGGCAGTAAGATTATTTTCATTTAAAAAGGGGGACCAGGAATTCCTAACTACACCCCTGATGAAACATATAATTTAAAACAGTATAAGGTGGGGAAACTAACATACTAAGAAGAATGGATATTCTTGTGGGTGTCTATGCTTTCTCTTTTCCTACTTTAGCATTGTAACTTCTATATACTTGTAATAAATATGACTTTTTTCTTCTCCCTTATATGTCATTAAACAAAAACTGAAAAAGCTGAAAGAGCACAGAGGTGTCGCATGCTGCAACGATCGAAAAGCCCTTTGAGACAAATATGTGATTTGTAATTTTAAGCAATAGAAACAAAATTTACTTGTCCTGACTTGAAAACTGGTTTAGAACAACTTGTGCAACCTGGTTGTGAAATTGGCATCTTTTTCCTCACCAAGAATTTGAGGCTTTTGTCGTGCAGAAAACGAGCAAAAGGAGAATTAAAGATTGTTATTGACTGTTAACGTCAATCAGATTCTGTGTTTTATTTATGTTTTTAGTGTCATACCAATGTCTGATGAGAGAAAAAGAAACATATGTGGCAACGAGTGCATTATGTAATAGTTTCACTGGAGAAGTGATAACAGACTGGGTTGGAGGTGACGGAGAGTGAGGCTTGCGTAGCCTTTCTGCAGTAGCGACAATAGAAGAAACTGAAAACTTAACTTCAAAAATCAAAAACTATAAATCCATGTGTCTTTCATTCGATGTCTGGGTTGGACCTTTAGTTTATTTGTCTGCTCTGCAGACCAAACATACTGAGGGACATGGAAAGTCTCATGCTGCCTCCTAGTGTTTGTAAAACGAAAATGCAGCAGTTTAACTGTTATAAAAGCACCAACCTGCTCGGGCCACATATGATCACAACATTACAGTGACTGAATAAAACCACCAAAATACAAGCCCTAATCAAAGCCAATGTGGCATAAACGCCAACACATTTAAGGGATCTTAATATGAAGACAAAATACAAATACTCCCACAACCACCACTACTGCCCCTGCAAGAGCTACTGCACGGTGAACTGCATTAAATTAAGGTGGTTTAGTGTTAATTACATAAACCATTAAAGTTATGCACTATTTTATTTCCATACAAGTAAATATCACTCTACATACAGTGCCAGGATCAATTAATGGGGTCACCTTTTTATTAAAATGTGAGTAATTTTATTACAGTAATTTATTTAAAATCCAGGCCAGTTTTTCCATTTACTTCCATAGACTGTTGTAAGTACCAACTTTATACAATATATACAGCTGAGATATAGGGGAACAAAGGGGACAAGAACATTAACATACAGTATACATACATACATACAGACATACAGACATACATACAATGTTACCAGCTAGTTGCGTTGAAATTGAGCAGCTTGGTCACAACACGGAAATTAAAAGTTTGCCTCAGTGCCTCTCCAAAAATGACTTACACAAGTTTTAGATTATGACACACACAAGAAACAAACTAGAAATATTTAAAACATCCAGATCCAATATGGACCAGTTCTTGTATTTCTAAGACTCACAAGCATCCAGTCAACTCTTGCTTTTAGTTTGAATACTTAAAGTTTTAAGTCACATGACACCAGATTCATCCTCTTGCTCTCAACAGTAAAAACAGACTCCAAATACAAATTAATCTACAATAGAGCATGATTGGAAAGTAAAACGGCCCCAAAAACAAAACAAAAAACTAACCATGACAGTCCAGTGACATTCTTGCAACTCTGAATTCATAAGTGTATTATGTCAGTTGTTTAAAAAATATCAATTTGTGTATGATGAAGAGAATATAAGCTCAAAGGTGCACTTGCACTTGCACTTGCTGAATGAAGACCTAAATATGCAGTTAAAAGCTTCAAATCATTAGTAAGTGAACCTTTGAGCCTATTGTCTTCACATTCTGCTGTTCCCAAAGTTCAATAGTGAACTACTGTCATACAAGTGTGTTTCTGGAACAGTGGTTTCCAACCTTTTTTGGCCTCTTAAACCAAAGCTATGCCTACTTGCGACCCCTAAGCACAGGTTATATATACCTACAGGCTGTGATGAGTTCAACTACAGAGTGATCATTCCTTCTCAGGCTCTTTATTTCAGGCCTGGTGATATTAAATTCTCCTATAATTCATGAGAA
>NTHP01000039.1:649208-695138 GCA_003416845.1 Oplegnathus fasciatus
AAAAAAATTGTCACCTTATGAAAGGGCAGTGCTCTGAGTAAACTTGTTGTTGTCTGAGAAAACACAGAGAGACCTTTAAGATTAAAAGAGAAATGCAGTTCAACATGTAATCTACTACAACGGGGTCAGAAAGTGACCCTCAAGACACAGAGTCACTAGTGACTTGTAGTGTGAATTAAAACATGACCAGAGAGCAAGAAACAGCTGTCTGACCTTTGTTCTTTAACTCATATTAGCATCTGTAGTGTTACTGCGTATATGCACAGCAACACTACAGATGCTAATACATGTAATACGTGTGTGTGTGTGTGTGTGTGTGTGTGTGTGTGTGTGTGTGTGTGTGTGTGTGGGTGTGGGTGTGTGTGGAACTGGCAGGCAGGAGTAACGTCAGATCTTGAGTGATGCAGTTGACAGAGGGAGGGGTATTTTTCTATAAGTGCTTAAAATGACAGATCACACATTCACTCACTCACGCACACACACACACATAAACACACACACACACACACACACACACACACACACACACAGACTATCCATGTTATCCCATGAATCACAGGCTGAGTACGCTGACATTAAGACTACAACAAGAGGAGCAAAAAACATCAAAGCAAGTAGCAGCGGAGCATCATGCCTCCTTCTTGTTCCCCCAGCTGAACAGTTTGGACATCGGAGACTTTTTCTTTGGTTTGTCCTTCTTTATGTCTGAGAGGGAGAGAGAGAGAAAGAGAAAGAGAGAGAGAGAGAAAGAGAGAGAGAAAGAGAAAGAGAGAAAGAAAGAGAGAGAAAGAGAAAGAGAGAGAGAAAGAGGAGGTAAACAGGACAGGTGAGATTGGTAATAGTAATTCCGTGAATTCTCAATCAATAAACTCAATCAGTTTGTCCATTTTCAGTTATTAAAAAATGCAATCAGAAAATCTGATTTTAAAGTACTGTTTGCAGCACAAACGAACACTGAGAGCTTTGTATTTCTGTGTTGATCTTGCGGTAGATTAGCAGCTGTTTGTACTGATAGCTGTGTAGGCTACTCGTTTAACTTGTCTTTTTAATTTACTACGTATCATAGTCATGGATGGCTATGACTAACCTGGACAGTTCAGTCACTCAGGTGACTACGCAGATAGTGTGCAATCTTCTCAGCTACTAACTCTTAATTTTAAAAATCTATTATGCCTGGCAGCTATATTGTAGCAATACTAGCGATTAAAACAGCAGTGTCATTTATATCTTATCTTAATATATAATATATCTTACATATCTCTATCAACAAAGTGCTCCGGTTAGGGGTCAAGGAAGAAATCTTACACCATCTTTGTTTTTACATGGTTTGGAAGACACCTCTATGTCAGAATAAATCATGATTTTTCTTTCTTAACATATGCATGGCATTGATATGACCTCAGGTTTCTAAGAGGATTGCCTTTTATCTGTGAGTTTCTATTTTCAACATTTTTCCAGTAAAATAAAATTATGGAAGCCTGAGTGACTGAAATGTTTGTGTTCCACCTGTTTTCCATTCGTTTTATCTCTGCATTTTTCTGAGCTGAACTTTGTTTTCAGCATCACCTGTACCCTGTACACTACCAGCCCAGCACCAAACAGATAGTGATTGTGTGTAGCTCAGCAGGCATGCAGGTAGTTTGCTAACATGTTAGCCATATCAACTTTATTAGCCCATAATATCCCAAACATGCAAGATTTATAGTTTGTTGTGGAGTTCTGCCCCAAAGCGGCCAAAAAAACTGACTAATGCAGCTTTAAATACGGGCGGCAACCTCACTACAGGAGCGCTAGACATTGAAGCTAAGTTAGCAATAACATGACGAGATTTCCTGATACATGAAAATAACATATGGGAGGACGTTCTCTCTTAAATGTATTATTTTTTATGTTAGTACACTTCTACATGAATCATTCTGCTTATACCACGGCCATTAATCCCAAACAAAGAGAAGCCATGTACAGAAGTTGTGTTTAAAGCTTGTTTCTAGTCAGTTTAACTCATAAGCTAGTTCTTTTTCACTGTCGCCACGGTTACATGTATTTTAACGTACTTAATGGACTGATTTAGTCAGTTAACGTGTTGACTGGAGCCTTGTTTGAGGTGTCCTGTTACAAGATTTTAACAAACACCTGCCGGCAAAACAAAAAGTTTATTTATCTGATTTTATCTTGCGTGATACAACACGTGTGTGAACTGTCACATGGCTGTACTCGGAGTGGGAATGAACTGTGAAACTTTGGCATTAACTTTATGAATACATTAAATTGAAATGGCTAGTCTTTAGCCCACGGTCGGCATTCACTCGCTGTAACAATAACAACCTTTCACTGAAGTTCAATAAATCTCCTCAATTTCAGCCCTGCTTTCCCGGTCATGAATTGCAAATGAAGCCGGCTTTAACTCTATTCTATCAGAGGGTCAAATTAACCAGCTACATTATCCATTTGTCTAATAGGAACGCCGCTGACAAAAAGAGGGGGAGCATTTTGTTTGATGCTTTTTCCATTAGCAGTCATTAGATCAAATGAGATGAAAACATCGCCCGGTGGCACACTTAAAAATGCAGCACATTCGCACACACTTCCATAAACCACAATGAGAATTCTATCTACTTCAATTAGAGGCGTCCATGATGGAAATCCTCAATTGGATAATTTATAAGCCAACTAAGTTGCAGTGACATTGAGGTTGTGATAACTAATGAACAGAGCGGAGGGGGGGTCAGACGGCCTGTGGAGGTGGTGGAGAAACTCACTGAAATTCATCATCATCTTGTTTAGCTCCTCGTCCTCCTCTTCCTCCCTGAGAAAATGAAGCCAGAACACACAAAAAGCAAAACACAGATTAACAGCAGTTCATACCTGTACAAGTATTTGTATTTATTCATACAGTGGAATCTGTAACTACTATGGCAGTGACACGTTTTGTTTATGTAGTCAAGTAAATTGGATTTGAAATTAAACAATGATCATGAGATAAGGCTGACACTAAGCATTTTTTCATTAGCGATACATTTATATCTTTAATTTATTACTTATCACTTAAAAAGGTCAGAATAAAATGAAACATATCCAGCGCAATTTCCAAGAGCCCAAGGTGACTTTAAATTGTTTTGTAGACCAAAAATATTCTATTGACAGTGATGTGACACAGAAATATCATTCCCCACATTTAAGAAGCTGTAAATAGTAAATATTGGCATTTTTGCTCGATACACAACTTAAACTATTAGGTAAATTTGTAAATAATCAATAAAATAATTGTTTCAGCATTACTATGGAGGTTGAAGTGTTGGTGTTTAGTTATAATTTTAAGAGTTTTACATCTACATAAGCTGAAAAGTGTAGGAACTATATCCATTTTTATACATAGTCCCCCAGTTTTAGAGGACTAATATGTGTTAGACGAATCAAAATAAATAAAACCGTCATGTTTAATATTTGGAGTCAAATCATTTCCCGTGTCTGAAGTCTCTGACCCACAGACATCAGCAGACTTTTGGTATCTTCCCTTGCTGATGCTCTGCTAGGCCTGTGCTGCTTCACGTTTTGCTTGTTTTGAGGACTTTTTGCCTTCTGGCTTATTTTCAGCGAGTAAAAACACATTATCAGCTCATGATACTGACTTGTCACGAACATTTCGCTTTTTGGCCATAAAAAATTCCTTGGTTAGGGTTAGGGTTAGGGTTCATTGTCATAAAACTGGAGGACTGTGTATAAAAAGGGCCCCCCCATGTACAATTTGTACACTGTTCACTCAATATGGATGCAAACACCCTAAAATCCTGAATTTCATACACTACACACAATTTTCCATTTAACGTCTTCTTGTATATATATGTAACACAATGTAGCCCAGAAGTACCGTTATCTGTCTAAAAACAACAATAATCAGTTGTATACACACCTGAGTCTGTCCTCATCCAGACCATCTACGATAGCGTTTCTGTCATTGACGATCTCCACCAGTTTGGCCATCAGCTCCTCCTCTCTCTTCCGGTCCCAGGATGTTTTCAGATGTTCTGCTCAAACACAAACACATTTTAATCTCACATGATCTGCTTAAAGTTTTCACTTGTGTTGGGTGTGTTTCCTCCAAACCCTCACCTGGTTTGTCCATCAGTCTCCTGAGTTCCTGCTCAACACTGGGCTGCTGTTCCTCCAGGTCCTGGGTTCTTCCACTACACATAAAAACAACATAAACAACATTGTATTTGTTGCTATCACCTAGAATTGTGTGTCTTTAGTATGACTGTTTGCCTTTTTTTTTTTCCTCAGTTCCTTGGTCCAACACGTCTTGGTCCACAACTGCCTAAACACATTTTCTGTGAGATGCAGTTGAAAGCTCTGGCAAAAGCTATTAAGTATGTTGAGTACATTAGGGACACTGAGGTAAGATTGTTTTGCCAAGATACTACACCCACAATGAACTTTCACAGTCGCTCATTTAGGCATCCAGCAGTTACAGACCAACATCAGAATTTATTTGAAGTCGTGTTTCTGGCCACCTGGCAAGTGTAAGTCCAAAATTCACTCTCCTTTTAGCTCTGTTTTTGGTCTCCACCAACTCCTAAGAAAAATATCTGTCTCTTTACCTGCTAAATGCATTACTATGTTCACAAGTTCACCGTTTGGTGCTGAGCAGGTAGTGTACAGTTGGTTTATGAGACTGGAAATGGCGCTGATGAGAGCGGTGAGAGTGAACCAAAACAATAAAGTTGCAGGCCGTAAAACCAAAACAATGTGCTGAAAGACACTAAAACACTTTGAGGGTGTGAGGCAGGTAATAATTCTCTGTGGGTTTGTCTCTATGAGCGATCCCTTTCACATCACATGTGGTCATTTTATCCATTGTTGACATAAAAATAGTGATTAGCGCAGCTTTAAATGGCCATAACTCATTTTTCATGAGCTTACCATCTGTCTGTCTCACTTGTACAAACTCCTTGTACTATACTCATTGTTAACTTATTCTCCAAAAACCCCCATGACTTCTAACACTGTGTGTATTGTAATGCAGATCTGAAGTCAAATGCAGAAAAATTACAGGATTGTGGCCTTGGTAGAGGTTTAATATTAATTTATATTTATGAAAAGAATAATTGCAGTGCATGTGTGCTGTTAAGCAGCATCCTGCTTCACTCCTCTCTGTCCACTGCAGCCGGCGGGGGGTGGGCTGACTTGTTCCAGGACGCCCTGCTGTGGGACGGAGGAGGGAGGACACTGGGAATTCAAACTGTCAACCTTCTGGCCACAAGTCTGTTTCACTAATCGCTAAATAGTGGCATGCCCCTTTTCTAAGTGTGTTTGTGTGTGTGTGTGTACTCACATGTAGACCAGTTCAGACTCCCGGCGCATGGCCACCTGCTTGTTCCTGATCAAGTTGAACCACTCGACCATGAGCTCATCCATGAGAGAGTCATCTTCACCCTCTGACACACAAACACACACACACACACACAGTTAATCCCATACACGCTCCTTCCTCTAAATCTGACTGAAGAGGCGGCTCATTCAGTACAGTGTGTGTTTATCTCACCTTCTTCACTGCTGCGGAGCTTCACCTCCAGCTCGACTCCCCTCTTCTCCAACGCGTTCAAATTGTCTTCAATCTCCTGCAGCTCCTTTATGATGTCCTCTTTGTCAATGTAGTCTGGTTTAGTCTACAGATGTAACACACACATACGCAAACACATGCAGAGAAAAATTAAATGTGAGATGTGAACCAAAACATAGATCAATAACACAGGTGAACATAACTTAGCGATCCCTTTATTATCCTTACATCTTAGTGTGGAGCCCCAAATTAGATGAGTAAATACTATAAATGATTACATTAATAAATAATACTTTAATTAAATAGTTTAAATAGAGTGTAAAACATTTCCTTCCCTCAAATCAGTAGATTAAATAAATTAAACTTAATTTATTTTACTCCTCTTCACATCTTTCACTAGCTCATTTTATTTATCAGCTCCTTAGTTTTCCTACTATTTTGGTTTTGGTGCACATTTGATCACTTCTAATCAGAGTTAAGTAGCTGACTTTGTTTGCATTAGCTTGCAGGCAAAAACGCTTTAGCTACTGTTACAAGAGTTTATGCAGTGAAGCTACAGCAGAATGCAGTACAGTATATGGATAACATAAGATAAGATAAGATAATTTAAGATAAGATAGAAATGTATCCTTCCCGAGGAAAATCGTTGTGCTGCAGTTGCAGTACAAATTAAGAAAGTGTGCAAATATAAAACATAAAATATGAATAATGTGCAAAGCCAAAATATACACAATGCCAAAAATATAAACAGGTTAAAGGTAATGATCATAAAATGATAAACTGGTTCACGGTAAGGTGCAAATCCAAAATATACACAAATTATTAACATGCACTGGCTCAAGGTGTCATCTTCTAAATGCTTATTCTGACTGACTAAAGAATAAAAACCTCAAAACGATTAAATTTAAAAATGATGTGATAGAAGCTAAAACAAACTTATTTTTCATCAGCTTCAGTACCTTGGAAATCTTTGACTCTGGCGTGGTACCATTTGCAGTTAGGTCTCTCTGACCATTCAGAAATCCTGAAATAGAAAGAGATCAAATGCAGAAAATAAATATAAACAAAGTTAAGAACAAATGCAGAAGAGGGAGGAAACCCTGAGAGGTCTAATTCATATTTAGGTAATCTTTAGGATCATTTGTGGTAGAAACATTGTCATGTCCATGTGGAATAAAAGAAGAATCGTGAACAAGATGGCAATGTGCTTTTTTTGTCCAAATCATATTTAAACAGAACGACATTACAACACAGGTGATCATGTTACCCTTTGATGCTGGCGGAGTGACAGAGATGCTCGGGCTGGGAAGATGAGAGGAGGGAGAAGGCCTGACAGAAAGCTCAGAAGTCTGTGACTTTCCAGCTCCATTAGCCTGTGGTTTAGAGGACTGTGAAGGACCAGCCGGTCTGTGGATGGATGGAGGATGAGCAGAAAAGAGAAAAGGAACGACAGAATTGAATTAATGGCAATTTTCAGCTCCTACTAGTCCCTTTCCTGTCTTGCTACAGTCCTTTTGATTCATGAGAGTGGGAGGAAAGGTCATCTGGGGAAAGGAACTCTGAGCGCTGAGCATATGTTGCACCACGGAGGACTCTACTCAGTCTTGACACCATTTGGGGCTCACATGCATGTGGCGGAAGAGGAGAGACTGAAAGCTCTGACTACAAATGATGGCCGAGCCATTTGGAGGAGCAGCAGGTACAGGCTTCCTGTGGGAGGAATGGTTGGATAGATGGATGAAAGACTGGATCAAAGGATGGATGGATGGACAGGACATCGGGAGAAAAAGGAGCTTATACAGTTAACGCTTCATGATGGTGATATGCTGTGAGCACACCCACGTACGGATAACCCCTGCTGGAGGTATGAAATTAGCAACTGAGCCAGGAAGAGCAAGGAATTAACCAGAAACACAGAATATGGTGACAAAACAGAACAAGTTAAAGTCAATAAAACAAGTCTTACTTGGTCTCTTTGGAGATGGGTTTGAGCTTCGACCTCCAGTCTGCAGGAGACTCATTTTCTGATGCTGTTGAGAAAAAAAGAAATTAAACTGTTTTGTGTTTTTCACTTTCAGGATCAGTTCCTTCATCACACCAGAGTCCCATCCACTATCCAATGTCAGTTCCTATTCATACTGTTTTATTATAAAGAGATTTGCCACCAACAGCAGGTCAAAGCCGAGAACAATATAGAGAACAATATAAAAACGTCCACATTAACTGCAACCTGCTGTGTGTTTTGATTCTAAGAGTAACTCTCACGGAGCAGCCTGAAAATAACCCCCAGAGGAACAAGGAGCTCCTTTACACAGAAATAAATGTACAGGGTGAAGTAACAGGCTGACCTCAGGTTGTGATTGAGGCATCAGTGAAGTCTCTCAGTCATGAATGTGTTAAGAGAGCTGGATACGGTGCAACACGGCAATCTTTCCCACATTTTGTGTACAGTATGTGTAACAAAATAATCTAAACTCAAGGCACACCTCGTAGCTTTTCAGAGTGCGAGGGCCTCTTCGTGTACAATGTAGTATTTACAGAAGAAGAACATAAGATGGAGTTTGATAGCTCTGAAAAGCTAGTAAGTGGACCTTTGAGCTTGAACTGTTGACACCTGCAGATTGAAGTTTTTACTTTCTGTATTTCTTTTTTTTTTAAACCATTGAGATGTAATATTTGTAAAAATTTACCCAGAGCTTTGAAAACTATTTTTATGTTGATGTCACATCAGTGTGAAGAGGGGAACAAGCAGGTGGCTATAGGGAGATAAACACTAATGCACATGGGAAGAGAGGAATCTTCTTTGGCATATGTGCTGGGTGAACAACTTTCCTTGGAATGACTTTGTGCCGTCTGGGAGTTCGGTATTCAAGTTTCCGTAATATATCCATGCTCTCAGTGAATTTTGTTGAGTCACAGAAAGTAATGCACAAATCACTTTTACTGGTCCTGGAGCTGTTCATTTTCATTAATCTGAAGATTTCTTTTTTTCCACTGAGCATTTTATTTCCAAACTGAACTTAAACAAAGTAGGCCACCAAACAAACTAAACTATCTGAGTCTTTCATAAGAGATCGTACCATGATGAAAAATCATATTATGTTATTGCTCTGCGAATTTCAGCTGTCTAAATTTATGACTGAAGTATTTGTTTAACACATACGGCAAGTTTCGTCTTATGTATTGCAACACAGTTTATTGCTTCAAACATCAGTTTCATTACTTTATATGTGATTGTTTGCCATATCGTAATATGTATCAATATCAGAATATACCTAATATTGTGATCATATTTTCATCCATATCGCCCAGCCCTACTTTATATTCTCTAAACAAATACTGCCAGCACTTCGTCAAACATTATACCACTCACAAATCAGGGTTTCTCACAACAAACCTCCTCGCTAACATCATATTGCAATAAATTGACATACCCACACAAATATGCACTATACCAGACTAAAGTACTCTATGTACAGCTATCAAAGTGTGTGAGTTTAACCTGAGGTGTTGGGTGATGCACTGCCGGGCTTAGAGGCGCCTCTCTCTGGAGTCCTGGCTCTGAGTCCAGTCCTGCTGGCCGGGCTCGGAGCGGAGCTCGGGGTGTCCGGAGTCTGCAGGTCAGCAAGGAGTGATGGGTCTGCTTTCAGCTTCACTCTCCCTCTGACACCCTCCGTCTCCCTCTTTGGAGTCTCGACTTGAGAAGGTCTGATTAGAGGTGAGGCGTTATTAAATGCTACTGTTCACCAGTAGAGGTCAGGCCAAAGCAAGATATCGTAAAGTCTAGTCATGTGCGAGTGTGTGTGTTTGTGGTTAGATGACTTACTTGTCAGTTTTCTTCAGCGCTACAGTCGTCCACGATGGCTTACTGTTGTTATTGTTATTCTCCTCGGCCAGTTTTTTGGAGATGAAGGCCGCTGCTGACGCTTTCGTCTTACTGGTCTCACACACCTTCCCTGAATCTCCGCCTACACCAGCTGCTTTAGCTCTCTCCCCACCTGTGTTCAAGCTCACATTCGCTTCTTTCCTGCCAGTACCGCCAACATTCACAACCACAGTGACAGCCTGACCTGCTGGGACCCCCTGGACCTTACCAGTCACTTTCGACCCTTTATTCGTGTCAATGTTGGTGGTTGTAGTCTTTTTCTCGACATCGTTAGCGGCGGCGTCTGATTGGAAGAACTTGAGCTTGGACTGCAGTGTCTTCGCCGCTGTGGTTGAGGTGCGAGGAGCTGCAGTGGGCCTGGTGTTGATAGGAGTGGTTGTGGTGAAGGTGGATTCACAAGTAGTCCGAGAAGCTGTGGGTTTGGAGACTAAAGATGTCTGACCCTCTTTAGCAGTAGAGGAGAGACTTGAAGTAGGCCGGTAAGGAGACGAAGTAGAAACAGTGCTGGAGAAGGTGGGAGGGGTGCTGGGTTTCTCCGTCAGCCATGTTGGTCCCGGTCTGGAGGGGGTATGAGTGGAAGTAGTTGTGTTGGTTTTAGTGGAGTCTGGTAGAGGAGTGAATTTGGAAACAGGGGTGTTTGTGGGTAAATTTCTGAGAGGTGCGGTTGTGTTTGTAGACAGTGACCTGAAAGACAGAAAGCACAAAACATTTAATAGTTACAATTACAAAATTCTTCCCACACGAGTCCCATCCCTGCACACTTCAGAAGGAGGGTCAGAGGTCAACAGCTGGCCAATCAGAGCTCCTGTTGGTGCTGTTTTAGCTTCAATACGCCCCCTTAACATAACTATGGTTTTATGAATTCTGAATGAAGCCAGAGACGGTGTGTAATACTTGGATTTCCAGTCTGTGGAGGTCAGGAAGAATGAAATAGAACTTTCAATACAGCCAAGAGTTGATTTCTACCTGTTTATGTCTTTATATGTCCCGGATCAGCGGAAAACATGATGTTGCCTTGGGCGTAGAGTACAACAACATCACCACTTTTTCCATTTTTAATTTTTGTTTTTGTTTTGTCTGCAGGACAGAATCCCTTGATTTTCTCTTAAAGCAGGCAAAGAACTGCCATTGCAGTGAGTCAGAACCAGAATTATTTATTACTTTAAATTAAAGTGATCATGAAATGCAAATGTTAAAGCAGGATACAAATGAACCGTGACATGGAATATAATAAGAAGGGCAAAGGTTAATGGAATGAAGAAAATAAAATGTTAAAAACCTTTTTGAAATTAATATTGTAATTCTATTTTTTTATTTGGCAGTTTTTTTTCTTCTTCTTCTTCTTTTTATTTTGAATTTTTTAAAGAAGAACTCCATCAATGTTACACACCAAAGTCTGTTTACTGTACAGGTCCTCGGATCCTTTTTTTTAATAAACTGTCCATTGTGAGTCTGACAGTGTTATGGAAGTGCTAAATGCTAAATATGTGGAGTGCTCTTTCAATGCATCAATTCAATTTAATTAATTTAGAACTGCCATTTCAGAGTTATCAATTCATTAACTGATTTTAATTAAAAACTAAAAGCGTCTATAATCGTTCTGGTGGCACACTCTAGACTCCATAGATTATAAGGATGAGCTATGATTAAATGAATTTAAATGGGTCCTTACTTTGCACAGCTCCTATGATAGAGCTTCCCGTCCACTAGCTGTCGCTGCACCAGGTGAACATGCTTGTTACAGGACACACATTTGTTACTCAGGGTGCCTGTCTGATGGGGTTTCTCAACCACAACATCCTAGAAGAAGGGAAGAGAGCGTGAGAGGTTTCATGAGGTGGAAATGACAACTTCACTTAGGAAAAATAACTTATTACCATACTTGTTGCAAAGTGATCTGAAGCAATGCGGGGTTTTTTGTTTGTTTTGCAATAGCAGTTTGGTGCAGGCACAACAACAGAGCTTTGTAGGTATTTGGGTCATCTGTAATGTGTTTGGCCTGACAAAGTTCCACGTTTCTCGTCAGTAAAGTAATTCCAAAATCACTCAAATTTGATTCATAGCTTGTGTAAAGTACTAAGGCAGCAAAGATTACCTGCGTGGCCTTTCTGGTTTGTTTTGGAGAAGGAGGGGGCCTTGTGATGTTGGAGGAGGGTGGAGGGCTGTTCTCTCTGGCGGGTTTGGAAGAGGGAAACACCTTAGACGCCACCGGCTGGTTCTTCTTCCCAGACGGTTCCTCTGTGGGGCCATCAGCTGGACGCTTAATACCTCCCATACCACCAACTGCAGCAAACACATTGACAAACAGACATATAGAAATATGAGACAGGAAGAACAGACAGACAAGACAAAGGCATAAACAAACACAGTGAGACATTGATACTCACTCGGGGAACGTCCATGGAAGTAGTTGTAGTACTGGGAGACATATGTCAGGATACTGAGGCGGTCAGGAATCTTAAGAGCCACCATGTCTTCTGCATCCAACAGTGCTGGAATTCCCAACTCCTCCTCCGCAACTGTGAACGCCTGCAAATAACATCGACTTTATCCAACAAAACAGAGGAAGCTCAGGGTGGATTTTTAGAATCTAGACCGAGGGGGCCAAAGATGGAAATGGACCAATAAACCACATAAAAAGCAGATAGTGTGACTTTGTGAGACCTCGGTGAAAAACGCAAATACTAACATCAAGCAGCAAAAGTCTTGCATGAAGTGTGTTAAGACGCAAAAAGTCTCCAAATGCATGTTTAGGACTGTGAGTGTCCCACAGAAAGTTTTCTGTTGAAAAAAAAACCTGTCGTGTGTTTTCTTTTTTTTTTTTAAATTTCAGCTTTATTTTACCTGGGCCTTTTCTTAGGATTGGGGTATCTTTTTTTTGAAAGAGTTTTTGGCCAAAAACAGTGTGTTTTGACAATGAGGAAAGGAAAAGTGGCTTTACATGTTGGCATCTACGCTTTTGATACAAAGAAGTGTTGGTTTGTATTAAGTTTTAGATGCCCATCCTACCAGTGTGGACACATGTTTTCTTTGTTAAAATCAACATTTTCTTTTGTCCATCTCTTGCTTTTGCATATCCTAAATAAAATCCCTTTGTTCAAATGGCAAAAATCTGACCACAGATTGACCCTTAATGTGTTAAGAAAGTAGTTCAGAGTCAGGAATTTCCAAACTGGATTCACATTCAGCGATTCCATGGAAGCAAAATAAAACAACAAGCAGAGGCAGGCCAACGAGCACAAGAGGTAAAACTTAATCTGTAATCTGATGATCGAGGGAGCCATAAAAACACTGTTTGCTTTTGGTGTGCCCTATGGCACTTTAATCTCCTACAGTTTATCGTTATTTTGTTAACCAATCTGTTCAGCTTTGTTTCACTTAAGATCATGAATAGTGTCATATAATCGCTGCTAATTTAGGCTTTTATTCAACTTCACTTTAAAGAGAAAAGGTCTGTGTTGTTGTCAGTCCCAGAGCTCAGTGTCCAATAAAGACGCTCCAGGGAGAAAGTGAAAGTAAAGAATGCAACAAAGTAGCCAACGTCAAAGTGCCCAGATTGAAACACTGTATTTGGCAAAGACTTCTCCTCTCAGCTATGTTTGAACAGTGACTTAAATTCCCTGTTACTCAACGTCAAGTGGTGCTGATGCAATATCCAGAGCAAACACACATGTAGAAGCAATTTGTGGCTACAGTAACAATTAATTTCATTCTCGATTAATCAGTTATTTTGGATTGATTTATTCATCATTTAGTCTATAAAATGTCAGAAAATAGTTTAAAATGTCCGTCACAGCTTCCCAGAGCCCGGGGTGACGTCTTAGGTCACATGATGACATCTGAGAAACCTCCATTCACTGTTGAAGATGGTGACATGTGTTTAAAAACCCTGGAAACAGCTAGAAAGTGGACCTTGATTTAATATTAATTTATCAAAATACTACTTCCAAGGTCAAGAATGAACTTCCATGCTTACAGATATTTAATTATATAAATGTCATTGTGTCAAGTATCAAAAGTTGGCATGTAATGCTAGGTCACATTGTTAGTCTTGTTTATTTATTCTCTGATCAGATAAATCGGGATCCTCGGAACCAGGAAACTTTTCTAACTTTAGATATTTTATTCAAGCAGGTTCTTTAACACTAACGCGTTGAGCCGTTTGGTGTATTTTGATAGAACAAAAGGGTTAAAACATGTTTATGTTCCCTGACTAAGGCATCAGTACTGAAACTCCGGTATTGTATTGACACAGATATCAAAACAATAGCCAGCATTACTTCATAATAACTGGCAATGAATTTTTTTGTCAATCGACTGTTTGATTAATAAACTAATCATATGAGCGCTAATGTAACTATCAATTTGGATTAGGCACATAAGACTGAGAGTCTGCAGCCACGGCTCCATGAGGCTGTACTTAGGCACAGAGGCTAAATGCTAACGTCAGCATGCTAACATGCTCACAAAGACAATGCTAACATGCTGACATGTTTGACAAAAGCTGAGGCTGATGGGAAAGTCATTAGTTTTGCAGGTATTTGGTGATAAACCAAATCGTTGAACAAATTGAAATTTTGACCTGAAGATGGCGCTAGATGGAAAGTCAGGGAATCACCAAAGTTATTACAATTAATCCTGCGGGGGAACATCAATGTCTGTACCAAATTTCATGGCAATCCATCCAATAGGTGTTTAGACATGTCACTCAAAACCACAAATGTCAACCTGCTGGAAACCACTGAAACCACTGGCAGGACTGTGTATCGCGTCAGCCGAGATGAACAAAACAGGGACCCACTCATAGAAAAACAGCTCCATATCGCTACTAGAGGAAACCTTTAAGTTAGTAGGATTCATCCTCTGGGGACCATGAATGTCTGTACAAAATTTCATGGCAATCCATCCAGTAGTTGTTGACAGTCTCGACCAAAGCTGTGGGCAGACCAACACTTCCATCCATAGAGCCACGCCACTAGCATGGCTAAAAAAAGCATGTTTGTCAACTGGAGGATCAGGATTAATAGATCTACTTTACTGAAACCCTGTGTGTATCCAGACATCCAAACATTCAGAGGTCAAAAATGCAGAATGTAAACATGTCTTACCAGTTTGTTGTTCTCGTAGACATTTTCCTTCTTCAGTGAATCAAAGTTGCTGCAACAGAGGAGGAAAAAAATGAGTAAAAAAAACATGTGATTCCTTCCCTTCCTCATTTATTTGTTTACAGTCTAGACCAAACATGTGTTATTTAGTCACACCAACATATATCACGACACAGACAGTGTGACCGATCAATTCATTACACACTGTGGTGTCACGGATCTCATGTCTTCAGTCAGCGTGACACAAAGCTGAAACTTACAGAAAGCCTGCGTTCATCACAGGCATTAATGTGTTTATATTGAGTCAGCTGAAGCCTTTAACCAATATTTAGTGCTTCAGCCCATGTAAACATGAAATGTGCCGCCACGCTGGTCTGGCTGCAGGTAAAAAGTGGAACGGAAAAGACTGGAACAGCTGTGTCTCTTCTTAAAATGAAACTACTGTGTGTCTGCCATAATGGCCCCCTCTGGAAAACAACCAGGCGTCTCTGTGTGAAACTGGCCAAAGTTCAACTAGAGATGGTGAGTCAAGTCTTTGGAATATTTAAAGAATTAAGCCAGAGCCTAATGTGGACAGATCTTATTCAAACCACCTTGTGCCAAAAGACTTTACAGCTGTTAAGAACAAAATATTAATCATTGTTCCCTGGTGGAAATTCCCTGGAAGTTATCAGAAAGTCCTGGGAAAAAAGGGGAAGTCCTCTTCACTTTCCTGTAAAAACTGGATCCAAAACAATTGATCAAAAGGCACCAGACTGAAAAGGACGTTTAACACACAAACTGTATGAGATCCCATCCAATTTTGCTTTTCAGCTCTAAGTACACTCACTTCGATCCACAGAGACGGGAAGAGCTGAAACAGTAAGTCGATTCATAGATTTGTCAACAGACAGAAAATGAAATAGCACAATTTTGATCATCAATCACTCGTTTAAGACATTTATCAAGCAAATATTCCAAACATACACTGGTTACTGCTGCTCAAATGTGGGCATTTGCTGCTATTCTTCATTTCAGATTACTGTAAATTGAATATCTTTGGGTTTTGCACTGTTGACCAGTCAAAACAAACAATAAGAGGACATCACCCTGGCCTCTGGGAACTTGTGACGGGCATTTTTCATGATTCACTTGCATTTTATGGACTAAACAAAGAATGACTTCATCTAAAAATCTATCAAGAGATTATTCAATAATGATAAACATCATTAGTTGCAGCCCTAAACTGGATGAGATCTTACGAATAGCAGAGGTTTGTGCAACTTTGATTTACACCTACAAGAATATACACACAAAAAGAGAAGTCTTTTGGGGGGAAGTGACGTGTTTTTTACATTGCTTGAGACCAAGTTCTTTCAATGTACAGTCAATTAGCTAAGTGTGCGAGATGTGTGGCTATTATAGAAGCAAATAATGATTGATTCCATTCAGACTCGACTGTTGAGCCTTGATATCCTGGATCCCGAACCAATTGTTTATAAGATTCAAATCTGTGAGGCCATTATTTGTTTCCTTAGGCTACAGTGTATGCCTGTTGTTCTTTACCAGATCAAGTCTGTAAGGGAGTCCAGTCTCGAGTCCTTATTGTTGTTTAAGTCTGATTCAAGGCCAGGTCTCGAGTCTGAGGCCTACAGCTCTGCCCTCTATAATATAAATAATGAGTAACAGGGTCGACAGAGATGAGTAAAATGTCAGATCACATTAGTCAGGTAAGCTGTACAGAAAAATAAAACCCAGTCCAAATGTAAAAACATGCAGGCTTCACCACCACTACACTACATGGTTAGTGGCCCTCTCTGCAGACCTCCTGGGGGCCAATGTGGTCGCTGAGCTCCTCAGTCCACAGTGGAGCTCCTGCTCCTGCTTTTCCTGCAGACCCATGAAGCTGAAGTTTGTTCCCTTTCATCAAAGAGTTGCTGAAACCCTCCATAAAGCTGGAAAGTAAAACCAACAGACTCCCTCTTCTCTGTACATTTCATAAAAGCAGGCAGGACACAGAGAGCGCTGCCTGACTGACGGGTTAAGGTGTGCTTCAGAAAAATCGGACATTACAAAACTTCCCTCAGCTCCTGCGTGTTGTCCAGTCTTCTGGTTTCAGTACTTACATGAGATCGGGTCTGTGTTTGTGGATGAGGGCGCAGAAAGCCAGGCCGTCCCTGAAGGACGTGGTCATGTTGGTGATGGACACATCCCGGTAGCCCTCACACCGGACCCGGCACCACTGCTGCAGCGCCTTCACAGCCGACATCGCGGAGCTCAGAGCCCGAACTGATCCGTGTGTGAAGCACAGCAGCGCCGCTGTAGGCTCACCGAGCTCCCCCTCCCTCCGGCAACAAACTCCAGAAAGTTTCCACAGCAGCCTGGACCCGCTGGATCCGGGAAGTGACAGAAAGCAGGACCAAGTGTGTGCTAATCATCAACCTTTTCTCGACTGAGAAAGTGGAAAGAAAGTGGATGTGACACCTGTGAAAGGTCGATAGTGACGCGGCATGGGTGGAGTTCAATCCGCCTTCGTTGTTTCATTTAACCCTCTCAGTGTGTGTGTGTGTGTGTGTGTGTGTGTGTGTGTGTGTGGCCTACATATGAAGACTAATCACAGGTCCGTAGATAAGATTTTACAGATATGAGTTCATGAGTCCAAATTAGTCAGGAACCCTAACTATATATATATATACAGTATATATTTTCATTTAACTGCTAAACTATGTTTTCTTTCCCATTTTATCTCCCTACATTATGGTCTAAATGCTGCTCCAGAGAATTCTCCAGATTGCCAGGAATATCCTATAATCCAGTTGGAAACTCTTTTATTTTATTTTATTTTGGCACGTTTAAGATGTTAAAGGTATACCATAAAGAATACCAGAGTCAGCTACTTTTAAAACCCCCACCATGTGTACTTTGTGTGTAATTATGTCATGTAAACTCCTCCTCAAAAACCCACATATACCTAGAAATAAAACTGAGGGTACGTCCTCCAGAGCCCTGCTAAATCCCCTCCCAAACAAAAAGTTACCATATTTATATTTCATATTTCTTTTGGCTGCTGTTATAGAAACATGTAATATTTATTTAAGGGTTATTGTGGAGCTATTTTAGTAAACGGAGGATTAACTGTGAAACCAGTTAACCAGGTGTGGTTGTTGCTTGTGTGAGTCAGCCTGTCCTGTCCTGTCTGCTGGGTGTGTTGAAGGAGGCGGGTGGTGTCTGTTCACTAAGTTACCTGACACCTGCACACATGCATAAAGCAGCAGGCCGACAGCAGAGAGAGGCTTTGTTTTGCGGAGTCAAACTTGTGAATACCTGCGTACCCTGCTTCACCCTCTTCACTGTGGCGTAATGTTTGTTCTGGTCTGTTTGTTAGCAGAATAACCTGCAGATTTCAGTTAAATCAGGTGGAAAGTTTGGCCACGGGAAAAAGAAACCAGTTACACTTACTGGTGCGCATAGTGTCACCATGTGGCCATTTATAAAACACCACAAACATGTATCTGTCATATACACGTTACCAATTCCCAACGACATCATTTTCCACAATGTTGAATTTTTTGCAAAACAATTTTTCCACCATTCCTTCTTAAGTTATCATTGCATATTTCAATATTCCCTAAAAGTTTTTTCATTTGTTTTTTAATGGTCTACATCATTTTACTTTAATTGGCTGCCAGATTCTTGTAGGTGTTGCCTATTTGATATAAATTGTTGAACAGGTTTAGACAACATGAAAACATCGATCGGTAGTTCCTGGCATTTGCCTATAGGTGGTGCTACAGCTGTGTGATACATTTAGATTACCATAACTCAGTTCACTTTAAAGCTGCATTAATCAATATTTCATGTTAACAGTGGATCAAATGACTATGTCTGTGTGGAAGAGATAGCTCATAGTGGCGAACACACAGAGAATTATCACCCAATTTTACTGTTTCTCTAAACTCTACAGAGCTTTTCTGCGTCTTTCAGCTTTTTTTTTTTTACTGTTTTGGTTCAGTCTCTCATCTCATCATCTCTGTTTCCAGGTTTCAGCAATAAAGGTCTAAACCCGCTGTATGCTACCTGTTCAGCACCAAACAGCAGATATAAAGCACATCGGGTGAACAGTGAAGCATTCAGCAGCTAAAGAGATGGATATTTTTCTTAGGAGTTGGTGGAGACCAAAACAGAGCTAAAAGGAGAATGAATATTGAACTTTATGGTGATAATTTACAGCTTTGTTCTGCTAAAGTGCATCTCCAGGGGTTGAAATTCTCACCTTGCGGCAGTGATGTAGAGGTGCACTCCTGAGTGTGGCCAGTACACTGTGACATCACTGTTGGGTGTGGTCATTTTTTTTTCATCTTGGTGTGAAGTGTCACTTTAAATGTTGCAGTTCATAAAACGTTCATAAAAACCTCTAAAATTCCTCGACAGGATTCAGGTATTCACTAAAAATCACTGCTGCCATCAGCTGATCATAACTGTCCATCACTGTGTGTGTTTTTATACAGTTCTGAATTTAACCGCAGATTTAAACTTGTAGGTACTTTATGTTATTAAAATGAAGGAAATGGAGGATTGTGCAGCCTTGATGGAGACAAATGCTTTAACATGATTGTATTAATCATGGTTGATCCTTTGCATGAACTTCTTCTTAGACCTTGTGACCGTGACATTTTAATCTCACATTACTCCACATGGTTTGAATCATCATTTTCCTCTCTGTGTTGCAATGTTGTTTGTCTGCCATTTGCTTAAGTTTGAAACCACTTAAACCATCAATGATGAATTAAAGCTTCAGACCATCAAGGGAATCTGAGAGTTGGGGGAAATTTACCGGACTTTCAAACCAGAGTTGGAATCTGTGATGAGAAGACGGTGATTAAGAGTTTTAGTTTGCTAAGCAGACACACACACATAAGTATGATGTTACCTAAAGACGAAATGAAAGTGAAGAGAGCAAAAAGAAAGGAAAAGTAAGAAAAGTAAATGTGAAAACGGAGTAAATATTTGGCTGGCCATTTCATGGAGCAGCAGACCTCACCATACCTCTGAGGAAGACCAAATTCAAATGAAAGTACGTGTGGAGGCCAAATACAGACTAGTGAGTGAAACACAGACTGAACAACCTGCAGAATACTTAAGAAGACTGGTGAAACATTTAGTCACATTTTTTGTTGTGTTTCAGTGGCCACATATTTTAGGTGAAAATGGCAGTTTCACATAAAATGTATTTCAGATTATTTCAGAAGTGGTACTTTTCCTTTCCTTTTTGTCAATTTGAGGACCAATAATTCAAGTTAAAAGAAAACACCCAGCCAGAAAATGAACGTAACAATCGAACAATGAAGCTGCTTTTAGCTTTTTTATGACTCTCTTGCACAATAACATCTGTCAAAAATGATTTGAATCAAATTGAACATATTTCATTTCACAACAATATGTATCAGACTTTTTTGGTCTTTCATTTTGAAATACGCTACATTGACAAAATAAGCAACCTCAGAAAGCCCAGACTGAAACACTAACTGGCAACAGTGGGTGTTTTTTTTTTTAAATCACTTTTTGCTTTTATATATCCGTCTCCTTTCCTCCCACATATGGATTACGAGGATGGTTATTCTAATCAAACATGTACAGTACAGAATCCCACAAAAGTCCTGTGAAGTCCTGTACTTTGTCCCTCTTTCCACATGCCGGCCATACAAACACCCCCCACGCACAAATACTTAATCCTCCCAAATCCAGACAGGAAATGCCCTCGTCAGTAGAGCAGAATGCTTTTGACAGACCCCCGCTGCTCTTTCTCTCTCTGCTCTCTCCTCCCCCTCTGCTGAATGATATATGTGCCCTCCACAAACTGCCATCTGGAAACAGTTAGCCTGTGAACGTTTGCACAGAGCCAATAAAAACATGTCTATCGCAAGCCTATCAGTAGTGGAGGATAATTCAACCTCGCTATCAGAGGGGAAAATGGGACAAGTTGTTTGCTTTGACTTTCTGGAGCTGATGTGTATGCGTGTGTGTGTGTGTGTGTGTCTGTGTGTGTGTTCTGAGGACAATCAAATACTTGTTTGGTGTCATGACTCATGAGATCCAGCCAGTTTTGGCACAGCTTCAGTGCTCCTCTCACGGTTTACAGCTTGTTTTCTGGTTAGTTTCTATGGAGAGCACATACTAGAAATGATTTATTTAATTTTTAAGAGACAAGCTCATTTAGCTCAGTCCTCAGATGACCCCTGCGTATCTTAATGACAGACATCCTGAGACTCCTCTATCTACATAAGCACTGCGTTTAAAATGGTGGAGGCTAAGAACACACAGAGTGAGAGGCTGCAGAGGGATGGAGAGCTGATTGAAGGGAAACACTGACAGAGACGAAGGAAGAGAAAGAAGAGGAGTTGATGAAAAAGAACAGTTGGAATCCCTGATGCTGCAAAGAGGAGGAAGATGTGATACATTAAAAAAAAAGGAAAATATTGGACATGAATCTGTTCATTTGAGCCAACACACCAGGATTTCAACCTTTCAACTAAGAGTAACGGTAGTAAAATAGATAAGGTAAACATTAACCACACATATTGCAGTTTCTCAGTCTACACATATGTTGTGATTCACTCTAGAATAGATATTAAAAATAAGACAGACATATATCAATATTACAGTAAAACTGTCCGTAGTTTAACCTCATACTTGGTGACTCTTGGTTACAGAGTATTTTCGACCTAAATACCTTGTTCAAGGATGCTTTGATCAGAGTTGTAGAGACGGGGAAGAGAATTTGTTATTGACATTTCTTTCATAAGTTTCTACTTTGGAAGTGAAACCTAGAAAAAAAAAATCTGCTTTTTAGCAATTAAATACACAAAATCTGACATCAAATCTTTTGTAGCCTTTGGGGAAACAACAGGACCTGTTAAGATACCAACAATCATCACAGCGTTGAGAAATTGTGTCCTCTAGTGGCACGTGTGCTCCAGCACCTCAGAGAAAAATAAAATTTACTCAAATAAAATTTGTTGATCACAACCTAAATGAAAAAGGCAAGAAAACATGAATTTTCTTAGCCTTGAATCTTTAAGGTGACAATACATTTACGTGTTGCTGCCCCAAAAGATGTTTATTATAAAGGAGAAAAAAGATCCAGTACAACTCCAGTAGTTTTTTGTTCATATAATTAAATTTAAGCAATTACACAAAAATTTCAACACAAGAATTCATCATAAAATACTGCAAATATTTAGTCACAATTCCAGTCACCTTAACACAAATGACAGTAAAATATACTCTGTACTTTACATGCTTAAAAATATTTGGGGATTTTGCGTATATTTGCGTGTATTTTTGCTTTACAGCACACATGCACGCGACGGTTTCTTGAACAAGTTATTCTAGTATTCTAAAGCTGCTTTAAAAAGGTGCAAGCTTTTCACAGTTGGTGTCAAATCAGATTTTTCACAGCATCAAGGTCAAATTTAAGCAGAATGAACTTTGCTGATCTTGAAAGCTTCACTCAACCAGCTCGAGAAATGTATCTGGCTTTAGGTTTTAGTTGCGTTCTGCCATCGGACGTGTCAGAAAACCAGTGCTGAGAAAACTCACAGTAAAATGACTGCAGAACACTTACGGCTGATGTAGTATACTGTAGTTAATGCAGTTAAAGTAATCCTCGTGCATAGCAGTGCTATGGTCTTCAGCGTTGAAAACAGGCTTACAATATAAAGCTGAACAAGCCCAGAGACGCTTACAAACACACAAACAGGAATCGTAAGGCACCTGTATCTACCTTTACAATACTACTGTACTAATTAGTGCAAAAATAAGCTGTAAACAGCAATCAAGCACATACGATATTTTACATCATGAATTATATTCACACTCTTGTAACTTTAAGAAGGTAGATCATCCTCTCTTTTACTTATTGCACATCATCTTTCTGCTGATGACAATTAAAAAAATGCAGATTTGATTTATGAACTGAACTAATGATAAAAATTAAAAAAAAAGGTACCAAAGACAAGCCAAGCTTTTTGTTTAAATCAGGTGACAGTTCAGCTACAAGTTATCAATCATTACATTTTCCACACAGATATTTAAAGCAGTGTCCAGACTATTGTAGGTCAGTGATTGCGTATTGTTGTTTCAGAAGCCTTCATGTGTGTTTATGTACACACAAATACTTTTTAAACGTCACAACATAAATATGATTAACACAAACTTGACCTCACTCTCTGCAGACTACCTACACTTTGTCTTATCTGTTTATCGGATAGTTTGTTTTGTCTCTGTACTTCAGCACATTAGATATGAAATGAAACAATGGCTACGAGGTTTAAGTGCTGACTCTCAGCTTTAATTTGAGGGTGTTTGCAACCACATCAAATAAACAGTTTGGAATTACAGCACTTTTTTATGCAGAGTTCCTTTGGGTAAAAAGGTCTATAAGTCCTACACTGTTCATCCAATACAAATACTTTAACCCCAGTTATTGTTCCCTTTAGCTTCCAATTTTCTGGAGTACAGAGCCAAAACATTAAAAAACATCACTGTCCTAATACTTATAGACTGCACTGTGTGCCAGCTTGTGACTTTAATCACCAACAGCAAATAAAACCAATGATCAAAAACCATCTGATTCATTACATCCAGCTGATGGTGAAGTTCTGACTGAGGTTGAGACCCAGATCTGCAACTGTTAACATCTGCAGAGAGAGGCAAGAAAACACATCATTTCAGAAAGTACACTTTCTTACCAATCCTTCTGTACTTTTACTCACGCAAAATTTTGAATGCAGGACTTCAACTTGCAATGGGGTATTTCTATAGTCTGATATTGCTACTCAGATAAATTATAATAATACTTCTTCAACCACTGCTGATGCATAACTGTGAAATAAACAATGGGACAGCTAAACAATGACAGCTGAGGACAAAAATGATTTCCTGCAGGAAGTAAAACTAACAACAATGGCTGTAACTTGTGTTTAATTAGATAACAGATCTTCAGCATGGCACTGGTTGTTGTGGAGCACCTGATCTGTTGCCATGAATGTTTATCACTAGCCAATTCATTGGCAAAATACAACTACGCCAACTACATTAAACTTAAGTGACTCAGTAGCTGTGGTTACATGCACACTTTTTTGTCATTCTGATTGAAATCCTTCTGGTTGAAGATTTCGGGTCAACTGTTTACATGGGATATGATCTAATGCGATCTGGTGTTCACATGCGCCAACGTGTTTAATCGGAACAGCTGTGTGACAGCCGCAAAAGTGATGAATACATCATGCATTTGTCTTCCTCAACAGCTACCTTTCAGCACCAACCCATTCAGCAATATCTCTTTGGCACGTGTTTGATCGGCTCCCTGAAGATGGATATCTATCGTCTGTTCAGCGCAGTAGTTGCCGTTATTGTGTTGCTCTTAATCAAGCAACAGTTTACGTTGATACACTGCGTTGATAACGTTGATACGTTACGTTGATAACGTATCATGCGTTACGTATGTATGCGGAGAAACGTACGTCCCCGCGTATTTATGTCATGACGGAGGGCATACGCAGAAAGGACGCAGCCAGTAAGTAATCAGGTTAAATCGTTTACATGGTACAATTTTTCTTTTGATCGGTTTATGAAAAGGTTTAAACTACCCCTGTGCATCCAATTGAAATTTCAATCGGTTTTGGCCTTGTTTCTTCTGATTGAGGTGTTTATATGGAGCATTTTTATTCTGTTTGGACTCTTAAACCAATTATAATCTGAATTTTAGGCTCCATGTAAACGTAGCTACTGTGAACATCAAGCACAACAATCGTCACTTTTCTGTTCACCCCTGACCCCTATCCTCACCTGGTTGGCTCTGTAGGTGAACGTTGCATCTTGGGAGTTCACCAGCACTCTGCTTGGCTTCTGCTTCACGCCGTAGAAGGAGGCCGTCTCCACGGTGATGTAAGTCGCCTCCACGTTGCTATGGAGCACCTCTGATGTCATCACGTTCTACATAATAAGCAGATGGATGAGTGTGAGTTTTATCACAACACATTATTTTAATGAATATTTCTTATTAAAGCTGCACCAATCAGTCAAATGACTATTTGTAATGTGGAAGAGAATTATCATCCGACTCTGCAGTTCTCCTCAGCTCTATGGAGCGTTTTATCGTCTCTCAGCTCATTGCTTTGGTTTTACGTCTCACAACTTTACTGTTTTGGTTCACTCTCACCTCTGATTAAACCTGTCCAGCACCAAACAACAGACAAAGTTAGCGACTAGCTGGTGAACAAAGTGAAGCAATTAGTTGCTAAAGAGCCGGTTACTCCCTTCAGGAGTTGGTAGAGACCAAAAACAGAGCTAAAAGCAGAGTGAATGTTCAAAATTCATGCTAATGCTGCACATCTGCTGGATGGGTAAATAGGCCACTGTTTGCTAACAGATTTGCTGCAACTACTTTGGAAGATGATAATATATCTGTTTTGTTTACAGCTTGTTCTGCTGCCCCCTAACTGGCAAAAAATAATGAATTAAAACTGCTTTAAATTCCTGCCCTGTCTTGTGTGTCACTTCTCCTACTGCTGTTGTAAATATACACAATGTGCTTGATATGAAATTATTTTCCGTTTTCTAACAAAATTAGGCATTAATAGAAGGCGAACTCCACTGTAGAGAAGGATGAGACCTCAGCCTCAGTAGACCAGGATGCACTGCTGCTACAAGGCATGTTGTGGCTAAGAAAGAGAGGCGACTCTCACTATCTGACCAGGGAACTTTTTTCTCTTCATCTACACACATAACCCTTAGCTGAATCACACAAGTTCAGACACAGCTTGTGGAGGTTTTCAACAGGTATTCTGAGAAATGCGGGTAATCCCAAACTGGATCAGACAATGCAGGTCTGCATGAGCCAGTGGCAGATACTGAGGGTGGATTTCTTTTCTTCTTTCAAGGCAAAATTGCTGAGTGTGAGCACCTGAGCGACACTGAAGATGATGTAGGAGTAAAAGTTGTTCTCATAGGTGTCGATGGTCTCTCCGTCGTCCCAGTACAGATCTCCACTGGCTGAACCATCGTCAGAGAGAGCTGAGACCAGATGGAGAGGCTGACCGCTGCTCACCCACAGGGTCCGGTTGGGCGCCTGTACAGACATTTATTGAGAGAGAAAAACAAATGTCCCATTAGAAACTATTGATTGTAACATGCGCATATGTCAGATCCACAAAAATGTAAGGTGTGACAGATATTTACATCATGTTTGAGCAAGGCTGGTTTTTAGGCTTAAAGGGCCAGTTCACCCAAATCACAAAAAGACCTATTCTTTGTTCACTGCATGTCACACTGTGTGAGAAGGCTTCAATAAAGTCTTGGTCACCAACTGTGTCATACTGCTAATTCTGAGGCATGTCAGATGGTGTGATGAATGCCTGGTGAATTATGGCACCACAATGTAAATTTAAGAAAAATAGATGCAAGCAGAGACATGTTATCAACTCGCATCATCCCCTTTCATGTTTTGGATATGTTGCCAAACAATAAACAAGATTCAGTCATTGCGCTGCTACTACGCATTGAATTCCTCAAAAGAGGAGGAGGAGGAGGAGGAGGAGGAGGAGGAGATGATTGTGGACCCTGTCACAGCCAGGGAGAAGAGGGCGGCATTAAATGCAGACTCTGCAAAGTGAGTTTGAGGTAAATATGTTTTTAGCAGTAGCATTATTCTGCTTCACTTCATGTCGTAGTCTGATTGGTTGGTTTGTAGATGTGGGTCGTAGCAAGAGTCACATTGTGAGAGGTTTCTGATTTTTGAGGTTGTCAGAATTTATTTGATCGCTGAAGCTGTAAATCGTCCGTTGGTGGTCTCACAGTGCGATCTGGGACCACCGCTTTAGACTCAGAACTAAACATTTCACCACATTTCTCTCACATTTGTCTGGGGATGCCTGAATTGTACAGTGTATAGGTGAGGAAATTTAGAATCATTCAGGAAAAAACAACAACAATGTAAATTGAAGCAAGAATCCTATTTACCTGTGTTGGTATAACAGAGCCCTCGCGCAAATGCAGGTTGATCTTATCTAGAGGTGCATGGAGTCGAAGTTCTTCACCCTTACTGCGCACAGAGTCGCCCTGGGAGGCAGAGGACCACATGGGGCTAAATACTGTAAGTATACTGTTTACACCATTTCGTTCCTCACTCATACAACACTGTATACTAGTAGGAGTGTTGGTCTTACCGTGTAGTAGTCATACCACAGACCCTCTGGGAGGTAACCATCCACATAGTCGACTCCAGGATCCAATACTGGTGTCACCAATAAACTCTTCCCCCACAGGAACTGTTTGTCAATCCCATAGGTTCTTACATCTTTTGGGAACCTTTTGAGTACATATAGGACACTTACAGTGAGGCGAAGATCCTCCCAATCCAGCCACAATGACATTATTACATTAGGTCAAGTTAAATCCAACAGCATTACTTACTCAAACATTATCGGCCGTGCAACAGTGTGTCCGTGTACATGTGCATGATGGAAGAGAGTGTAGAGGACGGGGAAGAGCGAGTAACGCAGCAGCAGAGCCTGCTTCATGGCTGTACGAGCCAGAGGACTGAAAGCTGTTGGGTCTTGAGGCTGTACATTAAACAAATCAAACAGTTAAAGAAAAAAGTAACATTTCAAAAGGGAGTGAAGGAATTTGCCTTGGTTTTGTGGTATTTCATTTGGTACTGTACTGCTTTAATAGCTCCTGAGTATTTTTACTCATTGTGCTTTGTGGTGACGTCGGAGCAGTGATGTTAAGATCTTACCTTCATGTCGATGGCGTTGTGGTTGCGTGTGAAGGGATAGAAAGCTCCCAGCTGCGTCCAGCGGACACAGAGTTCCTCCTGCGGCTCCTCGCTGAAGCCACAGACATCTGCTCCCACCAACGGGATGCCCAGAAGGTTAAAGGTCAAGATACCTGACAAAAGAGAGGTGGGCAACATCAGGAGGACATGGAAAGAAGAAACTTGAGAAAGATAAACATTTAGAGACACTAAAATGACAACAAGGGGAGAATCTGAGACAGAGAACCATTATTAAACTATGAAATGGACATTTTTAAACGCAATTCTAGGAAATCTAAAAATAATACATCAGCTTGGATGTTACTGGTCCTCCTCATTATACTGCAGTTGACAGTATAAGTACAGAGTAGAGTGTGCAATAAAACATGTGTAACTGCCACATGAAACCATAATGCAGATCTTTCGCACAACCCACAAATTAGCAGTTACACAACAACAAAAATGTGTCATAAAATCCTGTAAATATATTCCAAATTGCTGAGTAGTTTGCATTTGTTGAACAACATGGCAACAAAATGGCTATCACTTAAAGCTGCGTTTATTTATTTTGGTAACTTGGGTGTGTTGTGCTGACACATTATCAGCTTAATAAAGTTGTTATTGCTAACATGTTAGCAAACAATTGTTATTTTACACACCCACAGAGACACAGGCTCTTTAGCTTCTTAGCTAGCTTCGACTTTGTCTGTTGGGCATTTGGTTAGTATACAGAAGGTTTATCAGAGCATTTTTACTGAAAATAGTGCCTGTGGTTGCTGAAAAAAATGTTGGTGAAACTGAGTAAATGTGCAGACTAAAAAAAAACAAAAAAAAACAACAATGCTAAAGAGACTGAAAAAGGTCAAAAAGCTCTGTAGAGTTATTGTAGAGCTGGTGAAAATACTTTGTGGGTTCATCACTTCAAGCGACCCCTTCCACATGACAAAGAGTGGTTTCACTGTTAAAAATGATAAATCGATCATCAGGAAAAGCTTCAGGAAAAATAAACTTTCTAAGTTGTGGTGCCGGGGTAGAAGTAACCCTGTTGTTGATTCAAGTCAAACTCATTCTAAATGCCTGGAGAAAGTGAAATGTTGATATCAGAATACAGAAGAATATACAATTTTGTGTGTGAGAGCAAGTTTATATTTTTTTGAATACTTTGATAATCACCTGTTCCCTGCAAATGAACAGAGGCGACATAGTGGGGGTTTTTTCTACACCACCACCTGTTTGGTCTAGATATTCATAAAAAGTTGACAAAGTTTAATATTAAAACATAGCTGGCAATAATTAATTCAGCTGAAAAATGTGTTATACATGTGTCTTAATGCTCTAACCTGCTATAGAAGTGTACAGGTCTTTCCACTGGCTCCTGTTGTCTCCCAGCCAGTGACCAGAGTACATCCCCTGACTGGGGAAGGTGGAGCGAGAGATTACAAAAGGTCTCTTTGCCACGATCCGCTTCAGAGCGCTGAACAAGAGGACACAGAGCAAGAAAAGACAGTGGACAGACAGGAGATTTAAGGACAGGACACAAATTATTCACAGAGCGAAAAAGTCTTTCAGTGATCAGCATTTTATCTTTGTTGTGTGTCTATTTGTGTGTGTGTGTGTGTGTGTGTGTGTGTGTTGTAGGTCTTGACCTTGCAGACGCCTTAGCTTCCATAAGTCCATAGAGGCTGTGTATGTTATAGTGTATGGACTGCTTTTGCTGTGCAGTGGCACACACAGTTTTGGCTCTCAGCAAACCTCCTAGTATGCCTAAAAGGAAAAAGACATTACATTTTGATACTCATATGTACTTTGTAATTGTGTATATGTTAAAGTTTGTTGTATGATTTGTGCTTGAGATTTGCATCTCCCACCGGGTGTGTAAGGAGGATTTTCAAGACTGTTCGATGGACAGCCATTGGTAGACCCATCCAGGAAATTTGATGGCTCATTCATGTCCTAAAAACAAATGACACAAAGGTCAGGGAGAAGATATCATCAAATACAGAGCACCACGATAATAATCATTAAAGTCAGTTCATCAATAGTATCTCCCATTCCCCTACTTACAATCCATAATCCATCGAATGGCACCTTCTCATGGAACCTCTGAAGGTTGTCGTACCACCATTCATGTGTCGTATCATCAGAGAAATCAGGATATGCTGTCAGACCAGGCCACACCTGGAGGAAGAGATGGAGAATTTTACTTCTAATACACTTCCTTCTAAAACACTTCCTTTTGACAGCAGAGGTCAGAGGAGAGAGTAGTAATTGTGTCCTGGGATAATCTCGTTTGAGAAGCATCGTTGCATGGTTTGTGTCTCACCTTCCCAATAAGTGTTTTTCCTTCAGCGTCTTTGATAAAGATGTTTCTCTTCAGCCCTTCATCGTACGGCCAGTATGAGCCCTTGGGCTGTGTGCTGCTGATACCTGGGTCCTGCAGGTTGAGACAAAAACTGTCACACAAACATGCCAAATCAGACACAACACACAAACGAGAGCAAACACAAACTCCTGTATACCAGGATCATGACGTAGCGCTGGTCATGAGCGTGCAGGTCCTTGACCAGATCAGGCAGCGTGGTGAACTTTGTTGGGTCAAAAGTGAAGTCCATAAATCTGTCCATGTAGTCGATGTCATTCCACTGGACGTCCTGTGGACAAATCAACACACACAAATTATTATTTCACACAGAAAACCATATTGACAGACACAAAACGGGCTGGGTCAACTTTACCTGGGGTATCCCATAATTCCTCATGCTCTTGACAACCTCCCAGGTAGAATTGCTAGTGTTGTAACCCCAGCGACAGAGATGGTAGCCTAAAGCCCAGTAGATGGGCATCGCTGGGTAGCCTGTGAAAACATGGAGGGATGAAGAGACACAGCAATGATCTGTAGAGTGTTTTACTACTTTTCCCAGTTTCTGTGGATCAAACTTGATATTATACTTGGTACAGAAACAGGCTGCACAGTGATTTTTCACTCAAATATAACTAAAACATACCATCAAAAATCTCATGTAAAGTATGTTGAACCTTTTCTGTTCATGCACTGTCAATAAATACTGTATATTTCATGCTCGTCGTTTTTCCTGAGTTATTTACGAGGTGCTGCGATGAACAATCTCTGCTTAAAAAGAGAGGAGCACGGATAAAGGCAAAGAAGAGATTTTATAGAGAGAAGTTTTCATGCTAATGCAGTCTGAAGCTGTTCATATCTATCTACCCTGGAATATGTCTGTTTATGGTCTTGTTATTTATTCAGGTAATGTGATACAAAGTCAATCGGACTCATCTTTGCCACGATCAACAGTTGCTACTGTTCAACAGGAGTACCTCAGAGTGACTAAAATGTGGAAATATCTCTTTAAGTGAGTAACAGTTGCAATACAATAATCAGATCTGTAATTCCTGTCTGTTAGACAGAAATATGGTACAGTCTACAATACAGCTACTTTACACAACATTCCCACAGGTCCATATCCCTGCAAACTCCTACTGACCTATGACTTCCATATACTGTCCAATCACTGAAGCAGGATCAGGACCAAGGAAAACGTAAAAGTCAAGGATTCCACCAATAGCACGCCAGGTGAGGGCTGGGGCGGGCTGTAGGACCACATCTGAAGGAACAGAAAAACTACTAATGAAACATGTTATTTAGAAGAAAATCCTTCTTCAGGACCACTGGGATATACACGTCTATGAAGCTAGAGAGCAAAGAAATAAAGAAAGTAGACGGGACATAATGAATAAATAAAATGTACAGTCGTTTGTGGAGCGACCGATGGAAACGGAATAAGGACAAAGATCTGCATTATAACATTAAAAGCTCATTTTGAACATTCCTTATGATGATGGCAAAGAGAAACCAATGAAATTAAATTTGACAAAGTTTGGGAGCCAATTCAACCTTCCAGTTAGCAAAGCTCAGTACCTTCATTGGGAAATACAACATGGCCTCTAAATGATCTCTTTATACAACACTGGGAAGTTTACTGACACTGCAGAAATTCACCATGGTAACCGCCATTTGGGACTTCCGCCTTTATAAAATTGCTTAACGTTGTCATCTGAGCAGTTGCAACACTGTAAAGAATCAGCTGCTTTTCCACCTCTGCAACCCACCAATTCTAACTGTAATGTGTATTATTGCACGTAGTGAAACCTGAAGTGGAAGTATCAGGGCGACTGGCAGACTAACCCATTGCATTGCTGTTCAGCAGGAAGAAACCGTGTGCATTCCCTCCGTCCTCCATCGCCAGGTAAAAGGGATGGGCACCATATAGGTTTGTCTGTTCCTACATTGTAGAGAGGAACACAAGGATATTACAAATCAATCAAAGGTGAACTGCATCTTCAATCAAGTCACAGTCCTAAGTAGCCAAGTCCTGAATGCTGTTTATATTGGCCTTTTCACAGAAGACATTTTGACGTTTTGATGTTACGGTAGGAAAAGCACAGGTGTAAATAATAGAACGAATGATGGCTCAGTTCCATTAAGTGTCCCAGAAAGCTATTCCAGTGAGCCAGAATGCACAATACCAGGACCTCCCCTATGAGGAATGCAGCCATCACTGATGTTAGCAAATACATCTGACATCTGTGTTTTTCCTGATAGGACAAATGTACACTGTGAAAAAGGTCTATTGTGCATGCTGGCTCACTGTCACACTGTCATGACTTACTGGGACACTTGAACAGAACTGTCATTAATGTTATTAGTAACACCTGTGCTTTTCCTACTAAAAGTCAAACGTCTGCTGCAAAAAAAGGCTGTGAAATCAGTTGAAAGTTCATATCTGTATCTGAGGCTAATTGCTGTAACTAGACACAGAACAATGACAAAAACAGGAATTTCCATACAATAGGTGGCACATCTCTGGCCCACATGGTGAGTGTGTTCCAGTGGACATCATGCAGAAAGGTGGAGCGGTGCTCGCCCAGGCCGTAAATGAACTGACTCGGCAGGGAGGTGGACAACTGGAGAAACTGATCCGCATAGAAGAGAGGAGCCACTGTGGTGTTCAGACTAACAGGAACCATTGAAAGGGAACACAGTATTATATCGTTAATTATTATATTACAACATACAGTGGATTATTTTCATAACTGAATGTGTCTTAAGAGAGTTTCTAGTATACAATATATGTCCAATTGTGATCATAACCCTTTCTTTACCTAACCTATTCAAGTCAGACTTACAGCACTGCTCCTGTAGAGCTCCTCTTCACAATGAGACCAAATGGCTGCTTTGAAAGCTCTACGATGTAGTCTGGACTTTCTGCCTTCTTGGTAGCACTGGGAACAGAGATCGGGACCTCAAACCGTGAATCAGAAGGGTCGGTAATCTAGATTGACACACACGAGAAAAACAAACAGTTTGTAATCAAATTACAGACCGGAGAATTTACTGCGGTATGTAATAAAAACTCAATCAACTGACCTATAAAGTTTACGACCGTAGCTTTTACACAACATTGGCACAGATCTTGTTGGCCTATGAAACCTTAGTGCACACAGGGATACAGCTCTGAACGTGAACTTTGTTATCTGCTCATACGTATAGATTTCTCTTTCTTTCATTAACTCTGATGTAGGTCTGTGTTTGTATGGTAATGGTTTGCTATTTTTTTCATCATTTTGTAAACCAATTCAACACAGTAAAATTATTTAGAAACATTACGTTGCTTTCCAAAGCACATGATACCTATGAAAAATATGATATTGCATATAACACTTGGAAAAGCCCTACACACCCATGGTAAACACTGACAGGTGTTTTCACTTATTTTGGCTGATTAGACCTCCGGACTGGACTGTGCTGGGGTGTACAGATCTTTCCTGGTAGACCTTTCTCATGAAAGACATTTTGACATGTCACAGTAGGAAAAGCACAGGTGTAAAGGTTAAAATTAATGATGGCTGAATTACATTCAGCTGCTTCAGTTTCAGGGTCCTGCCATTATTCATGCTGGCTCACTGTCATGCTGTCTTGGATTACTGAGACACTTGAATAAAACCAAGACATTATTAATGTTATTAGTAACACCTGTGCTTTTTCTACTATGACAAGTCAAAATGTGGTTGTGAAAAAGGCGCATTGATGTTTCCTTGACTGCCCTGTTAGCTCTGTTGCACCTGTGGACAGTTTGCAGTTTTATTATGTTTATTCATTCTCTGTATGGAGTTTGGTGACCTTAGCCAACCTTTAACTTAACTCTGTCCAACTTCAACCTGCACAGAGGTCTAATCAGTCAAAATAACTTAAAACACCTGTGTCAGAGTGCAGAGCCTTTAACATAATTCACAATAACATGTAGTCTTACAAAAACAGAATTCATTCATGCATTGATCCTAATTTATTCCTTAAGTAATGAAAAGAATAATTAATGCCTGTAAAATGTTTCAGTGCTTTTAAAGCTGCATTAGTTTTGTTTTTCTTTTTTGTTTGTTTCGTTTTGGGCTTTTTTTGGCCTTTCTTTTGACTTTGTCTGTCTCCACTCTGGTGCTGTGCAGGTAGTTCATCAGTGCTTATTTGCTGAAAACAGATGCATGCTGTAGATGGAAACTATGTAGATGAGAGTGGTGAGACTGAGCCAAAAGAGCAAAGATTTTAAATTTTGCTTGATTTGCCTTTCACTGTCAAAAATAAAGAAAATGTCTGAAGAAATGTTATACATCTTGATCTGAGATAGCTGTATTGATAATTACAGAGAAATCTGCAGAATCACAGAGATTTGATTAACAGTTAATGTAAAAATATTGATTTAGTGCAGCTTTAACTTAAATAATTTAGCTCCGAAGCACTTTCTCATGACTTTGACACTGTCAGCAAAGACGAGCGGCTGCAAGGAGTTCACAATGATGTCAGAGCCTTTTAGTGTAAAAACAAACCGTAAACAAATTACTAAATGTTCTGAATCATCTCTAATTTGCCTTTGATGAGAATTGTTTTATATTCAGTATGATTGCTATGTATGTACCTTAAATACATGCTAGATCATTTAAGATGCAACAAGTCCTCTGCACAGATATAAAGAGTAAAGTTTTGTACAAAAACATTAAATTATTATTAAATATGACTGAATGCACACTCACCCTGACACGTAGCCGCGTGTCTGTCTCATGACGTATCTCCACCTCTAGAGTGAGGATATCTGCTGGGTAGTAAGTCTTCACCTCCCTTTCCAGCGTAGCTTTCTGTCCTAGGGATGTGTCGTTTAATGACACAAGTGAGTAGGAAGGAAAATCCGGAGGATAGAAACACCAAGGGATGCCATTTCTCCCTGATGGGCGGGCGGCAGAGGAGGACGGAGAGGCTGCAGGGATAAAGCAACAGTTCCTTGCCTCACACAACTCTCGGGTCACAACCACCCCTCTTTCAGGGTAGCAATCAAACCTCCACACCTCAGGGATCAAACTGCAAGCCTCACGACGGGCAGCGGCTACAGTGTCGTTTACTTCTGTTTTTACTTCAGAGTCTGGTGTTTGTGCAGGGGCCGGCGGCGGAGGTTTATGTGGCTGTTCGTTGGACGGCCTGTGCAGCCAGAACAAGGTGCCCAGTAGCCAGCCTCCACAGAGGAGCAGCAGCAGGCAGCCAATCACCAGGAGGCCTGTGGTGACGGAGCATGACGGCCTCCGTGGAAGCAAGGAGGCTTCCTCTGGCTCCAGCACCTTAAAACACAACAAGGAAATCAAATTAGCAGCACACAAGCAATCAATCAAGAGGAACCAGACTAATCCCTTTATTGTTTGGTCTTTAAATTGTAAGAAAATATTCATAATTTCTTTAAGCCCAGAGAGCTCAGAGCTCTTCTTTTGTCCAACCAACAGTCCACAACCTAAGAACATCTAGTCCACTATCACATAAGTAAAAGAAAAGCAACAAATCCTCACAAATGAGAAGCTGGAACTAGAAAATGTTTAGCACTTTAGCATGAAAAATTACTTTAATCATTGAGCAATTACCAAAACATTTGCTCATTTCAGCTCTTAAGAAGATCAAACTAATACTATCAAACAATAAAATAACGAGAGTAACATGTCTGGATTCTAAGATGTCCCAAAACACTGGCAGCCCGAAGAAAGAGCATGAAGCCTCTGCAGCAATGATTTAAGTTCACAGAAGGAGACCAATCTTTTTGCACTTTTAAAAGTGACTGCAGACGGTTTGAGGCAGTGTAAGCAGTATAAATAAACATATGAACTCACTTGAACTTCTTCATGGACAGGACGAGGCTCTTCTGACAAAACTGCACTGGAAAACTGGACATCTTCAGGGTTCAGCCGCTTGTATCCTTGCATCCTGATAGTGTGCGTTTGTCAAAGTGAATAACTGAACACATGAGAGACAGGGAGACGGAGAGTTCATTAGGATGGAAAATCACATTTCCTGCGTGTGAAAATGACACTTTCCTTGATTTGACGGGTTTCATTTCAACACTATTCAAAGAGGAACGATCTAACAGAAAGCAGAAGATGTGCATAAGACAAAAAAACATAGGGAACTGTGATTTTAAAAGTTAGGAATTAAAGAATATTATTCCTTTAGGATCATTAGAGTTAACACACAGCACTTAGACATTCAAGGACACATTAAGTTACTATAGATGTGCAATTACACTAATTATTTATCAACTCAAGCATGTTTAATGATCATAACCGGATATCAGAGTCATGCTGCATCTTGTTGTTTATGTTTACCCTTCAACTTGAGGTCACACATGTGTACATATCTTATTTATTGCAGCTATGCTTTTAAATAAAACCCAGTCTTGACTTTGTGTACGTCTCAAACACAACACTCTAACAACATCCCACGTTATTATAATATAGGGCTGTTGTATTAAGAACACCCATACTGTTGCACATTTTGTCCAAACACTATGTTGTAGCTAACTTTAGCTAGCCCTGCATAGAAAATCACGTGAATGTCAAAGTTCACCAAGGAGACATTTGACCACTTAATTAATTCACTGCAGTTTTGTGGACTGGATGACAAAACATTATAGTAATGAAAAAACAATAAATAACGCTAGTCGTCCGAGACTGACAGTTCGTTGTTGTAG
Organism: Oplegnathus fasciatus; assembly: GCA_003416845.1. Taxonomy (NCBI): domain Eukaryota; kingdom Metazoa; phylum Chordata; class Actinopteri; order Centrarchiformes; family Oplegnathidae; genus Oplegnathus; species Oplegnathus fasciatus. The sequence continues at coordinate 685,627 of NTHP01000039.1, forward strand.
CAATGCAACGTTTATTAGCGTTAGCTAACTTTAACAGCAGTGTAACTTAAGCTAATGTGAGCTAACGTGAGCTGACAAGGGCGTTAGCATCAGCACCGCTTACCTAGATATCCTCTGAGCTTTACAGGCACGAAAAATACGGCAAACAGAGCAACTTTTACTTTAAATAAATGCTATGTTAGCTAAGTTATTCGTGACGCTAACAGCTTCAACCGTCTGCATGGTGTGCGTCTGTTTATCTTTATGTCACATTCAATACTCCTCGGAATTTCGGAAACTTCCGCTTGACAGCCCTCAAATGACTTCTTATGTATGTCGGACTCTTCGATCTATAAACTGAACTCCAAATGTCATGTTATTGTTTATGTAAATAACGTTATGCTATATAAAGATCGCTAATTTATGACTGGCAAAGTGGTCTTATTTATTTTTTTAACTGAAGGGGTCAGGAGTGTGTTTCCTTGACACGGTGCTGCCTTCAGGAGCAGCTTTGGGTTTTGTAAAACCTGCCAGCGGACAGTCTACCTATATGAATGGATCTGTGTGCTGCAGCTATGCAGGGTCAACAGGAGAGGATCTAACAATAAAGTTGTTTTGAATAATATCGGAGTGAGCTGACTGCCTGTAAATCTGCTTTAAATTGTAAAAGTTCTTTCTATCAGACAGAAATTAGGACACATAACCAGTATATATACTGTAAAATATGAAGAAGTCACTTCATTTTATTTACTTAGTAGTTCATTATTCAGTAGTATATTTTGATAGATATTTCCCTCCTGACAGAATTAAGCCTCACTGTTAAACGATCGAGTGAGCAGCTCTCATTGCTCAATGGTTCATGGAAATAAATTGATAAAAACATTGGTTTAAACTGTCTCATATAGCCAAGCAAAATATACTGTACATATTCCCGGCACATGCTGTTTTAATACAATGTTATGTGGCCTACATGATGGACTACTTTTGCGGTATCCTGCGGTTTGCTGTTTTTACATTAAAAGGTTCTTTGAAAAGTGGATCTCCAATGTTGTTCTATATCTTTTGGCAAAGAAAGTATCATCTACCTGCCCGTACCCACAATATGTTTTGGCATTCCTTTTCTACACACCTTTGATCAGGTTTGGGCAATCATACTTTGAGTATGATGGGGGTCAAAAATATGCAGGGTTTCATGCCAACCCGAGACAAGTGAGATCTATTTCACAGGACTTCTTCCCTGGGAAAGAAAAAAAAACATCCACTTGTTCCAAAACATTAGTCATGCATAGCCAGGTAACTCTCCGGTAGGATTATGAATATTTGGGAAAAACTATTTGTAACTTCACTTTAGTTAGAAACCTACTAAAATATACTGTGTTTGGCTCAATATTAATAATAGCACCATCTTGATTTTTAATATACCAGAACTTTTTTTGTTCTTTCCACCATCTACAGTCGATGCCTTTTAATAGTGTAAAAGATATTGTACATGTTTTTTTAATATTTATGACTTTTTGTACCTCTCATACATCAACTCCTGCGGTCAGAAATCCCCAAGCAAAATAGTCTTTAATACTTTTACTTTTATTGTTCAGTATAACATGTCCCATACAATTAGACAGAGGCAGCACTGGGCAAAATTTACCATCTACATGGCTTCAAAATTATTGCCTTTTGTATCACAGCCTTAGAGGATGATTCCTTAATTCACAATGGTTACTTGGCCTTTAAGAGTTCTCTAAACCAGGTGAACCTGATTCATGATTTGGTTGTTGAATAACAGCTATACAAAACAGAGATTAAAAAAAAACAATCACCACTAAGGCAAAATGGTTTTGGCAAAAAAAACCTGATGAATATCATGATCCCACTGCTTCATTACTGGCTAAGTTATTCTGACATTTCAGTAGTTCATACCCAAAGAATGAATTCCAGTTTCACCTGATTCCTAGACTGCTCGTTGGCCATCATAACGTCTGATACAAAAACATAATTACTCTTCAATCCAATTTCCACATACACGATTAGTTTGAATGACAAATACTGCATGGAAACAGTGAAATCACAGACCTTAAATGAGTCATTTTACTACCATAAATACTAATGTGAGTGCAGAATTTCAATGCAACTAACATAGGTAAGAGTGATAAACGCGAGTAAATATGACCTCTAGAATTTATCATCTAAACCGTTTCAAAGAATTCACGAAGGTTGTGTTTGTAGTAAATATTTGTTTGGTCATTTTGTTTGAAACTGTGTTGTTAGTTGCTGATATGTGTCTGTTTATTCATTTTTCTACACCGTTCTGGGAGTTAAATATTTTTGCTTTAATACTTTTATGTGAACCACCACATAAAGGTTTAATGACGGTCTATTCACAGAGGTAGTCCTTTACTTTCCCCTCTTACAGTTCATGTTTTACTGCCTAAAATCTTGTATTGTAATACTACTACTGGTACATATATATCTATGGTTTATATAAATACATTATCAGTCATTTTTGTCTGTTATACACATATTAATTGGAGAGTTATCATCACTCTGCGATAAATCATCGTTGTTCACACTGAATGCAGACTCCTCCCCAGTCTGAATCTGCTCATGTTTCCGTCTGTGGAGCCTCAGGCTTTGTGAGCGGCTGAAGCCTCTCCCGCAGATGTCGCAGCCGTACGGCCTCTCTCCTGTGTGAAGCCTGAAATGGTTCTTGAGGCTTGAAGCTCGTGTAAAACTCTTGTCACACTCGGGACAGTCAAACTTCTCCCCAAAGTGGATTTTCTCATGTTCCCTCAAGCGGCCGGACTGGTTGAAGCTCCTGTCGCACACAGAGCAGTGGTAGGGCCTCTCTCCTGTGTGCGTGAGCCGGTGTCTGTTCATGGCCCCCGAGTGGGCGAAGCTCTTCCCGCAGTCCGGACAGGAGAAAGGCTTCTCTCCTGTGTGGACTTTCTGGTGACCTTTGAGTTGACCTTTCTGGGTGAACTGCTTCCCACACAGAGAGCATTGGTAAGGTTTCTCTCCCGAGTGAATTCGCATGTGAATCTGAAGAGCAGACATCTTGTGACAGTCTCGTCCACAGAGCCCACAGCAGTAAGAGCTCTTTGTCAGGGTGTCAGTAAACTGTTCCTGCACTGGTGAGGCTGGAGCACTGTCTTTTTCACTGTCAGCGACATGGTCAGGATCCTCTCCAGACACTGTGGAAACATAAATGACATCGTGAAACACGCCATTTAGTAACACTGAAGATAAAAAACAACTGATATTGACCTTATTGCTTGTTGAGCCGCTGCTCACTGTGGAATCCAACATGATATAAGATTGAAAGGAGATAAAATGAGATAAAAACAAACCTTCAACTGATTTGTGTGCTGTATAAGCATTATCGTCCAGTCAAGAAGTGAAACACATGTGAGTTTATGTTTAGCTAGCACAATAAGAGCTGCACCAAATGTCTCACCCCACTGTGGACAGGCACCTGTCCAACTTAAAAAACATCCACAGCAGCAATATTCATTTTACACACTTCTTGATAAGCTATCTCTATGGATACAAGTTAAGTGTCCACTTTAAAGCACACTAGAAGAAAGTAACAAGGTCAAATGCTGGCTTTTCATCTTAGGAGTAATCCACTGAGGTGAAAGGTCTTTGACAGAGGATGCAATGTTACAGTTTGCTAATCAGTCCCTAAAGGAATCTATGATTGTTTTTATTGTCAAATTAATCTGAGGGATCATATAATCATATAAGATTAAGAAGCCTTGAGAAGAAACACAAAATCAACACTAACCACAAGTGCAGGGTTCTCATTTTCAAACCAGTCAGTCAGAGACACCAAAGAGTCAGTCGGAGTGAACTGAAAAAAGACACAGTCCACTTTCTATCATTTCAAATATCAAAATAATAAATATGGGTTTTTTTTCACTAAGAAACCATCATTGGTTGTGAGACAAATGCAGTACAAAAAACAGCTTTAAAGAGCACATTAACCGGACAAATGCTGAGAATTTAATTCTGTTGTTTAGCCAACTCATAGAATCAACATTAATTAGCTACAGTTAATGAAATCTGCCAATGACGGTTGTCTTTTCAACCGCCAAAACTGGCTAAAAATGAGAAGTCTGCTAATGTAATCATCAGGTTAGCTGGGTAGTGACAGGTGAGAAGCACTCTCACGCTCAGCTAGCTACATCTCTCTCTCTTTTCTCTCAATCCCACACTTAGGCAGCATTTTTACACCCTAACACTGAGCTTTTCTAAAACAGTCACCAGAGTAGATAATTCTGAAAACGATGGCCTCATATTTTATTGTGGACTGGAACAACAAAATGATTATTCATGGTCTTCTCAGATACGGTCAGGGGGCTGTAACAGTAAAGTTAAGAAGACAACTTTCTCTTGCCTCTAACTTTGTGATGGAAAAGAGATTTAGCCATTTTCCTATTTGGGGGTTTCAGTGTGGACACACTGCAAAGTTCCCATACAAACACTGTTTTCAGAATTACCCAGCTTAGTGTGGATGTAGACTCAGTATACCAGAAAACAACAGAGGAGTGATACAATGAAAAAGTGAATAAAAAGAATGCTGTAATTCTAAAATATACAGTGTAGGGAAAGAGAGGTGTGGGCTGAAATCAGTGAGGAAAAACATGTTTTAATGCAGTTATTCAGTGGAACTATGTCCCAGTTAATGACTGTAGTAACAACAGTAACAGCAGCTAACATTATCTTTAATGTGCTGAGTAACATTTGCACTCTAAACTAATTCCCTTACTGCTAACAAGTTCCTCTTCCTCCTCCTTTACTGTAATCCTAATTTCTGTGTTGCTTTCCTGCTGCTGCTCTTCAGTTTCCTCTGGCATGGTGCAATCTTCGCTGCCAGACACCTCCTCAGGAGCTTCTTCTACTGATGAAAACACAAGTGAAACAAACCTTAAATGTTAAAATCATCGTCAATGGCATTTATGCTCCTTTTAATATATAAGAAGGAAATCTGGAATCTCTTGTTTATGTACCACACAAAGGTTCCTCTTCTTCCTCCTCTTTCACTATTACATTCATATGCGGACTGGAAGCGACGTTCTCCAGTCGGCCTTCTGGCTCTCTCAGGTTATTTTCACACTGAGCTGCTTTGTCACAGTTAAGACCATCTGAGGAATGTGGCTCAACTGCACTGGGCAAACTCTGACTGTCAGACACCTACAAAAAGTTTAATACGAACAAATAGAGGCAACAATTGTGTTAGGAAGCTGTAAAGAACCATATGTATAAATGCAGAATAAGAAACTGAGAATCTCAAACCCCCCAAAAAAAACCACAGATTCTACTTTGAAATTGCTGCGTTGTCACTACCTCAGAGCCGATGTTGTTGGCCAGGTCTTTCTGGGAAGATTCACCGACTGCAGCTTGAACTGGGTCTGAGATGACCCCTGTAACTGATCCATTCTTGCTCTGTGTACACGATCTTTTGTGGTTTCTGAGAGTTCCTGCCAGCGAGAAGTGCCTCCCACAGTCCGTGCAGGTGTACGGCTTTTCTCCTGTGTGAATCCTGGTGTGCCTCCGAAGCTCTCCCGGAGCTACAAAAGACTTATCGCACTGTGTGCAGCTGTACGGTTTTTCTCCCGTGTGAGTCCGCATGTGTGTCGTCAGAGTCCACTGCTGCGCAAATGTCTTCCCACAGTCAGAGCAGTGGTAGGGCGTAATGCCAGTGTGGAGACGCTCGTGTCTCACAAGTGTACCTGACAAGGCGAACCTCTTGTCACAGAAAGAGCACTGGTAGGGCCTCTCTCCAGTGTGAGTCCTCTGATGGTCTCTCAGCTCAGCTGCTGAGTTACAGCTCTTGTCACAGTCCGAACACGGAAACTTCTTCCTCGTAAAGCCCGCAACAACCTCAGAGTGCATCGCCTCTAAGTGAGTTTTCAGATGCCAATGTCGGGAGAAGCTCTTCAGACAGATGGAGCAGTGATAAGGCCTCTCGCCAGTGTGTGTCCGCCGGTGCAGCCTCAGCTCCCCCTGACTAGCAAATCTTTTCTCACAGAAAGTGCATGGGAATGGCTTTTCCCCGGTATGGACCCTTTCATGGATCATGAGCAGCCCCTTTTCTGGAAATCTCTTCTCACACATGGAGCAGGGGAAAGGCCTCTCTCCTGAGTGAGTACGTAGGTGACGCTGAAGTTTAGAGGCGTAAGGGAAGTCTTTCCCGCACACTGAGCAGCTGTGAAGAGACGGCGGTTTTTCATTCTCGCTTTGATCAAATGTTTTGGAGGGAGCCTCTGCAGGTACAATGCCAGGGATAGCACTCTCTCCTGTGTGAACAGAAAGATGAGAAAGCATTTTAGGAAAACAAAAAGGTTGATGAGTAGTGATGGTGGTCAAACATGTAGTAGAGTCCTATATACTGTAGGTCAGCACGATAATGCTTTTCTGCAATAAAACATTCAGCCTGAACTTCTTATTTTATAAAAATCAATGCATCATTTGTAGTCATGGAGTTATCTCACAAGTATACAGGTATGAAATTTAAAAATAATTGAAAGAAAAAAGAGCACTCATATTGAAACTTGCCAATACCTTAATTATAGTATCGGAATCGGTATTGGGAGAGAAAAAGTGAGATCATTGCATCTCTACTTTGTGTGCTAACTGTCAGACATGGTGCATTCAGGCACCTTCATGTATTCACTACAGATGACATTACATAGATTACACTACATTACAGACAATTGCATCCAGATGTTGCAGGGGTTGAAAAGAAAAGCCGGTACTCTGTTGCGTTGTATTGTACAGCATTACAGTATATTGGAAGGTATTTCTAATATATTGGCAGTATCATTTACATATACAGAGCACCACCACAAACTACAAAAACTCAGTGTCAACAACTCCAAATATCAAGTTTCACAACGTTCGTATTTGTTACACGACTGCTATATTGGATTGCATTACAACGTACATTTTTCCTATCACTCGGTGTATACTTTGCTGTTACAATTTATTTGCTCACTTAAATCTGAGAAATCCACTTCTTCCCCATCAGAGTTGATCAGGCCTCCAATTTCTTGCTGGTCTTCCTCAGCGAGGATCACAGCTGGTCCAAAGTCCTCTGGGTTTTCGGAGCCCATCTCTCAAATATACAACCTTGTAGAGGTGAACAATCGAAAGTCAGAAACACACATTCAAATAATTTATAGCAAGTGTCTGAATATATAGATATATAATCAAACCTACATTTTAGATTTTCGTAGTTCCTGAAGTAAATTTAAGAGAGGCTAATTACAAAATGGCAAATCACCAAACAAAGTGAAAAATTAATTACAAGACTTCAATATAAAAGGTCCCAATTACACTTCTGCACACTTCTAAGTCAAGAGTCAAAGTGATATTTCCATGTATACAGTATGTTAAATAATGATGTATATGTCAATTATAGTCCAATTACAGATGGGCTGTTATACACAGACAGGACTGTTTTTTCAATAAACCAAGCCTGCCTTGATGGGCAAATCTGACAGACGAAAAGATACAATTTCACTTTCCTTTATTCGTTAACATATCCCAGATATATGGCTATATTCAGGGTTATTGTAATTAGGATTAAAAGCTTATCAGAATAATTTAAAACATTTGTAGGGTTGCAACTAATGATTGTTTTCATTATCGATTAATCTGCCAATCATTTTCTCGATTAATCGGTTAGTTGTTTGGTCTATTAAATGCCAGAAAATGGTGAAAAATGTTGATCACTGCCTCCCAAAGCCCAAGGTGACGTCCTCAAATGTCTTGTTTTGTCCACAACCCAAAGATATTCAGTTTACTGTCACAGAGGACTAAAGAAACCAGAAAATATTCACATTTGAGAAGCCAAAATCAGAGAATTTGGACACTTTTTCTTAAATATTGACTCGGAGCGATTAATCGATTATCAAAATAGTTGTCGATTAATTTAATAGTTGACAACTAATCGATTAATCGACGAGTCGTTACAGCTCTAAACATTTGTGACATACTGGTGGTGGTGACGTGGATGAATATATACTATTTTTACATTCACAATGAGCCACACGATAAATCTGATGATTATACAGTATTTAACCCAGGTGTGCTTTATCTCATAGTGTTGTGATCAGGTATGAAAATAATCCCCAAAGATTCATTCAGTGACTGAGACTGTCTGTTTTTATTCCAGTCTAGTTCAGCTTTAGATAGTATTATTGTCACTTGTCCCCCTCTACGGGGGGTCAGCTACACAACAGTGCCTCCACCCTGGAAGACATCCATTGTCCTGCTCAAGGACACTTCAGCAGGGTGAATGCTTTGTTGTGACAGGGGGCTTGGACTTGGCCGGGCCTGATGGACAGTCTACCTTAAAAAAGGAGTTACTTACAATTTTGTTATTTAAGTAATAAGCTATTCAGGTGCAACATTACTGGTTATGGGACTGTTATAGTGTTTAGTGTCAAATATTTCACTGTGCATTCAAGGGAGGTGGGAAGCACATCCTGCATCTGCAGGGTAGCCCAGTTAGCTCAGTAGCATTAGCTCGGTGGGACTCATTTTTGCTCCATCCATTTAAGTCTCACATTAATTGTAATTTAAGTTAGGCAGCAACCTAACTGACTAACCTGTTGGTACCTATGGTGTGAAAATACCCATTAGATCAGGAGCAGACGCACCCTGCGGTACAGACACCAGTGTTTGACCTCTGAATGAGATGTTGGAGTCGTGACGCGGCGGCGGTGACCAGCGCTTTGGTCAGCGACCACCTCTGCCTCAGAGANAAGCTACAGCCGCTAATCAACAATAACAAAGAACAGTTCCGATAGATCGACCACGTGAAAATAATACGTTAATCCTGCTGAAAATGTCACCTCCGCTCGCGTGACAGTCGCTAACTTAGCTAGCTAACGTTTAACAACAGACAATAGACATTTTGACCAACCTCAGCATAGATTTTTCCCTCAGGTAAAAAGTAGTCGCTCGACAGAAGTTTATTGAAACGACTTGGCAATGTCTCTACTTCTCTCTCATTTTCATGCTCAGTAAGTTCAAACAATGTGTCAAATTAATGCCAACTAACTCATGAGTTAAGTTAAAAAAGCGTTTGGATCTGGTGGTAACCTTTCTAGCTTTAGCTGCTAGCCACTTACAGTAGTGTCGGAACTTCCGGTTGGCTTTTAAAATCACAATAAAAGCCCCACTAATATAACTTCTTACACTCAAGTCTGGTTTTCTACAGCTGTTCGCAGTGGTGGAAAGTAACTCAGTATATTTACTCATGTACTGTGCTCAAGTGCAATTTTGAGGTACTTGTACATTACTCGAGTATTTCCATTTTCTTCTACTGTCTACTTTTAATCCACAACAATGCAGAGGCAAATATTATACTTTTTACTGCACTACATTTATTTGATAACTAGTTACTTTCCATATTTATAATACAAAATATAATCAACAAATAAATTATATTATTATATCAATAAGACTTTATTGATCCCCAGGGGGTAATTCACAAGCTATACAGCAGTATATAAAGTAAAATATAT